>CM060873.1:23544820-23893799 GCA_030737845.1 Acorus calamus
TTTCCCATCTCTAAACGAAATGAACAGACAGTTATAAATTTCACATAATAGCAGAACCTTTAAGACATGGAATCAACTACATGCACATTGCAACATGTATAAGGGCAACGGTGTGAGTGAATGATAAATATGTACCTGGTAGACCATTAAATCCTTTCAGTGTTTAAGGAGACATGTCGCCAGCCATCGCTTGAGGACAAATCCTGTGCACAAGCATGCATGCATGCACACGTGCATGAGCATATATGCAACAAACACAAGCACTGGTGCCATATGCACATATATGAATGCATACATATAAAAATAAGTTGATAAATCTAAATTCAGAAAACCAATCAGAATAGAGAAACTGGTCCCTGAGGCCAAGCACTGTTCTTTACAAGTATAAAAGAAAGTACAACCTTTTCCTTTCCAATATTCCTGATTAACGCTCTTCATTTCAATCTTTTTTTTTTCCTTTAAAAAAAATCGAATCCAACAATGAAAGTCGATGTGGGACCACTAACCTCTTGCGAGTTGGTAAGTGATTGGTCACTTTTCTTCCTTTTTTATATGTGTGATTGAATAGGTACGAAGCTTATCAGATGAGACAAATGGGGAATAGCATGCTAATTCTATACCTTGCCTTCAACCTATCCATGAGAGGGGGCATCTAATGTATCTTATTCGGTTTCTGGATGAATCCAGTCAACAAAACCTTCAAAGCCTCTCCATCCCTTTCATCAAAAAATTCAGTTTCTCATTGAGGAATCTATGCCTATTGCAATAAGTATGCATGGCTCATGACATCGGGTACACCCCTATAGGAATAGGAACCTAAAGGATTTACGAACATCTAAACAACATCATCCACCAACCGGAGAATACATGTCCCTTCCTATCCTGAAGAGAGGAAAAACTAAGATATTTTTCGGGTGTGGGGCAGCAAGAATCCACACATACAGATGGAACCGAAGTTCAGGCAGTTACATGAGCCCAAACAATGACCTATTTGCTTTTCCAAGACATATGAGCAACTAAAATTCCAGGTCAAAAAAATTGCCTTCTTGGGGAATAAAGTACTTACTTTTCCTTGGTGACCCAATTGAATACGAAGGGTGAGAATTGTTCCTTCATCACCCATCCCAAAAAATTATTAGTTGTGGGATTGTGGGGTCTACCGCTAAACAATTCAGAAGGGAGAGGATCTCTTTTCTAGTTATGGGGAAGATTGGATTGGGCTGTGTGTTTTGTTCAAAAGATTCCCGGTTCTCCCTTGCCTATAAAAACAAGGTTGGGGCAACCGTGGCTCCTTAAGAACAGCAGTAGATACTAGGGAAGGAGCTCTGACATCCTAAATTTCCAAAAAGCAGCAACCATCTTTCAAACAAAAGAAGCAAATCAGCTTGGCAAAGACGAGCAGTTTTACAGCAAGAGGGGAACAGAAAACAGAGGTATGCAATCACTTACTCTTAAAATCATTTGATCCTCCACAATCAGTGATTGAAATGACCAGGCTCGTATTATTATTGCAATAGAAAATGTATCATCATCATAGCAAGAACAGTCTCCTGTCTTCAAGGGCATCATTCTCCCCAGAGAGGCACTTGTTCGTGCAAAGACCAGATGCTTCCACAGATGCTGGCCTGGTTCTCTCAACTGATGCCAAGCCTAGATTAAAATGGACACCAGAACTCCATGAACGCTTCATTGAGGCTGTGAATCAGCTAGGAGGAGCAAACAGTGAGTACATGAAAAGAAAACATTTAAGGCAGATTCGGGGAATTTTTTTTCAAAACATGTAAAGAAAGGACATTCCATCTATATACAGCACTAATTTGAGGTTTTTTGTTGCAGAGGCCACCCCAAAAACAGTCATGAGGCTAATGGGCATTCCGGGACTGACCTTGTACCACCTAAAGAGCCATCTGCAGGTACACGTGACAGTTCACATCTGTTTATTGGACATCCTTATATGACCATGCACTAAAATTTATTTTCCCTTCATGGATGTGCAGAAGTACAGGCTCAGCAAGAATCTACATTCCCAGCCTAATATTGGGATTACCAAGATCAGTGAGAGAGGTCAGTAATGCATTTTGATTTGTGCAAAAGGATGTTCAATGTAATATAAAAAGCAATTAGGATTATATAGAGTAATCTCTTGCAGGTTGTACAGCAGCAGAGGATAGGATGTGCGACTTAAGTGGAGCTCTTATCAGCAATTCAGAGCTTGGAACTCATACAAACAGGTATGATCAGAAAAGAGAGATCATCACTTTTTTTCTTTTCTTTTCTTTTTAGAAATAAAGAGAGCATTTTATATGCTTTTCTGACATATTTCCATAGTACTCAGACTTCTCAATTTCAGGAACTTACAAATAAGTGAAGCATTGCAGATGCAAATTGAGGTGCAGAGAAGGTTGCATGAGCAGCTTGAGGTAAGAATTCTAATTTTGAGGTCTTTGTATGGAAATTAATTGCTTAATTAATTCACCAATTTAAAAAAACGCTCTTCAAGTGTTCATTAGGTTGGTTAACCAGGATCCATCAGGGAAACAAAGATAATTAATAAGTACATCTTGTACAAAAATTAAATCTATGTCGTTGTTACGGAAAAGGAAACCCAAAACACAAACGGTTTAAATTAAAACATATCTTCTTTGAACCACCACTTTATTCAGTTTATCCTAAATTTTTTATTTCCTTGTAAAAGACAGTGAACTAGACAAAATATCTGAAAAATCAAATTATGGTCATCCATTCTATCTTAAATTCTAATTGAAAGACAACAAATGTTTTATTATTTTCGGACTTTTGAAAAGGAACTGAAAAATTAGGAAATGATTCTACTAGTCGAAATATAGATAAGCTTTGCAACATAAGCAAATGTCATACAAAAGAAAATTTATTGAGCTGCAGGTTTATTGGCTATGGCTATTTTTTATTAGCTTCCACCAATTTTGTAATTATAAAAATAAAATAATATTACTCAATCAGAACTTTCTATGAACTGATGGTAGGTGCAGAGACACTTACAGCTACGCATAGAAGCCCAGGGGAAGTACTTGCAGTCTGTATTAGAGAAAGCGCAAGAAACAATTGGCAAACCGAATGTCGGTTTTGCAGATCTAGATGCTGCTAGAGTTCAATTATCCGAACTAGCTTCCAAAGTCTCCAATGACTGCAACACTCTTGGTTTTTCAGAATTGAAGGAGGCGTCAGGTTTTTACACCCAGAAAACACAAGCAAATCATCTAGCAGATTGTTCGGTGGATAGCTGCTTGACTTCGTGTGAAGTATCCCAAAAGGACCAAGACACACACAATGGTCTAATGGGACTGAAACCCCATCCTGAGGATGCAATAATGAACCACAACCAAGAAGAAAGGCATGAAAGGCGTCAGAGGGCATATGATGAAGAACTCTTGGTTTTCTCATCCAGGAGAGAACTGGAAAACATGCTTACCTCAGAACAGAGAGACTCGGATGATCTATCAATGAACATTGGAGTTCAAGGAGAAAAAGGAAGAGGTAGCTACCATGACACATTGACAGAACAATGGCCCCCTAGAAAACAGGACCAAGGGAAACATTTGAGAGGATGCAAAGCTACTTACTCAGTGGCACAGCTTGATCTAAATGTCCAAGACGAAGGTGATGCAGCTTCTCATGGCAAACAGTTTGATTTGAATGGTTTCAGCTGGAGCTAAGAAGTCTTGTAAAAAAATTAAATTGGCAAAAATGAATCCATTAAGAAGCAGGTCTAGTTTGGAATGAGGAATTGAAGAGAAGAATTTGCACTTGGAATATGGAAGTGAATGAGTATAATCGATGACAACAAAAACGGAGCACAAGAGAGCAACTCAACTTGCACTGATAAACAATGGTGATGCCCTTCTGAGCTGCATTCACACAGAAAACACTGATTGATAGCCTATTACGAATTAACATTTTTGTATCTATTTGTATCAAAAGGAGTAAATGTCTTTCAATATTTAAATAGTACTTTTGTAACCATTGCGAGTTATGAATATTTTAATTAAATTCATCGCATATTTTGAGAAATTCAAACAATAGAACACCTTTGATTTACTTCTTATATCATCACAAGATCACAGCCGAACCACCCAGACATACCTTTCAATGGTTTGACAGGCACATTGAAAAAAATGCATGATCACTACAGGCAAATTCTTTCACATGATATTTGGCCACAGCTAAAATTCTTTATCTACCCAAAAGGTTCTTAGTTATGCAGAGCTAGATTTAGTACAGTGGTTGGTTTGATTAAATTTGATGCTGATTGACAACAAGCAACAATATTTCCTCGATAAAATATGATAATTCATTGAAACAAGGGACCTTGTGACAAGAAAAGATTATGTTTACATTTGGAAGCGCATGTGGGAAGTAAAACATCAAATTTCCCATGTGCCTGGTGTCCACTACGTTCAAAGGGAACATGAGATTGCTGTATTAGAGTTCATCCAAATTGATCATGTCTACATAAACATATTTCTCAACCCCAAAATAGATAATACAATGGAGTGAGAGCGTGTTCCACAGTAAATTATTCAGACGATGCTGTTACCACAGCAGAACAAAAGAGAAATGAAACCAACTATAACCAGTACCATTCTCAATATATGAATGTGACTATTTCAAAGAAAAATTAGAAATAATTGTAGTAAACTAAGCTGGATCCCTTCAAATTTTTATACTGACCAAACTGCTAACCACATATAAAAGACCAACAATGCTAAGTTTAAGATTTCTACACATCATGAAAAACCCTGATCAAGATATCCAAACAGGATTTATTCAACACCGAAGGGTAAAAACCCACAACGTGCCTGCCAGGTTCATAGTTATTAAACCACATAAAGAACACAGGAAGGAAATAGTAAATGAACCCAGATACTACTTTTTGATCCTGCGAACCTTCTTGGCCCCCCAGACCTCCATCCGTCCTGCAGGGCATCCACACGGGGCCCGGAAAATGAGTACCGTCCGTCCATTGAGTGGCGCCATCTTCTTAAGCTCCACCTCCAGCTCCTCGCGATCCCTCCCAAGCTCCAGCGGCTTCACTCCAAGCACATCCCTCGAAACCGGTGGAAGATACTTAACGCACTCTTCCGACTCTAATTGTATGTCAAACTCTACCGCCTTCTTCAAACCTTTACAATACGGGTTCCCACACTTTCTTGAATTCTGATTATAGATCTCGTAAACCAACAAGACCCCAACAAAGGCGAGGATGAGCCCGATCGCATAGGCTACCGGGGCTTGGTAAAGGACGTCTTCGATGAGATCGAACGCGAAGGGGAGGAAATGAGGGGCCTTTTGGAGGAGGAAGGTGAGGTAGGGGAAGGTGAGGACTCCGAGGGCTCCGATGACGAGGAGGAGGATGACGGCGTCGATGGCCGCGAATGGGGAGTGGGAGCAGAACGGATGGGAGAGAGGATTCAACGACTTGCTCCGTCTCCGACTTGTGTGAGTCTGGTTAGGGTTCTTCGATGCAGAAGCGGTGGTGTTGCGGTGCTGCTCGAACGCACGGCAGAACTCGATCAGGCTCCGGCAATCCACCATCGTTTAACGAGTTCACATGCACAGCTCGATTTCAATTGTTCGCTGCAATTCTACCGATCTGATACGATGAACTCCTCCAGGTGAATTCACGTCCAGATCGAGTCGCACGGATTTCGAGGCGTTTCGGAGCGCGAATTCCGATGATGAAAACCCTGTCTGATAGAGACTGTCGGATCGAGAGGAATCCAGAATTACCTTTTGATGGATCGATCTATCTGATTGGGCTACTGAGATGCATCGATCGATCGATTCGAAGACGATTTAAAGGTTCTTGAAATTAGTGCCGGCGAAGAAAACTATATTGGAAAAAAAACGATATGGGCTTTGCTTCACGGCATGGCATCGATAGAGATGACCGACGCGTTTGAGGCTCACTTCAATGCAATGACGTGCGTGTCGTGGTTTACACGTCATTATCAGGGCTCAGATTCATCTATAGAAATGAAATGGGCCGAGCCGGGCCGGGCCGGGCCAACACACGGCCCACCGTGTCGGAACGACCTGGCCGACGGTGGTGCCGACTGCCGAGCCATGCATGACCTGCAAAACGGATCTATGTACCATGTAATAATATAGGAAAATGTTAATGTTTTCATTTTTTTTAAATTAGTAAACATTATCTAATAAGGTATAATAAAGTATATGCTTAGATAAAAAAATTTATATCGATCTATTTCAAGTTAAATGAATTAATTTATAGTAAGTATAAGAAAATTTTAATAAGATGTTTAACTGGATTTAACAAAATATATAGGACTATATATTTTAAACTGTAAGTAATAAAAAAAAACACACACACCAGACTGTAGGGTTCTTCAACCCGGGCCGGGCTCATTTTTAGAGCGGGCCAAGCTTGGGCTTGCTTCTGGGGCCCGGGCCCAGCCCATAGGCCCACCCGAACTAGGCTCGTTCGGGCTGGTCCGCAGGCCCATGGGCGGTAATCTAATAAATTAATAACATGTAATTTTTATTTAAATTGTTGTTAAATTATAAAAATTATTGACATTTAAATAGGTGTCAACCTAATTAGATACATATAGTTATTCATTTTTTCAAGTAATTAATTCATTTAATATTTTTATTTTGAAAATTCAATAGATACAAATATATTTTTAACATTATACTTTAAATTTTGTGTTATTTTTACATTATATATAAATAAACAATTAAAAAATAAAAAATAAAAAAATAAGATGTTTAGAATTTGAGCCCGTAAGCCCACCGTGGGCCCGAACCCAGGCCCGGCCCGTGAGGCCGGTTTAGGCCAGAGCTCGTGGGTAGGGCCTGGGCCCTTTTTTTGGCCACGGGCCCTGTTACAACGGGCCGGGTCGGCCCGTTATCGATCTCTTGTGAATGCAATCATTGAAGTAAAATTGTTTTGCAACTAGGCCCCATTTGTTCGTGTCATTTTTTTGATGGAATTACTTTATCATGAATCAGTTTACAAGGAATTAAAATACCAAAAATCCTGATTCCATTAGACTGTTTGGTTCACCAGTGGATTTCTTCAAATAATCATTTTCAAGTGTTTGGTTCATACATGTAAAATGATAAGGAATTTGATTTAAATGTCTAAAATACCCTTACTATTATATATATACTTGTAAAATTTATTTCTTTATCTATATCACAATAATAAAAAAGAATTATTTTTTTATAAATATTTCATGAATGCAAATAAATAAAATAAAAAATTATGTAATTAAACATATAATAATAGTAATTCTTCTAAATCAGTTGAATATTATAAACTCTCTTAAAAACTAAATAACTAATTTTATTTGTTAGGATTCAGAGACATTGCTTTAGGCCTAAACCCACATCACACATCACATATTATACCAATTATAATAATATTTAAACCCATTTATAAAAATAAAACTAAATTTTAAAATATAAATTAATATCTAATGACTTTTTTAGTTAAAAAATTAAAATAACTATATAAACCCATTATTTGATTGGTGGAAAAAAAGAGGCTATTTATTTTAAAAGGAATATATATTGTAATTTCACTAATTTGTAAATGGTATAATAGTAATTAATTTAGGATTACTTGTGAAATTTGAGATTGCCACCACAAACGGTGAGAATATGATTTCGCTCTATTTTTCATATGAATGGATTTTAATTCTACTGGGACCCACAATTACTATCAAGATTATCACCAACCAAACACTGAATTTTATACATTTTCATGATAATGTCATATGGAATCAAATTCCATCTCAGATTACGACGGACCATAATGTAATCCCAGTGACCCGCTTCCGTAGGTGCGTTTCGGTCTGCTGGGCCTGGGCTCCCTACAGACGAAGATCTAGGCCCACTGATCCGTTCGTGTCTACACACGTGTGAGAACAAAAACCCTAAAAAAAACCCCAAACCGAAGCTCAGGTTCTCTCTCTCTCTCTCGCTCTCTTCGGCTTCACATCTCCTCCGCCGTCCGAAGCCCTCCGCATCGGTAAGTTCTTCTTCTTCTTCATATTCAAAGAAATCAGTCTGCGTAGCTTCTGTTATCGATACCTCCTCCATTGATCCTTATTTAGGTTTTGTATTTTTTGAAAATCATGTTTGATATATGTCGTGGGTTTTGGTAACATCAATGATCACCATAACCCTAAAAACTGAAGAATTCGGTTCTACAGCGTGAGATATTGATTTTTCTATCAAAAAGTACAAATTTTTGTCCACCAATGATTGGAAGGCGTTTATGTTTCTGTTGACAATACTAATATTTTGGTTCACAAAAATAGCATAAATGAATCCCAATTACACGACCATAGAAGGTATGACTTTGTTGAATAAACACGTCTCTTGCGAACCGAAGCACACCTGGTTGACCTGGTTCAAATCCTCAATTCCCCATCTCTCTCTCCTGGCCTGTGTTAGGGATGGTATTTGTTAATTTTATTTTTGATAGATATTGATGACTATTGGGACTTTCGTGTGTATTTGTGTGATCTCGTGCTTGGTTTAGCCTTGGATTTGGAATTTGTGATGAATGGTGCTTTATTTGTTTATATCTTTTAAAATCACCGTTGGGTTCTAATTTTCTGTGCATTTCGTTTTTTGTTTGGTGGATATAATAATTTTGTGTTTTGGTCATATTGATAAGAATTTCAAGTCATATCTTTGTTCTTTGATCTAAAAATGGTTTCTGCATTTGTTGACGTTGGCTTTTGTTGGCTTTTATTTATAAATTTTCACTTGAGTTTGGAGGGTATATTAGTAGTTCTTCTGAGGAGTGATTAATTGTTTGTAATACTATTTTTTTTATATCAGATGGGAGCCAAGGCGAAGAAGGCATTAATAAAGAAGCAAAAGAAGACTTCCTTTTCAGGCAAAAAGGAATCTTATGACTTCTTGGTATGCTTAGATCTTAGTTGTCTGTATTTACCCTTGGGAATTGATGTATTCTCTTGTTATACATTCGTAATTGCTGCTTTTATGTGGGTGGAAATATATATATATATTAAGTAGTGTGAAACATTTGTATCATTCATGTTCTTTGGTATGATCTTTTATGGTTATTCACATGCCCTTTTTTTTTGGAAGCCATTGGAAGGGGGTCCAGGAAAAGAAATTCGAGAAGAAGAAGTATATGTGAAAAACACTGACACAGTGGTGTACATTGGTCGAATCCCACATGGATTCTACGAGGAACAAATGGAAGGTTTGGATCATTTTGTTTATTGCTTGATGCAGGGAGCCTCTTTTCGTTGTTTTTTTATTTCCTTTTTTCTTCATGACAGCATTCTTTAAGCAGTTTGGTGCCATAAAGAGGTTGAAGATTGCACGGAACAAGAAGGTTGTTACTCTTGCCTGTAGCTGGGGGGGGGGGGGGGGGGGGGCAGGACATATTATCAATAGAATTAAATGGAAGTTGTTTGTTCATAAAAGTAAAATAATGCAGTGATGTTTGGATTTTAAAGATTTGCATATTTTCAGTAGTTTGCATTTATCCAGTCTGCTCAATACTGGCAAGTGATGTCTGTTTGGTTCTCTTTTTAACTTGAATTATTATTGCTAATTGCTGTTTAAGGCTTCATGAAGATTGGGAATTGTTACTCCATGGGAGAGTCGAAGAGAAATTATAGCCTTCCATATTCATCTCTTTGATTTTAAAATAACATCATTTATTCAATGCAAATCATCCTTTGGTTCCAAAGCTTTGTCTTGAAAGATAAATAGATAATGCCTTGTTCTTGTATTACCTGATGTGTTACGCTTTTACATTACTTATGAGAAACCCAACACTGTTGTAAGGGACAGGATCATGGAACAAAACCCATGGGTGGTGTAAGGAGCAAGGGCGGTTTGTTGTTGTTGTTGTTGTTCTCCTCTTTGTTTTTGTTTTTTGAGGAGAATGTCGGATGCCTATTTTTTTTTAAAAATGGTAAATGTTTATTATCTGCAAGAAATGGGTATACAAGGTATCTCCCCACAAAGGAAATATATGCACTATCCTAACCCACCCTCCACATCATATGCATTACTTCACCATAGGACCATCTGTATGGAGGAACCAGTTGAGCCCTTACTTTATTTTTACCCCATTCATTTGAGTTTTAAACAATGCCATCCAAGTGTTCTTGATTACGTTTTCTATTCTTACTGCTTCTGTTTGAGAAACTTCTTTTTTGACTTGTGTGGCTGCTGATTATATTCTTTTTGGGTGCTCATCAGACTGGAAATTCGAAGCATTATGGGTTCATTGAATTTGAGTCTCCAGAGGTTGTACCTGATTTTCCCATCATTTTTTATTTTGTGCATCACATGAAGCAATTTCCTCTAATCATCTTCATCTTACTCCCTACAGGTCGCTAAAATTGTGGCTGATTGCATGCATAATTATCTACTTTTTGAGCACATGCTGCAAGTCCATCTTGTTCCATCAGACCGTGTACATCCAAAACTGTAAGCAGTTTATAAAATTCATTTAGTCATGCAATTTAATGCACCACATAACTTATAAGAATTTCCAATTATCTTCTTAATGATACATGTTGAGATATGTTTAGTAGGCTTTGTTTTTACGCATCTGCTAGTTTTGAATATGTGCATTTACAATGAAAGCTTTAATGTAAGACTGCCTATGTTTTCAATCATTGTTACAATGTTACTCAAAACACCATCATCCTCTAGTCATAGATTACTATAATATTTTGGCCCACTACCTTGGTTAGATCATGATGAAGTTGAACACCTCAAAGTTTGACCTGACGGGTCATATTTGCTTGCATCCAGTTGCTGTAAATGTCGGCATTACCTGGTTCACCATACTTGAAATAACTTTTTTTTTTTGAACGGAACGGTAGGCTATCCACCTTCTATATTAACAGAGACGGTTAAAATTACTGTTATATAAATAAATGAGGCTTCGTGCACTTGACAGCTCTGTGTGTTCCTTTTAAAGAAGTCCGTTGATGTATTAGAGTTGTACCTTATTTCCCAATGTCTTGCGGTTGGCTTTATAAATCCCACTTTGTCATTAAAGTCTTTCGTCAAGACTAAAGGATTTTCAAGAACCCAGGCTCGACATGTCCCAAGCAATATTCTATTCTTTTTTATTATTTTATTTAACATTGAAGGAGAAATTTCAACTTTATTTGTGTCATCTTTTTTGCTTACTGAAATCGTGGTGCCAACCTTTTCTGCTACAACTGAATCCCACAGTCCCAGATATCCATAATCTTAAATTTTTACAGTCCTCTCATATGTTTTGCTTCTCAAATGAACTTATACAGACAACCATTGCCTCTTTTTCTTTCCTTTAGATGGTTTGGAGCTAACCGCCAATTCCAGCCAGCGAAGACGAGGGAAATTGAGCGAAAGAAGCACAACAAGGTATTGATGATTAAGAACTGATTCTGTGGCAGATGTTTTTTGGCACCAGATTTATTGTTCTTCAATGGCATGATTTTTTTTTCTTCTTGATTGTATGTTCAGGAGAGAACAATTGAACAACATAGGCATTTGGTGGAAGGAATCTTGAAGCGCGACCAAAAGCGCAGAAAGAGGCTAGCGGATGCCGGTATTGATTATGAGTGCCCAGATTTTGTAAGTGAGCTATCTGTTTCTCTTGATTTACAAATGAACATGGTCTTTCAGTGTAATCAGCATTGACTTATGATTCATTCTAGCACTTACACTAAATTTATAAAATCTGCCCTATCTGTTATCATCAGCTTAGGAAAATTATACTTATGTCTAACAGTAGGGGTTAAAATATAAACTACAAGCTAATCTGCACAGGTTATAATTCATAGTATCATTAGCTCTACAAAAGCTGCAAGCTCTATATCACTGTTGTCTGTGAGTAATTTTAATACCGAGGAATGCTATAGATGAGCTATTTGGGTAGATAGATTAAAATGCCAGTTCTATGTGCTCACTATTCAACATTGGCCAATCACATTAATTTGTTTGAACTGGGTTTGGTTCAGTCTGTTCACCCAAATCTAGTCTAGACATATTATATAGAAGACAATGTCTGTCCCCCGTGCTATGGCTCAATGTCGCACACTTTTGTGAATGTTAATCCATATTCTTATATCATGTTGTTTTGTAAATAAAATGTGTTGTACAACCAACATATAATAGTTGTTTGACAAAACATATAACAGTTTGCATACATATGTCAATGTACCTTGCATCTGATGCCTTCTGTTTTGTAATTAAAGTGGTAGATAGATAAGAACATGGCATATAATCCCCATCAGTGTCTTTGAATTTTGCTCATTCTTGGTTGGCGTGCTGATGTATTCAGTTGTTATGTACAGGTGGGAGGCATCCCCTGTGCTCCAAAGAAAATCAAGTTCGACGAGGATTAGGTTCTTGGACTTGGAGAATGGATCACTCTCTGTGGTTCTTCATATTTAGACGATGATTTTGAGCGATGCCACAGGCACTGAAGGCACCCCAGCTAATGCAACTTTATGAATCCTATTGTGGACACCAACATCAGTTATAATGTAACTTATTTCCCACTGCTTTTTGTCTAAGATTTTTGAAAATCAGTTTGATAATTGTAATTTCCTGGATCCCTATGAACACAAACCATATGTTAATTCTACATTAGTACCATGCATTTTATATTTTATCTGAGTTATATCTTTTAATAAGCTAAATTGTTAGCAAGCATTTTCTTTTTCTTTTTCAATCCAATTTGTTGCTGAGTCTAAATTTCATGACATTTGAGAACTGCTGCCTGTATTTATTCCCATTCGTCACCCTAAGGTAATGACCACCTTTTTAAACTCTTTTTTCAACATTACTTATCTATTCAAACTGCAATGATAAATCAATGGAATCTATAAGCATAATTTTCTTAAATAAAGACAGCTCAGTGAAAGTACAAAATCAAGTTGTTATCACCATCATATCATTTTATAATTGCACTAAATTAAGTATAGCACATTCTTTAGTGTGTTTCAACAGCCATAAATAGTCAACCCCAATTGTCCCATTTTTTATACTAGGCTTGTATAATCAGAATCCTTCACTAAATTTTTAATCAGGCTTGTATAAATCCAATGCCAGTTTTTTTTTTTTAATTGTATGCACAGTGATGTTATATAGTGGTTATTTTGAATTAGAGTTTATAAAAGAAGGCAATTTGTTTTAAAGTATTGCAAAGATGCTCTTCATTTTGTTGATTTTGTCAACCTATCAAAGTCAGGCATCTCTGCAAAGCTGTGCCCTAATTTAGTGGACTAGTGTCTCACAACCACCACATATTTCTAATAACCAAGATGACATACCTATAGCAAATCTTCATTAATCATGAGCACAGGAGGTTCCATACATCACCAAGAGAAACACATACAAAACATTGACACAATAAAAGTTAATTCAGACACAGAGTCACAGTTCCCTAATCTCATCCATGTCAACTATAAAAGCACCAATATCTAACAGACTGCGCCGTTTCTACAAATCTTTCCATCACACACACCACTCAAAAACCAACATTTTGATTGAAACAATTACAGAACCACCATTTTTTACGACAGACCCAGGTCATGATTTTTGAAGCTTTAGACACTCAGGGCCTTCCAGGACTCCTCGGATCGTGTCGATTGTTCGCTCCTGATCCGGGGTAGTCGTTGCTTTCAATGTCCATCCGGCCGTGTTCGAGCTCGTCCACCTCTAATGCTCCTCCTCCGATGTCCATCTGTTTGAGATGAATGTCTAATCACTACTTGAACTCCCATAAACATCTTTCATGCATTCATGAACGTTTTTGTTACTGTACAATTTTTTTTAACAAAAAAGGTAGATCATTGCTACCATCACTTTCTTTAACGAAAAGTGTGATTATAAGTCCGGGGATGAGAAAATAAGATGGAAATTGCAAATAAACAAAGAAAAAAGGTTAGAGAATGGAGGGAGGGGTTGTTTCTCCACGCATATCTTGCTTAAACGGTAGTTGGTCTCTGCTGGGATCAATTGTCAAACTGATTTGAGTTTTTGCTTGAACTTCAGCTTTTGGTTTTTTATTTTGATTTTTATGGATTATGAAAAATTGATTGAAGGTAGCTTCTTCCAAAATTTATTACTTTTAATCGGTTTAGAGCATTAATTGTTGTATAAAATTCGTTCCAAAATGGGGCCTTAGAAAGAGAAAGAGAGAGAACAAACTTGGTCTACCATATCCAGAGAGGACATGCCTTCATCCATCAATGCAAGGCTCCTGCTCCCTGCAAGAAAGAAAAAGAAAAAGACCCACATCCTATTAACATCAAAGGACCAAAATCCAAGGCCTAAATTCATTGATAATATAAAAAGTCCAAAAACATGCATTACTTGAAATGGGAATTGCATCCATGAGGAGGAGATGTGATGTTGCAAGGAACAACATGAAGAAGTGAAGCAAAAGCTTCATGTCTGAAACTATGGAATTTGATCAACTGAGCCAAAACAGAAGAGGTATTTGGTTATGTGTGGGCAAAGGGAGAGTTGGTGCATATATATTGCTAGGAACAGATGGGATGTATTTGCAAAAGTCAACTTCCCCTTTATGTATTTTATCTTTGGTTGTGTATGCTGAATTGCCTAACCTTTCTTTCTCTCTCTTTCTCCTCCACTGTTTCTGGTGTGTAAAGGTGGTTTCATTGCTGCTGTCAAGTAGTGGAAGTCCCTGTTATCCTCACATGGGGCATTTCTGTCCCCACACGCATCAACTTATATTACTAATTAGGGTGAAGACATTTTTTTTTGGGTGGAAAAAGACATTATTCAATTATTGATATATTACATCAATTTAGATGGTTGGGAAGTCACAGACACTTTTTTTTTCTAGGTCCTTGTACACTAATGCATAACAAGCATATGTTCGTCACAATGTACAAGGATGAGTATATTTTGAGCATCTGAAAGGCAATTTATTGATCGATTTATTTAACCGCATACGCAGATGCATAGTTATGTATATGTTTACGTAACAATGTACGGGGATGGATAACAGTATATAGGCATCCTAGAAAGCAATTTTTAACAAAACAATGTGTAGAAGAGCATTTTGGAGAGAAAACGCCCATAGTAATGGTATTTGAAGGTAAGTATAAAACAATAGAGGACCTAAACAAAATGGCAATACATTGGAACAAAAAAACAAAGGACAAAAGATTCCTTCAAGTATTTGTGTCTTCTTCTGACCCATTAGTCAACCCACTGATAATTCATGTTTCCTTTTCACACACACACAAAACAAAAATCCTATACTATGCATGTTTTGTATGCCTATAGAAATACACACACATAACTGTATACAATCATGGACAACAGTATATGTATCTCTAGTTCTCTATAGAAAAGCTAAAGCAGCACCAGGAGATGCTTCTTGTTTTTTTTTTCTTTCTTTCTTTAGAGGGATATTGCCATATTGGTCTTGTTTGGTATAACTGTAGACGAGTGCATCTGATGAAAATCCAATACAAGAAAAGGCAGTGAATGAAAGGTGATGATGGAAAGTTCGAGTCCACAAAATCATGACAAAAGCAAGAGCACTAATAACAAACCAAAGTCAAGCAGGGGAGTCTGGAAATCATAGTTCATGCACTTTCCTGATAACCCTGTTTGGGTAGAGGAATGGGAGGTAAATAGGGGGGAATAAACCCAAAACATTGTTTGTTTACAAGGAATAGGTGAATATAACTATGTCAAAATAAGTGAGAATATAATGATTCATGATATTCCATGTCTTCCTAGAATTATGTTATTCCACGTATTGTTTTTCATTAATATAAAGATGATTACATGTCAAATCATCCGTCATCATCTCTTATAAAACAAGGGGCTCACATATCAAATTATTTTTGCACTTTTTATAAATTTTTATCCACATCTTATTCATATTTTATCCACAATATAGCACTGATCAAACAAACAACTACAACTTCATTATTACATTTTCCAACAAAAATAATTAAAAACACAATCAAATAAAAAATGACTTATTCTTTATCTATACTAGAATAATTATGTATCCCAAAATAACTTATGTCATTCCCAAATGGAGGATTTTGAGGTGATTTTTAGGATGATTTTTGAGGTGGTGTGTATCATTTTTCTTCATTTTTTATGTTGTGGTGGTTGGCATTGGCAAACACACTTAAAAACTATATTTAATTAGGAGGGGATTACATATGAATAGGATGGGATTTGTTGAGACACCCTTATTAATAAACAAATTATGTTCATAATTAACAAATCAGGTGGTCGGTGCCGCAATGTTTGAAAGATCTCTCCATGCATCGATTTGGGTGGAAATCATTATAGATCTCTCTCACATGGATGCATATGATGGGGGAGATTCTAATAATATTTTAATGGCTTTTGATATGTGTGGTTATATTTCATTTGATAAATTTAAAATTGAAACAACTGTTAATTCTCATCATTCCTCAATCATTTGATTTCAATAGTAATGATGTGTCATCTCTACTAAACACAAAAAAATCAGAGGATCTCATCCCATTGTTCCGTGCCTTCAAAGGGCATTAGTTAAGTTTCATTAATTATGCTTATTTTTCATAACCATTCATATATAATTACTCCCACCTTCAATGCCATGTTTTAATATTTTTATTAACCCTGAACTAACCCTCTTCAAATGAATAAAATAAAATTCCTTTCTTTAAATCTGAGATATTTTTTAACATTATAATATTTTCTAAAAATGTGAATGAACATTTTTAGTGGTTGTATTTTACAGTATTTTACATATATTATAATATAAAAACATATATTTATTTTGTATTATACATATTTGAGAATGTTTTTTTTAATGTATTTTTAGAAAAATATTATAATATTAGAAAGTATATATCAAATTTAAAGAAAGAATCTTCTTTTATATATTTAAAGAGAGGTAATTATATATGAAAAATAAGCAATATAAATGAAACTTAAAGGAGGCACTCATTAACAAAACCATATATATTCAAATATATGGCATAAATGGCTTGTTAGGGAGGGACAAATGAATAGTTTAATCATGGTGGTTGCTAATGCTGAGCACCTAGACAACCCACCATCCATCTCTTTGTGGGGGTTGTGGGTAATATAGTTGAGATTATCAAATTGTCTCAATTCATGGTTATCTTGTCTACCTTTTATATGCTTTGGTGTATTGTCCCTTGATCCCCCACCCACAAAAGTATGCCTACAGATCAATAGTTTCTTCATATAGTGATTGTTTAGTGGATGTTAAATGGATTCAGTTACTTGGAATAGATATCTGCAATACTGAATAAGGAAAGTCTTGAAAAAGTGCATTGGAATATATTTTTCCAACAAATGAGAGTGCGATGTTATATGAAATGAAGTATATACTAAGATACATTAGTGCATTTTTTTTATAGTGAAAAAATTTAAAAAAAATTGGATCATATATTATGATAAAACCCCATACACTTTGGTAATGCATTATATACACTTTGGTAATGCATTATATACTACATGCTGCAAAATGAGCTGCGTGTATCAGTGCTCTTCTTTGAAGGTTTTAATTGGGCTGGATGTGTGGCCCAATCAAGTGTTCATCAGTGACGAAGAATATGCTTCCTATGTAATTTTTATTTATTTATTTTTTGCCCTGGTGGGTATATAGAATTCATGGGATTACTTTATAAAAAAAATCAAGGTAGATACTTTGTTGTATTAATTGTGTAATTTCAAAAAATAAACAAGTTATTTCATCATTTGTGTAGCCTTTCCTTTTGTCATGCTGAGCCTACCAATTCCATTTGATGATTTTCTACCTCAAAATTTCTCACGTCAATGAATTAATTAACAAAAGAGGGAAAAATAGAGATTTTATGTGGTGAAGATCATCCAATCTGGGCCCACCAATATTTTCCTTCATATTTTTCCTGTTTCAGACTTTCAGTTTAAATAAACATAGCATTCACATCTGATGTGTTAGGTGCATATAAATTCCAACAACTATCCATTTTTGACATATGACAGCATCCAATGCATAATGACAAAACATCATCATAAGGGGCTTTCTACTGCCATGTATATGTTGTGACCTTTTGTGTATAGTGTATTCATGTGTAGAAGTTTCAGCTTTGGCAACTCAACATAGCATTCTTACCTCATAATTGTAGCCATTGTTCTTGAAAATTTCCCTGGTCAGAAGCATTAACAGCCATAGAATGACAGTTCAAACAGACGATAAAATATGCTTGAAGACAAATATGTTCCCACAAAACTACTTGACTGGAACCATCTTTGGTTCGTTTAAACCTGGCTACCATAATTCAATGGTAGCAAATCTAGATTTTATAATGAATGACTAGCTCCTCCTGTTCACAAACATATAGATCTTCCAATGGCCCCTTGAAACACACAAGGAAATAATCAACAGCACTCATCATATATTACACAGTTTAAATTACATGAAAGTTGTAAGCACTAGATCCATAAGAACATCAACATTGTTTGTTCAAAGAAACAAGGGGAAAAAAATCCTACCAAAAACCTTGGTTGAAGATCACGCCTCCCGATCTCATCAAAGTCACATAGAGAATTTCAAACCCTCAGTTTCCAAAGTTCTGCCACCCCCTAAAATCAAGTGTCACATTCATTACAGGGTCATACAAAGTGAAGTTTTTGTGAACACTGTTATGCAATCCTTGATAAATCAGGAGAGGACACAAGTAAGGAAACCAGGATTCAAATACAACAGCCCACTAGAAGCTATATAAGTATAGCAGCATCTCTTTCTCCTCTACTATTTACAATAAGCATTCAACAATCACAGAAATCTTGTTATGCTTCCCTGGAAGCTTGAGAGATCTCAAACGAAGCTGGGCAGAAGGCTTTTACACCAAAAACCCAACCTAAACTAGATTAAACTATATTTAAGTGCTGACATTTGAGTTAAGTAACAAAGCTCTTCCAAGACTAAGACAAACCTCTTATGAGCTTTCCTGAAATGTCTGAGACCGCGACAGCGCCGCTGGATTTGCTTGCAACACATGAGCAGCATCGGATGCGTGATCCTTTCTGTCCGCACTGCCCTGGAATGCCTTGAACATGCCCCCCTTTCCAAATGGCTCTTTTGGATCATGTTTGATGCCTAGTGTAGCCCATATCGAGCTCTTTGAAGCTTCATCTGGGTTGTCGATCCTCAGCGTCTTAGGGACCCATAGAGACTTCTCGCCTTTTTCTTCACCCGGTGGATTACCGTCTCTAGAGTGTTTTCCCAAGGTGGGAGACCCTAAACCATTGCCTGAGAAGCCACTGTTATTGCTGGACGATGATGGGGACACAACCCCATTGGGTGCAGCCCACGGCATAGGCCACGGCCCATTTGGCCAGCCCGACATGCAACCCCAAAATGAAGCAGGGACAAAGGGGAATGGCATGGTAGGGCCGCAAAATGGTGAAGTGGCAAGCATCGGTGATGGGGTCCATTGGGGTGGGTTTGGGTTTCCATCTGGCCCATAGACGAGGTCAGATGAGCACCGTCCCATTGTTGCCATGGCGGCAACACCATTCCACCCTGGAGGACTCCATGGGTAGGCCCATGGAGGCCCAGGGTAACACTGAAACGGATGCACTGTGGGGAGGGGGGCATTGCACGGGCCTGGCGCAGTGTTCCCTGGCAACTCATTCTCTGTCACAGATGATGAGGCACAGGAGGGCTCCTCTCCTCTCACTCCATCTTCTGTGCATGCCGCTGTCCCCCTTGCCTCACCATTTCTCCTCTGGTCTCCAAGATTTAGCACAGCAGCCATGGATTCACAGAGAGGAGCATCGGGTCCAAATTCAAGGACTGTCCCGTTCCCCTTCACCGGCCTCATATGTGGAGGGAGCCCACAGGGAAGGATCTGGTGATGATGAGTTGGGTCGACGGTTTCAGGCCGGGCTGGGGGGAGACCTTCAGTAGATGACATCATCATGTGACGGTAGTGGGAAGCCGAGTGCTTATTTTTTCGTCTCCCTGCTCCCACAGGAACATTCCTCATCGTTCCACCAGCTGTCCAGTATCGCTGACAGTTCTTGCAGAAGTGGCGGGGCTGGTTGACATTGTAGTTGTTGTAGTAACAGAATTTTGTATCCATGCTGTTGCACCGAGGGCATGGGAGGATCTTGTCTGGCTTCTTGAGGGTCTTCTCTTGTCCTGGTGCATCAGATTCAGTCTGCTCTTCCTTGGAGGGCTTGTCTTCTTCGGTTTGTTTTTCATCTTGCACTGGGATTTCAGAGTGAAGTTGCTGATCATCTTCTTTGCTGTCACTGGGGCAGGAAGACATATCTGTCTCCCCCTTTCCAGAAGAAGGTTCTTCAGGTGCATCAGGTAACACATCCACTTCTGAATTTGTTGCTTCTTTGTTTACTTCCTGAGTCACAATAACAAAAACACAGTATATCCATGTCAATACAGAGCAGCTGATGAACATGGCAAATCTATATGATGTGGCTGCTTCAGTTTTGAATGTCACACACACTGAACATATATGGCCACCAAAAAGACATTGCATGAAGATAGATTGCATGGGAAGCATCCAAACATGCATTATGAATTATATGAGACATGAACATGGACCATATGCATTACTCACTGAATCGAGATAAAACAAACTGACTTAAACAACTCATTATGAAACTGTCCCAGGGATTAGATCACAAGTCAGTAACACAGACGGTGTTTCTTATATCACTAAAATTAAAGGCTTGATCAGATGCAAATTTGCTGGGCCTATCTACAATCATGCTTGCAATTACACAGCCATTTTTCAAACTTTAGAAGTTTGATGGCAGTCCTTTAAAAATTGACATGAGCCATATTATTGACTCACGCACCAAGTTGCAAACCATACAGCTTCTCATCAATTAAGTTAGGAAAACAATGGATACTCCATTTGAGGATGACCAAATCCTGTTTACCATGATAACACCCTCATGGTTCATTCTTTCTCCAAAACAAAACACTACCTTTCTTTGTGAAGAGAGAGAGACTATCTGAACCACCCAAACTAAACTTCTAAAGCTAGAAACTTATATCAGGTTCAAAGATTCTTATTGATAGTATCAGTTGATTCTTGTAAGGATAGCAAACAAATGAAACTTATGAAACTGCATGAAATCGTACATGTAAAATTATCAGCAATAGAACAAAGTTCCAACACAGAGGAATATGTGTATATCTAGGTTTTTTGGCATCGGTTTACATTCTCCCTGAGCGCTAAGTTGGGATGAATATTTCCTAATAACACCAGATAATAAATTGGGATCATGTTGATCCAGATTGTGAACCAAATAAAAAAAACATCAAGAGCAAACGATCATTATGTTGAAATCATGAATATGGTTTTTTGAATATGGAATCCACTAGCCATTCCTCAAGATGCCTATGAAACCATATGCATTCAGATTGCAAATTTTGAAATAAACCAAATCGATTCTAAGGAAACTTTTTCTTAAAGCCTGCTAATTGACTCAAGAGAGAGATTGATTTTCCAACAGACAAAATCAACCTCTTGACAATAACATAGAAATGATGAAGACCGAGACAAAAAATAGTTCATCTCCCTTGATCTTGTCACTAAACCATGATATTCCTACTTTAAACTATCCTAAAGTGGTAAACTATCCTACTTTAAAATATCTACCAATTTTCAAAAAAAAAAAAAACTATCCTAAAGTGGTAAACAAATCCCTCTCAAACCCATTCAAAACGACCAGATTCAAATTGACAAGCTTATAGTACAATTCAATCAAATTCGAATGAAATCCATGTTGTGAATCTCTCCAAATACAGGTGGCACATGTTGCTATATCTTGTATTATCCATTTAAAGAGGCAATTCGTGATCCAAGAAAACCCCCCACATATGTCAATTAAAGCCTCAATAGCTCCAATAAATAATTTAAAAAAAACCAAAAAATAAATAAACAAAGACTTCCTTTTTCTCTCCTTTCCTAGATGAACAAGCAAAGAAGTAAAAGCAAAAACCAACCCAAATAGAATTTTAAAAAAAAAAAACCCATATTTTCCTGGAAATCCACTTCTCATTTTCGTAAAAAAAAATATTCAAGAAACGCATGCCAGAGTCGAATCGATTCAGCGAACAATCACCGAGACGAAATAGCACGACTTCCGAGGCAAATCGACCCCTCCAATAACACTCTGAAAAACACATGGGTCCTGAACTAAAAATCAGTCTTTCCCCGGTTCAAAAAAGCCCACAGTTTAAATATGGGAAACAAATCTTCACCTCAAAAATCAACACAAAAAACACCCCCAAAAAACACTAAAAAAGCCAACCTTTTCCCCAAAAAACTCAAATCCGAGATTCCAAAAATTAAAAAAACATCAACAAAACCAAAACTTACTCCCCCCAAAAAGACAAACAAAAACAAAACCAACCTTATCTTCAGCCACAGATTCCACCACCACCGGACCCTGATCGGATCTCTCTCCGTTCTCCGCCTGGATCTCCGGGAGAGGTATCGTCCTCCCGAACAGCTTGATCGCCGGATCACTCATCGCTCCACCGTTCGATCTCCAAATCAACGACTCCGAATCGCATATGCTCTTCTCCTCCTCTTCACCTCTCATTCCAAACTTTCTGTTCGTCTTTTTTGGTTATTTTTTTTAGAGAGAGAATGCACAAAAGTAAACAACACTATAAAGACGGAAAAAAAAACTTCAAAACCCCACCCAGCGAACCCCAAAAAGACAACACAAACATCAAAAGCGTGATCACCGGCTATCACCAGTCAAACCGGTCACCGTGCCAGCTGTGCATCCGAGTCAGCAACCCCGGCAATTCTCAGCCACCATTTCACTTGGCTGAGGATCGCCCCCGATGACGTCATCATTTGCTTTTTCGAATTCCGGATTTTAAACTCTGCCACTAGTTTTTCTATTATTTGCGTCTTTGCCACTGAAAGACGAAAAAGTCCTTCACGGGCAAAAAATCGGGGGGTATTTGTGGGAAAGGCCCCCCAAAACAGTATATGTAAACAGGAGGGGGGATACCGGGGCGGCGCTGAAATGCGGATAAGGTTAGGGGACTTTTCGTAAAGGGAAAAATTCAAATAAACCCCCCCTAGACTGCCTAAAATTAATATAACCCCCTGATTTTTCTTAAATTTCATATAACCAATTGAAAACACCTATGTAAATTTAAATAGCCCCATGAGTTAAATTTTCGTTGATAGATGAAGAATTTTATATGAATATTCTGTTTGATTAACCTTGATAAAAACATAGTATACTAAAAATTCCTTACAATGTATTAAAAAAAAAAAATCTTCTATAAATAATGATTTTACATATTCAAATAATGTATTATAAAACTCTATTTAGAGAGATAAAATCATCATTTACAAAAGATTTTTTATATTTTTAACTCATTGTATGGGGTTGTTGTATACAGTATTTTCTGCTAAGGTTAAACAAATAAAATATTTCACATTTGTCAATAAAAATTTAATTTATAAGATTATTTGAATTTACATGAATGTTTTTAAGGGATTATTACGGACTTAAGGAAAAATTAAGGGGATATATGGATTTCGAGCAGAGTTTACTGGGGGTTATTTGGATATTTCTATTTGGTAAAAGTGTGATTCTTGTTGGGGTGTGTGACCTGGGTAGCCGGTCGTATGTCCACGTCAGCGTCGTGGGTCCCACCGGAAATGAAAAGCGAAAAGCACCCCTCGTGCCGCGCGAGCCGCACATCTCTCCTGTGTCAGCTTTTCTTGCCGGGGACACGTGTCAATAACCACGTGAATCGCACGTGAATGATCCGCTTTGGATTTAAGCTGACCGTCCAATGAAACGGGACGTACACGTGGCGAAATCTGGAGGGTGTTATCTGCACCGACACGTGGAAGTTTTGGAAAGCGAAAGTGGGAGGATAAGAAAAGCCCTTCGGCAACGAAAAGGGAGAAACTTTTTGGAGCAGCCGTACGATTCAATCTGGGCCGTTCAAGTTCAAGAGATTTGTGGACTTTATTGAATAAAAAAATTTATGACTCGTTCAAGTGTTTAATGCACAAGCGCCTTTTGTTTTATAATCCATGCTCCTTTTGTTTTATAATCCGTATAACCTACAGAGTAAACGGTTCGAAATCCATATAACCCCTAGATTTTTTTTTTTTTAAGTTCATATAATATGTTAATTCAAATGGATCATTGAGTTAAATTTTCGTTGACAGATTATGGTTATTATACGAATATTCTGTCTAGTTAACCTTAGCTGTAAATATAGTATACCAAAAATCTCTTATGATGTATTAAAAATATGAAAAATCATCTGTAAATGAGGATATTACTCTTTCGTAAAGAGTTTTATAATCTATGCAAAGAGTTTTATAATCTATGCAGAGGGGTAAAATATTCATTTATAAAGGGTTATTTTGTATTTTTAACCAGCTGTATGGATTTTTTTGTATATTGTGTTTTCAATTAAGATAATCAAAACAGAATTTTCGTATAATATTCATCATCTGTCAACGAAAGTTTAACTCATGGATTATTTGAAATTATATATGTGTTTTCAGGCTGTTATATGGATTTCAGTAGTTACAGGGGGTTATTTGGACTTTTCCCCTTTTTATATATAAAAAAGACCGATCATCTTTTTATTTTCTTTTTATTCCCTTTTCGCTCCCTTTTTAAAGCCAATTACGATCATTAATCCAATTTAATCAAGCATTTTCAGACCTTTATTTATTTCTTGATGGGGAGTCAAATAGAGGCTAAAAATCAAAGATTTGTTATTTATAAGGTCCCATTTGAAACAAATTCTAAAAACTGCTATTTCATTAGATTTGTTCTAAAAATGTGTATTTATAAAGATGCAATTTTTTTCCACTTTTATCAATGCAAGATTCCCTTTTTAAAGCCAATTACGACCGTTGATCCATTTAATCAAGCATTTTCAGATCTCTAATTATTTCTTGATGGGGACTCAAATAGAGGCTAAAAAAATCACAGATTTTGTTATTTATAAGGTCACATTTGAAACAAATTCTAAAAACATCTATATCATTAGATTTGTTTTAAAAATGTGTCCATAAAGATGCAATTCCTTAGGTAGCATTTGAAATTAAAATTTTTGAAGTTTAATTTTTTTTTTTATACTAAACACAACTTTTACAAATGGCTTTCCATGAATCAATTTTGTGTTATTCTTAATAAACTATTTTTTATAATTAATTTTTATTTTTATTTTTTGGGGGCATTTGTAAATAAGTTTAGATCAAATATTACTCATGCACAATCAATATCTCTAAAATTATCCAACTTATTTTCAAATGCCCATCAAAATTATATTATAGATAATTTTAAAACGAGTTTAAATAAAGTTAAATTTCTTATAAAGTCAAAAAGCTTCCCAATCCTATGCATTTAGGAGTAGTTCCTTCTGATTTAGTGCGGTTTTACTGTAGATCTCTCTTCTACAGTTAAGCTTCTCATCTTTTTTATATTCATTTTGCATGCTTTAAATCATTTTATATTTTTGAGATCGACCCTTTTGATAATAAAAAGAGACGGCCTATCATTTATCAAAAAAAAAAAAAATCTATTTTCAAAGATTGATCTAAAAACTGTGGTCCCACAAAAAGCAACAATTCAACAATTTATGGTTTGTGGTGGCCTAAAAAGGTGCTTTTTATTTATTTATTATTTGTAAGCCCAAAAAGGTATTTTGTTGGTGAAAACACAGGCCACTGTCCAAGTGGTTTAGCCTCTAAAATCCACTCATCTACGTGTCAATCAAATTGCAGTTCTTCTAGATATGGTCTGAAGTTTAATCTACCTCTAGTTTTTTCACACGTGGCATTTCTCCAATGACATGGCAAATAAAAATCTTGGCTTGGATGGATCACCACCACTTTTCTTTTTTTAGGAAAAAATTCAAATAGCCCCTGTAAACTAACTGCCGCCTCTCTAATATCACAGATGTAAATCTAAATAATCATCTGAATTAAATTTTTATAGACATATTAGAATTATTCTGTGAATATTAGGATTGTTAAACTCTGATTAAAAACATAGTATATCAAAAATCCCATACAATGTATTAAAAATGTAAAAATCATCTGTAAATTATAATTTTAACCATCTGAATAGAGTTTTCTAATCTATCAAAAGGAATAAAATCGTCATGTATGAAAGGTGATTTTTGTATTTTTAACAAATTGTAAGTGATTTTTGGTTTACTGTTTTTAGTCAGGGTTAACAAAATATAATATTCACATAGTATTCCTCA
Organism: Acorus calamus; assembly: GCA_030737845.1. Taxonomy (NCBI): domain Eukaryota; kingdom Viridiplantae; phylum Streptophyta; class Magnoliopsida; order Acorales; family Acoraceae; genus Acorus; species Acorus calamus. The sequence goes on from CM060873.1 coordinate 23,571,138, forward strand.
TATGTCAACTGAAGTTTAACTCACGATGCTATTTAGATTTACATAGGTGTTTTAGGGGGTAATATGAACTTTTGAAAAATCCAGGGGGTTATATGGATTTCAGGCAGTTTAAGGGGGTTATTTGGATTTTTCCTTTTTATTTATTACTTATTTTTAACACAACCACCCTCGTTGAAGTCCAAAAGAGATTTTTCTGACAATCTGAGCCTTCACGTCCACCACAAAACGGGAAAATCTCTGAATTTTTTCATAGATTATTACATGCGGTCAGGGTTGGACTCAACAGGAAACAAAATATGTGAGAAACCATAACTCACTGGGGTCCATGTGTTTCCATGTTTAATGATTTTTCTAAAAAGGATAATATTAAGAATCGTTTTAAAGATATTAGTATAGTTTTTTTCAACTTTAATTTCAGTGTACACGATGTTTTGTTTTTTTAAATAATATACATATCATCTAATAAGGTGTATATATATATTTATATAAAAAAATAAAACATATACTTCAAATACATTCCAATGAATTTCATAAATGTATTTTTAAAAAATATAAAAAAATTTATATCGAAAAATATACCTTAATGTTAATGTGATTATGTGAGTATATATAAGACTGAAATTAGAGGAAGAAAAAAAAAACTATGTAACAACACTCATGTTTTAATTTTATATGTATATTGATTACTCCATGTAACAAAAAAATGTCTCCGTCAAAATTAAATACTTATATATATATATTAATAAACTGTATTGATATTTCATTTATTGAAAAAACTAAAAAGTCATGTGATTTATTTAACCAAACATACATGTATGTGAGATTGAATGTAATATCACATAAAATGATCACATGACGCCCATAAAAAAGGGCATATACTATAGAAAAGGAAGAGAAAAAAAAAAGTGCCCTTAAACTGACCACAACTGAGCCGCATCACTTTTGAGTCGACCCACTTTTCGTGTTTGAGGTTTCTCTTTTTTTATATCACGAGCTTGAAATTTTCAATGAATCTCTTGGAGGTTATTTATTCCAACATTGTTGTAAAACATAAAAAAGCAATATAAAATATTTATACTAGAGTTTACAAGATGTAAAAAGAAAAGTTGTTTTTTTTTAACTTGAACGGTAAGCGTCTGCTTAATAATTAAGAGGGCCAATTGGAAAAGTACAGTAAAAAGAAAAGTTGTTGAGGCTGCAATCCATGCATGCTTTAATCAAACAATTGATATACGAAATGCACACAACATGCCTAGAAACCTTTTTCTACCCGACCTTTGCCTTTTTGTGCTTAGTTTTTTATTTTCTTGTCTTCTCACTATTTTTTTTTCTTGTTTTTTCTCTATTCCTCTCACCTATGTTCGATCATGATCTGTTTTGAGTAGTTAAAATAGAAATACCCAAAATTTCTTTAAAAAAATACTACGGTCCCAATCTAGCTCACCTATGCCTCGTTTCCCACCCGTGTGGAGCTCCTAAATCTGAAAGTAAGTTTTGATTTTTATTATTTATTTAAAAAGTGTTGGTTCTCAACCAAAAAAAAAAAAAACTTTGTATATACATACCGAGTCCTAGTTTATAAGTTCGCCTAGGATGTTGTATAAGGACTATTCTCATAGCCCATGTTTGAAATGAGAATAAACCTCCGGATAACCCTGGATAAAATTTTATTGTGTTTGGAAAGCTCGGATAACTCCAGATAAAGTATGCTAGAATAAACTAGTATAAAGTGGTATATGGATTCCAATCAACCCTTAGAATAAAATTTATTATAGGTTATTTCACCCAAAGAATATGTGGCCCCACTGTCAAATCAACAGTCATCACCTCTTATAAATCATCTGTCAAATCAACTATAATTATTTTTTTTACCTTTTATAACTCATTATCTATAATTTATTCACATTTTATCCAAACAACAAAACATTTATTCTTATGTTTACCAACGAGAATAATTCAAAATACAACCAAACACAAAATTAGTTTATCCTGATTTATACTTATTTATGCTTGGATAAATTATGCCCAAAAATAAATCATATCCCCATTCTAAACAGGGGCATAGAGTACCAGAGATATGCAAGGTGGGAAGTATGCTAAAGCATAGGTAGCTAAAGAAAGCACCATCTTAACCTATAATGTAAAGGGGACCAACTTTTTCTTTTGTATCTTTTGTTGAAAGAGAATCGAGCTAAGTCTTTTATGGGTTCTCACCAAAATTGTATCTAACTTGATCAAGCATTCATATCATGTCAAGTTGAAAATTAATGGTCTCATGAGATAAGATGTCATTCTTTAGGAGAAAAGAAAAACAAGTGACGGAGACCTTTTTTTTTCTTCCTTTCCTCTTTCCTCTTTCTTGAGTGATCATTAAGGTTATTGTTGGAGAAAATTAGTGAATCATTTTAATTATATTCACTTATACTCACTTAATTAAAAAAGAAAAAATTATAAATGAGTAAAGATCCAGTGATCCAATTTTTAACACAAGTTATATTAAAACGATGAGAAGATTACATGTCATTCTATCACATTTGAGATATATATTTATGATTTTCTAATGAGGTGTCCTTTTGATTCAATTTATCTTCCCTTGGGACAGTTTGAATTAGGTTTAATTGGAAAGGATTCTAGACTTCTAGTTATATATTGAATGATATTTGATACTTGGGATTATTTTATGCATAAAGATAAATTTCTTGTTTAGATCATTGGAGTAATGCCAACTCTTTTAGGATCGAATTTAAGGATGTCGTTTCCGAGTTATTCACACAGTTTTTTTTGTTTCAGATATGATAAAGCTAACCACAAATCGAGAAATAAGCACATGCATAGTTTCATACATAGATCTTTGTATATATAAAATAAATGAAGCATCTATCCTTGCTGACCAGAAGAAAAAAAATCTCACCAAGATTTCTATTCTCACTAATAAGAACAGGGAGGGAGCCATAAGCGTATAACTTTATGAAAAAAAAGTAGCATATGCTCCCATAAATTGTACATATCACATCACACAAAACGAACAAATAAAAAAACAAATAAAAAATCACACTTTATGCAACCAAACATAAATATATGCACAACTACATTTTACAGTTGGAATCACCACGTTGTTGGTCTTTAGGAGCACTCATGTTTTTAATCCTTCTTTCAAAATGTGGATCTCAACAAAAAAAGAAAAAAGAAGAGAAAGGTTTGGACAACAATGAAATATAGCTTGAGATTATAAACATCAAAATTACAACTAGCAATGAAATACAATTTTTTCATAGTTTCCAACCGATGGGTCCATACAATACATCATGAAAGTATATACATTTTTCATAAAAGTATATACTCTATTAGATGAGGTTTACTATTTTAAAAGAATCAAATGTGCACACAGGACTGTCCAGCCGATATCCCTAACTTTATTCTATACAAAAATAGTAATGACAAGTTATCACTGAATTCCAATATAAAACATTCAATAAAATATAACTGTGAAAATAAATATAATTGCAATAACACAGATAATAATAATGTGATGCCTCTCATGTTGCTAGTGACATAGATTGCTTAGAATCTTGGATTCATGCTCAATACCAATGACATGGCCTGCATGTATGCAAGTGATCTGCTCCTTACCCTGGAGGATCTTCTTTCCCCCTTGAGCATATGTTACTGAACATCAGGCACCACCCCCTTGTAAACCCTGTCCACCTGTTAGACAATCGTGTTTCCATCACTTCTGAGGAATCCAAGCAAACTGACTTTGGTCACATCATGTTAAAACTACATCTGTGTTACTAGTAATCAGCGAAAGGATCCATAGACCAGGTAGTTACCCTGCCCACCTGTTAGACAATCGTGTTTCCATCACTTCTGAGGAATCCAAGCAAACTGACTTTGGTCACATCATGTTAAACTACATCTGTGTTTCTAGTAATCAGCGAAAGGATCCATAGACCAGGTAGTATGGTGTAAATATACCCACAAGTGCAGAAGTTGTTCTAAAGATCCTTGTTGAGTACATGCAATGGCTAGTATCTACCCCATTCACCTCGCCGTGACGATGGAACTGGACCTGCAAATGTTATCCAAAATTGTCAATTTTCAGTGCAAGTGTATCATAGTCACTCTGCACTATTAAATCAAAGACATTACAATTAATCAAATTCAACAACAAGTATAAGGTGTTTAACATCCAAGATGCGGTGTTTTAGAATAAGAAATCATTAAAGGGACTTTTCGCATAGCAAAAAAACCGATGCCTGCATTTTCCATATTTTGCAGGATCAAAAGGTCCTCCCTTTCTAAACATAACATAACTGGAACTCCTTGCTTCATATCATCACCATCTCTTCTAAGTGACAAGGCCACTTTAATTTTCCAAACCATGTAGGAGAATAATATTGAACACTAGTGATTCATAACCTGAAACCTATAAGCTTTGTCTTACCTGATTAGCTGGGTGACCATTGCCTTAAGTTTGTGCAGCATAGTATTGAGGAGCCAGCTCAGGCAACCAAAGTGGATCAATTCTTGTTACATAACGAAGGTAAGGACGATTTGTCTGAACTAGTTCATTATAAATTACACAATCTGGCTTTGTCCCGGATATCATTGATGAAGGATGAATCTGAACTCTCTGACCACTTTCCATAGCCCTGTAAAATTATGAGGCAAGTCTGTGTGTCAAAAAGAGAAAGAGGCGCCTGAGATGATCCAGAATAGACAACTGATGGGCATAGTTTATATATATTTAACTCCAAGAGGAACCAGAAAAAAGAATTCTTTGACAACATTACACCATATCAGGGGAACCCAGTGTCGGATTTGAAATTTCAAACATAAGAATATCTATCCGCTCACATGGTGTAATGATGGATATTCTTTGGAAAAAAATTTAGTTTCCTTCATTAAGAAGACACTTTTATATCCTCTTTTGGGAATTTCTTTTTTTTACCATTTAGTAATATCTGTTGGGCATTTCACCTTTTCAACAAAAAAAAGAAAAGAAAAGAAAGGACCCTGAGGATTACGTACCTGTATGATCCATCAGGCTGCTTCAAAGCTGCATTTAGGAAAAAAGAAGCTGCAAGACATCTGCGAAACTGAAGCATGTCATCCCCACATGAATTGACTGTGAGACCCATTTGTTGGACATGTCCTCGAATTTGACTGCCAAAAAAGAGAGTATTATCTAAGAAAATGGAAACACACAAATGGTTTCACAAGGATTAATTTGTACGAGACACAAAAGCCTTAAAAACATAAAAACCTTACAAATAATTGACCCACTTAGGTTGCAGCTTGCACATATAGTACTAATATGTGAAACTATAAAATTTAAACATGCATCATTATCAACATTAACATAGATTACACCCAAGAACCATAAATATTTAAGCATCCATCATTATCAACATTAACATAGATTACACCCAAGAACCACGAGTCAGCCCCAAGATATCTTACATGTAATTCTTGTAACTATCCATCCAAGATTAAAATTTAACAGCACTATTGCACTGGATCCCATTGAGACTCCAAAGTTAAGCGTGCTTGGGCAAGAATAGTAGTACTAGGATGAGTGACCTCCTGGAAAGCTCTCATGTTGCACACTTGCACGGTTGCACCCCAACCAAAAAAAAGACTAAAATTTTCCATTTCCCTTATTCCAATACCACCAATCATATCTTCTCATCATCGATGAAGTTACTCCAAAGAGACCAGAGAAACTTGAATATTCAGTTAAAAAAAGGTAATCCAAAGCTTCCTCCATCATTCAGTCTATTTTACATATTTAAACTTCTTAACTACCCAAATGTTCTACCCAATTAAAAAAATTGGCCTAAATTAATCTTTCATTTTCCCACCACCTGACCATAGCACAAGACTCCAATAGCACACCACCACTTCAACTGATTAGATTAATCCTGTTTGAGACATCCTCGGTCCACATATATGTGAATATCACAGCATGGCTTCAACACTGGTCTCCAATATTGGCTTAAGCATCCATCAATTCACCACCATATGAACAAGTATATAAATTATCTCTTTAGTTCACTGATTTTTGAACATGTGGAACTCCAAAACATTCTTCGTTATCCCTTGCTCCTAGTAGAGTGCAATTGTTTTTCAGTAGTGTTTCACAGGACATTGTTGTAAAAGAAGAACTTTTTTTTAATAGATCAAGTTAAACATCTGGCAATGATCAATAGTTTGAAAATAACAATCACCTAGTTGGTCCAGCCAAACTGGAAATCAGCCTCATAGAACATATCTCATGCTGCATCCCTTTTTGTAAGCCTTTTATTTTCACCTGAACTTCCAATCCTTTTATTCTTGCATTCCATGTACACTAATGATTAAATTTGAGGTGAGTGAATCCAAGAAAAAGGTGTGACAAAAAGGGTCAAATATTCAAGAGCAAACAAAAAGGTTTGGTAATGTTGGATTACCAAAAAAAATCACCACTTCAAAAGATTGAAGTAAAAGAAAAGGTTTTGAATGAAAAAATTTGAATAAATTCAATTGTGAATATAAAAGGGATGCAGATACATTTATTTATAGAATTTCAAGACATCCTCACAGCACCTACTTAAGAAATTTTGTGAAAATCCATCAATAATAAGGTAAAACATAGCTACCAACCTGTGAACATCTTGAGCATGCCTCAGTGAACGATTATTGATGAAATTTTCCCTGCACCATTTTTTCAGGTTTCCTTCAATTGCTTTCACCCTGCTCTCTTTTATTTTGCTTTTCTCTATGAATTCAACAGAAGCCCGATAAACATTTATCAGAGTTATATGGTCCCCTTCTAGGCATGAAAAACGCTTCCATGCAACTTTTGCCTGAAACCAAAAAACAAAAGATCTGTTATCAGGTTCTCACTGATCAAAAGATCCCAGTTATTAATCATAATGCGCCAAGATGATAGTGACTCAGTAAGCATTGTGATTTAGGTTAGAAGTAATGTTTTGTAACAAAGACAATTCTTGCCAGGGTTATCTGATAAATACTGGTTAGTTTTGCATACAGGACAACTAAAATAACTCACCAATGTAACCTTATCATGAGGATACACTAATTCCTAGAAAATCAATCAGAGATCCTCCCTTGGGTATTGATTATATACTAATTTATGACAATTCAAATATCTAATAAATTCTATTAAAATAAGCATACACTTCTGCCTTTTTAGTGAAATTATGTTTCAGAATGCACATATCTATCAATGGAATATATATCCTTGAATGGTGGCATGAGAATTATGGTTCATGGGAACCAGTAGATCAGGGACTTGTACACTTTTAACATTTAACTATATTGCCATATTTTTTATTTTTTTTAAGAATGGTGCCCCCCAGGATTTTTGATCCCATGAACTCTTTCACAGAGGTGGAGGTACTTACCAACTTAACCAAAACTCGGTTCACATTGCTATATTTATTTATAAATTTCAAATAATTAAAATGTCAAGCATTCTACACTGAAAGAAAAGAGATCCAGAAAGATGATCATACATGTTGTTATTGTCAAAGAACTCAATATTTTACCTTGCCTTATATATTGAACTTGAATTTCAATTTTTCATATTTCTTGTCTAGACCTCTGTCACATACCTCTTCCAACTTATCATGAGGAGAGTAAAAGATTGATTCCACTGAAAGCATAGAAACTGTTATCAGCATTTCCTCCAAGCAATTGTATTGAGTAGCCAATATGATTGCTTTGGAATGAATAGGATCCAACGGCAACCTAGACATTTGTTGCCCAACAGGATCTGATAATTTATATTCATCTGTCAGAGCTCCCAAGGCAATCAACTGCTCCAAAGATTTCTTGATGGAATCCCTGTTAAGTAAACAATAATGGTTCAGAGACACATGACTTGCAAGCTGAGAGTGATATAAACTTACAGAAGATAAGAAGAATAAATTTTCAGAATAATTCCACGTGAAACAATATAATTTTTAGGACAATAAGACCAGTAGTACTATTCTTAACTAACAGCAGAGGATGTGTGTCTTTACAAAATCCAAACAAGAAAAAAAACTACTCTCATTCCACGAAGGGGGAAGGTCCAACCATATTTTTAATAGATAACATTGATAAATAGTTCCATTATTATGTTGAAAACCAAGTCTGCCTCGCACAATCGTTAAGTAGCAAGATATAACATAAACTTCACCTGTCTGGCTTATCCATAAAATCAAATCCAATAATATCATCAATGCCCAATGCCTTAAGCTGTAGTACAATGCTTGAGAGGTTGCAACGCTTGATCTCTGGTAAAGTGGAGTCCTTGAGTTCAAAAAACACACTCTCAGGATATAAGCGGAAGCACTTTCCAGGTCCTTCACGCCCAGCACGACCACTGCACAGAACAGAGCAAATTAAATCTAGATGGATGATGAATTTATTGACTGGAGTAGATAAATCAGTCATATTTTATAATTAAAGCCCAGATGCAATTAAAAATATCCTGCGACTGGTAAAACACTAACGTGTTAAGTCAGATATTTTAAAATGATGAGAAACATATGCAATGACACCAAGCTTCTCAGGCTTTCGTTCCAGCTGTAGTTTGGGCGATTTGGCTCACCAGAAACCAAGTTGTTTTTAAAGGTTCTCGAGTGTATTCTGAGAATGTCTGGGAGCTGGTTGTTAGTTTCATTAAAGGCTGGGGTACAAGCCTAGCAGGTGCATCACAGGTTGCATATTCAGAGGGTCAACTAACTATTGAGGAGTAGTTTGTATTTGGTTTTGGCCGTGTGTCGGTAGAGCCCTCCTCTACAGTGGCCTTTTTTTTGTAGCCCTTCGGGCTGTGGTTCTTTGTTTTTCATTGGGCACGTGCTTTGATTAATAATATCGGGGCACATGCCTACCATATTTCAAAAAAAAAAAACATATGCAATGACACAAGACTCCAGCTGAAATAAAGACTGGAATGAATGGAATATTTTCGCTCTAAGTAGAGGATCGTTGACTTGTTGCAAACAGTCCAGGGTAAATGGAAATTGTCTTTTCTTGACTACAACCACAAGTAATGCTCAACATTTGTGATTTACAGGCACACTTATTATAATTAAGTTCATAACCATTGAACAATTGAGTAATCAATTGAACAGAAAGAGCAATCAGCATACTAGCTCATTTAAGAATTCTAAACCAAGAATAAGTGAAATACCACCAAAAATTTAGATAACCAGCAAAACCAAAAACAAGATAAAAAGCTATGAAGCACGGACACGGACACGGGCCACGGCGACACGGTGACACGGACACGGCAATTTTTGAAAAAATAGGACACGGGTACGGGTAGGACACGGCAATAAATTAATATAATAAATAAATATGTATCACTATCTTATATAAACAAACACATTTCATTTAATTCACTATTATAATCAATTGTATAAACAAATAAATCACTGTTTTTATAAATCATTGTTTTAAATAATAAACCAATGTTTTTATAAATCACTGTTTTAAACCAATAAACTACTGTTTTTATAAATCACAGTTTTAAATTAATGAATCATTATTTTTTTTAACGTTAGGAAAGATATTTTTTTTAAATGAGTTGTTCTAAGATGTTTTAAATCGGTTGAATACTTGTAGGCTATGTTTGGGCCTTTCTTTTCTTTTTCTTTTTCTTTTTCTTTTTTATTTTTGGGCTGAAACTGGCTGGGCCGTGTCTGAGGCGTGTCCTGGGCCGTGCCGTGTCCTAGCCGTGTCCCAGGCGTATCCAAGACAAAATGAAGGCAGACACGGTTGGAGCCGTGTCCGACACGTGTCCATGACGTGTCCATGCCGTGTCCGTGTCCGACACGGGTACGGCGCCTCCGGGGAAGTTTCCGTGCTTTGTAGATAAAAAGTAAAGGTGGAATCCCCGAACTCTTAGACCATGTTTGGTTGAAGAAGTAAGGGGGGAATAACCAGGGATAAGATGGAATAAGGGGTTTACGGTCGTTTGGATGCATGGAATAAATGGGAATCTGTATACCAGAATTAACTAATATAAAATGGTATATGGATTCTTGCTGCCCCCAGCAACTAAATTATTCCAAGTTATTCAACCCATTTGAATATGTTGGCTGTAATGTCAAATTTTCCATCCTCAAAACCAGTAGGGGTCTACCTAACACACACACACACACACACACACACACACACACACACACACACACCCCCTCCAAACCACACACACAAGCAGGGTGACTTTTCAAAAAAGAAGGAAAAAGGAAATAAGTGCATATATCCTCTTTAGTACAGTATGTGAATGCTACCTTCTCTGAAGAGCTTGTGCTTTCGAAGTAGGCACGATGACCAATGATTCAAGCCCTGTTTTTGCACTATAGTCACGAGCTTTCACAACTCCAGGATCTATGACATACTTAATTCCAGGTATTGTAACAGATGTTTCAGCAATATTTGTTGCCAATATAACCTACACAGTCCATTAACAAAATTCAGAAGTATGTAAAGGAAATTAATATTATAGCTTCAACATATATGCATCAACAAATTACGCAAACAAAACAAGTAGATCCAAGATATTTTTAAGAAAATAAGAGAGAGAGAGAGAGAGAGAGAGAGAGTAGCTCTGAAATATTAAACAAAGAATAGCAAAAGTTATGATCACACTTCATTACACGTTTCATCATAGATGCATGAAGTGCACATTTATTTCAAAGAAAATGATGCCTGGAAAACAATATAGAAGATCACTACATTGGTAAGTGGATGCTAGGCATACATTCCCATCCAAATCAATCAATAGGAATGAGAAATTTCAATATGTGAAAATTAGGATTCAGAAACCAACAATTCAAATGGTGTATTATGGAAAAATGAGATCTCAAGACTTTCTGCAATCACACACCTAAGTACCTAACCTTTTATTATAAATGTAGCACCGGAAACTTCATAATTGGATTTGAATCTAGCATGATATTGTCCAAATTTACATCATATCTGTCATGGAAAATTCTAAAGAAAAGGGCAAAATAATATGTAGATCTGTAGGCATATAAGATAACCATATGGTAGACGAGAAACAAGGAAATAAAACATCAATGATACCTTGCGACACCCAGGTGGGGGTGGCCTGAAAACCTTCATCTGTTGCTCTGATGGAAGGGATGAGTAAATGGAGACAGTCACTACATTTTGACTGCTTAATGGAAGGTGTCGAATGCGTTCTCGAACTAGTCTTTCTACTGATTCAATCTCTTCCTGTCCAGTCAAAAATACAAGTATATCTCCAGGGCCCTCTTCTAAATGGATCTAAAAAAAAGCAGGCCAATTCACTTGCATGTCAATAGCGAAAGCTGAATTAGAAAGGGAATGCAAAGAGAGAATTATTATAATATTTGAAATGCACATCAATCAACAAGAAACCCAAGCATTGTTGCCAAGAAATCTTATTTCTGCTACATATTAACAATATATTTCGTCAAGAATGAAAGTTACACTTGAGTATTCCAGTAAGTGTAATTGAGATGCATACATAGATCACATCGGAAAGCCATGATAAATACCTGCAAAATAGTAATTAAGGCTGCATTTAAGTAGTCTCGTACAGGATCATATGTATATAGTATATCAACTGGGTACTGTCTGCCTTGAATGTGAACAGCTCTTGCACCACCAAAATACTCAGAAAAGCCTCTTGCATCCAAGCTAGCAGACATTATAATCAACTTCAGAGGAAAAAATTTTGCACCTTGACATGGCTTTAAATAACTGGGGCAATGAGTTATGCCTTCTTTTCCAGAAACAGCAGAATAGTTGCCATTCACCTTATCAGAGTTATTTTGGGTTGTGTTATACTTTGATCTTGCACGTTGTACATCCTTCAATAAACCTAGTAACACATCTGTGTGCACTGTTCTCTCATGGGCTTCATCAACAAGGATGACAGAATATCTAGAAAGAAACGGGTCCAATAATGCTTCCCTGTCATGCATCATCCGACATCACAATGTTTATGTCACAGATTTATTGAAGGCCAAATGATAAATTGCAAAAGAAAAAATGAACTACAGAATTGATGCGGCATTACATCTCATTCTTAATGTTTACACGAGCGACTTAGAACCCAATAGGAAAACAATTTCATGTGATTCTGATAGGGAGTGACTATCAGACTCTCAGCATTTCTGAAGGATATGAAAAGGAGGGACCTTTATCCTTTCACATTCTGTGTAAGGGTAGTGGTCATGGTTTCTCTGTGCCTATGCATGAATGTTAATAATGCATACTCATGAACATGCATTCCACACACCAACAAATAAATCAAAGGGAAAATAAGAGAGCACTAATATCAGACAGGAAGGTGAAAATACCTCAACAGTAATCCATCAGTCATATACTTGATTCTTGTTGAACGGGAAGTAACATCCTCAAACCGAATTGAATATCCAACTTTCTGACCCAACTCAATGCCACACTCTTCGGCCACACGTTTTGCAACAGTAACAGCAGCAACCCGCCGAGGTTGGGTGATCCCAATGACTTTTCCACCGTCACAAAACCCCCCGTTGAATAAAAATTGTGGCAACTCTGCAAGAAAAAGGCATACACGAACTGATCACTATCTGTGAAAAAAAAGGTAAAATGAAAAGAATAAATGCACCGACAAAACCACCAAAGAAGAAAAATAAAGAAGTTCCTGAACTGAAATTAATCACCTATGAATAGGGCTCAAATGGGGTTTCTTAATAAAGTACGATATAGAACTATTAAAACATCAACTAACCAATGTGTTGCTCTTTCGCATCCCACAACCACCAATCAATAAGCAACAATTGGGATTTCAAAGAGCAAGATCTAAGCTTAAAATTGTACGAAGACAGTGCAAATAAACCAATTATTATATAAGCAGTCACAAAGTTCATGTACGGCAGATATTCAGCACGGGTAGAAGAACGGAGATAAATAAACTATTTTCTATCTGTAGTCAGTCCTTAGCATGAGAAATACATTAAATAACTTCCATGTCCGGTGTGCAGACGGTGACAACAATTAGGATTAGCTTTTAAATTATGAACAACGTGATAAATCATCCAAACTAAATAGATATCCGGATTTTGAAGGTACTAAATACACAGTTTGACGAATAGAAGTAGTTCGGCTGATAGTTAGGAGAAGTGTGGAATCACCAAACTTTTCCAAGTACAATGTGACTATGCACAAAAGCAACATAATCTACAAGAATCGAATAACCAAAACCACGATTCAAAAACACAAAATGTTAATATACAAAGCCTTAAAGAGGAGAACTCACGAGTCGTCTTGCCGCTTCCGGTTTCGCCAACTATAATTAGAGTGTCGTGTGTCCTCACCTCCACTACGAGTCTCTTCTCCGCTGAAATAAAGCCCAAACAAATGTTATTTCAATAAAATTAAAAGTGAATGCAACAAATTTTAACATAAAACAACAAAATCAGAGATCGACCAAGCAGAACCTGAAGCGATAGGTAGAGACCTTCTCTGCTGAGCTATACTTGCCTTCCTAAAATTCAGATAAAATATTTCAAAATAAAATGACAAAACGTTGAGGAACTCCTCGAAATCGACTGAAAACGAGTTTGCACAATCAACAAAAACGAATTAGGGTTTCGTTCCATACCGTGCGAGCGACTGGGACTGTTCGACCGACCGATTCTTCGCCGAGGAAGGGACGCCATTGGATTTCTGACCTACTCCGACTCCTCCTTCCGAAGCGTTCGCCATCGACGGCATCCCCGCCCTGTTGTTGGAGATCGAAACGGAAGGGTTTATTTGGGTTTTATTAACCGGAAATACGTGATGGGCCGTTTTTGAGAAGTTGGGATCCATACGAGATTCTGTTCATAACGGGCTTTCAGCCTGATTTTTATTATTATGTTTTTTTTTAAAAAAAAATATGTTTAGTCACATATTTAATATTTTAATTATATACATATATATATATATATGTATATATGTACATGTATGTTCAGTCACATATTTAATATTTTAATTATATATATACATATATGTGTATATATGTGTATATGTAAATATATTGAAATAATAATACGCAGTCACCATTCCCTCTTCACTTAGGTGTGGTCACCCTCTCATCACCATCCAAGTAAGTGAATTTTTATCATACGATTAAAAAATCATCCTATAAAATCACATATATTCTCATGAATCATGATCTATCTTTTTGAATAATGGTATTCTCAAAATGTTTGTTGACTTAACCGAAGCTCGGTTAATCTCTTGTGATTTTTTTTTATAGATCATTTTCTCACCATCCGCATCCACACTGTTTTATATGGTTGAATTACACTTAATCATACCCTTTTTTTGCCAATTTCAATTTTAAAACATAATTTTTCTACCGCAGGGTTTGAACTCCTGTATTTTTAAAACTCAAATATCTCCATCGCATATCCAAACAAAACTTTACGTCTTTCATAGATACTGTGTGGATCAATCCGTGTGCTTTTATTTCTTTTAAATTATATGTTCATAGAATGAAACATTTATTCATAAATATATAAAATACATATTTCAATAAATTATTTATTACGTTATTCAAAAAAACAAAAATAATTTGCTTTTTTTTTTTTTTTTAAATGTACATTCATATAATAATGAAGCATGTATATTCATAAAAAAAATTAAAATAGATATACTCAAATGAATTATATGCGCCCCATTATTCAAAAATCATATGTTTCATCAAAGGAAACATATATCTTGTTATCAAAACTAAGCTGCAAATAAGATCCACATTTCAACTCTATTTTGTGCATATTTATTACAAAATCTGACAGTATACTGTGCAATTCAAGATGCAGCTGCAAACCTAGCTGAAAAGAATCACTTTGTATGATTGCTGATTATACATATTACAAAACCTATCCCATTTGAATAGGCAGCAAGCTTGCAACCAGCAAGATGTTTGATGCCAGCTTGAAAGAATAGGCTATTAATATACACTCATAATGATAAATCAATCAATAAAAATGACTGGAAAAAAAAACTATCTTGTTGTGGTTCCCCTTTGAGGGTTCTGAAACTGGTTCAACTCTACTTCCACCATGGAGTGTCTCCCCCGCATACTAAACTTCTCGATTTCTCTTGAAATTTGGATATCCGAAGGTTTTATGTACTCGCTGAACGCCTTTACGATAAAGCGTGGGATGAGCGCCAATACTATGATGGAAAACAAGCAAGCCCAAAATAATCTGGTTCCCATCTCATGAAATATGGCCCTGCAAAGAATAACAGCATCAACATCATCAGCATCTTCTTCAATGAAAACTAATGCATGTTGGTGTATGAAAACATTCTGGGTGTATTACATTCAAATATCATGACATGCAGATGCCAAAATTGATGTTAAATATGTGAATTTCATAGTTGCTTTGTATATTACGGGCCAATTTGGAACCATTCTAGTTCTGCAAGAGCACCTAGATAATTGTTGTTTGAAATCCTTCATTCATGTGGTCATTCCTAGACGGTCCAGACAATAAAACCCTTTGTGTCTCCTTTATACAGAATCTATCAAAATTGTATTATGGAGGAACACAAAATTTTCCTTCTACACCGTGGTTAGTGGTTACCATACTAGCCATAAACAATTTGATGATCCCAAATGAAAACTTTGCACATGCAAGCTAGCACAAATTCAAAAACATAGAGATCAAGTACAAATAAATATAGAGAGGGAGGTGTAAAGAGAGGGAATACCAGTAGCCTGGGAGTTCAGGCAAGGCATCAATAAGGAAGACACAAATGCAAGTCGCAATGATGGATCCCCAGATAGCCGCATGCGTGAGCCAATACCACCTAAACACATCCATGGCTAGGTGGAGGTTAACCAGTATGACCACTGCGAGTGTCCATAGATCTCCAATGCCTGACGCGTCAATGGTACTATGTCTGTACGCAAGGTAAGGTATGAAGAAGATCACTGCGCTCTGCCAAACCGAATCCAACATTGCCAACAGAAACAGTCCCAGGTTATAACGCTCTCCTCTCTGCCCGGCCCCATAGAGCGTAGGATACGTAAGCAGAGTCCTCCTACTCAGGTCCTTGTCGAGCACCCCTACAACTATCGTTGGCACGGACGTGTAAATCACTGAATAAAGCACGCTACTCCATTGATTGATCGCGGTTGTCAATGTGAAGGCCGTGTAAAGCACGTACCTGCAATGGCCAGGCAAAATTTATATTTCAGGGTGTGTTGTCACAGGACTATGAGGAGTACAGACGATGCTCAATTACTCACCAGAAGAGGAGGACCACAAACACTGCATTCCTGTAAAAGTTGTACAGTATCATGTAACCCATTCTCTGGTAGTTCCAGTGACCATGGACCAATAAAAGGGGCACCAAGAATCTGAACTGTCCCATTGCGAAATCCGACGCCATAACAGCCTGCCTTCCCTCCTGCCCGCTAATGCCAATCCCAACATCAGCCATTTGAATCATCGAAACGTCATTTGCGCCTGTATGACATGTATAATATAATGTCGCATGAAATTTCATGACATAAACCATTCAATGAGTTATATAGAAAGAAAAACTCACCATCCCCAATAGCCAGAGTCATGTCATCTGTCCTGTTCTTTATAAGTGCAACAATTCCAGCTTTCTGCAATGGAGCCACCCGACAACACAGCACAACATCACATGCTGTGGCTACCTTAAATAGCTGCAGCATAAAAAACAAGAGTTATATTTCCACTTAAATCAGCTATGAATAAATAAAAGATTTGCTGGACATGGTATTTAAACAGATAGATTTGCAAAATCTTACCTCTTCTTCAAGTTCAGTGTCAAGAACATATACAAGACTTTGACCATCGATGATCAACCCAATAGAAACTTTAACAGTGTCCCTCCCTCCTGCTGTATCAGAAGATAGTGGAGATATTGCCCGGATTTTCTTCACCATGGCCATTGCATCCTCCAGACTTTTCCGACACGATTCCTTTGTGCGGCTATTGATGATGATCTGGGTCATGCTGTTCGTCAGGAGCCTGCACGAGTAGCCAATAGAGATGGCTGTCTCCTGCTTATCCCCCGTCAACACCCAGACTTTGATCCCCGCTTGCCTCATCGATTCAATGGCTTCTGGTACACCATCTTGTAGCCTGTCTTCGATGCCCGAAGCACCCAGTATCCGTAGATTTTGCTCTATACCTGCTGCAACTGCTCGAAGTTGGCTTGACCTTCCAAACAATGAGGAGTTGGCTCTCTCATAAGCTGATTGCCACTCCTCAAAGTCTGCACTGCTCAACTCTCGAACGCCCACAACCAAAGTCCTGAGACCCAATGACGCGTAAGCATGCAAGTGAGACTCTGTAGACCGGATTATGTCCGCGTTTAAGAATTTCTCGACAACCCCAAACATCGAATTGTCTGCACCCTTGACCAATAGTTTCACAGTCTTATCAGGGCAGCCGATTATGACAGACATCCTCTTTCGATCGCTATCAAACTCATGTAGACCCAAGACATCGAACCTGCATCACCCATATCATAGGTAACATGAATGGTTATGAATTTCATCATCCAAGAGTGTTTAACTATAGCCCATATAGTAGAAAGATGAGATATTATGATCCTCACAACCACCCATATAGAAGAACAAATTTCTATAACAAACAAGAAAATATGATCAAACAACACTATATATTGCAATGCCATACAAGTATATCCAAACTGAGATGAGTGACTAACCTTTGCCTTACACCAAGAATATCAATGATGATGTGACCCGAGGTTCGTTCAATGAGCATGAACCCATACGCTGCAGCAGCATAAACAAGTGCCTGCTCATCAGGAGACTCCCCTTGATAATCTACCAGCCTCACCACAGGATCCGTAGTCTCCACAACCAGAGGCACAATAGTGTTGCAAGCAGACAACGCTAAGAAGAAATCGCGAGCATGATTTCTCTCCTCCGTTTCTTTCCCGCTTCGCAACAGTCTAACGAGCTCTGGATCAGTCTTCACAGTCACCTTTGGCTTCAAAACCTTACCATCAACTGTCCAAAAAAAACAATGAATCAATATGAATTGGCTCAACTCAGCTAAAAATCAAACACATGGGCTAACGATTCAAAATGCCAACCTAAAATGGAGTAACCACCATTCACATCCACTGCATTAGCCTTCCCACCACTGTAATCCACACCCTGCACGCTCGCGCACCTAAACTCCATCTTATTCTCCGTCAATGTCCCCGTCTTATCGGAGAACACGTACTTGATCTGCCCAAGATCCTCATTTATGTTCAACGCGCGACACTGGAACCTCGAATTGGAAACCTCATCGTACATCCTCGCATCGCGAATCATGAAATACGCCTGCCCGAGCCTCACGAGCTCCATCGAAATGTACAACGAGATCGGGATCATGATCTGGAACACGATCACGGAGCTGAGGAACGTGAAGAACACCTCGAGCCCGATCCCGTAATAGTTGTAATTCTTCACATTCCCCTCCGAGTAGTCCTTCTTTCGGTAGTACTGCGAGAGATCGAGCTCGTCCTTGTGCGTCCCCAACCAAATTCCCGCCAAAACCGACACCGTAGAACACAAGAACACCAAGAACACAGAGAGCAGGATCGTCTCTCTGTTCATGTGAGTCTCCAATCGACTCCGCTTCGACGGGGCTCCGGAGCTGTTCAACATTACCTTCGTCTCTCGACCGCAGTAGACCGAGACGCCGACGGCCCAACTCGTGTTCTTCAATTCGCATCCGCGGAGGATGATATTCGACGGTCCAAGCGAGACCCGCTTGTGATCGAATTCCATGTTCGCGTAAAAGCCGTAGATGTTGCGGTTCGGCCTCTCGCACTTGATCGTGCACCCCAAAAGCCCCTCCTTTTGGGGGTTTTTTGCGACGGTCTCTTGTTTCGCGTACCGGGTCTTCAGATTCGACTCGCCGTCTAGGTTTATGGTCTGAATGTAGGCGACCCCGGTCGGGTCGCTCGTGGAGAGGAGGACCATGTCGCAGGGGAGGGTCTCGTCGGCGTTGATTTTGATGATTTCGCCGACGCGGATGTCTTTCCATCGTTTTCGATGGAACTCGCCGTTGGTGAGGACGAGAGCCGTCCGATTGTTCTCGATCCGGTCGGACCGGTGGCGGCGGTAGTCTTCGTAGGCGTCTTTGACGGCAGTGACGAGGAGGACGAACGCGAGGGGGAGGATCGATGCGGTTCGGCCGAAGACGGCGAGTTGGGGGAGCTGATTGAGGACGGCGATTAAGAGGAAGTAGAGGTAGGCGACGCGGTGGAACTGCTCGTAGAGATTGCGAGGGAGGAAGGTCAAAACAGAGTACTTGGAGGTTCGGATGGAGTTGCCGGCGAATTCGAAGCGCTCGTTCGTCTTTGAAGGCTCGTCGACGTGGATCAGACGCGCGTCCTCGTCGGAGATCTCCCTCTGCGAGCCGCCGAAGCTGTCGCCCCGTCTCGAGCCGTGGCGAGTCCCCGAACGCGGGAGGGGGTCGGGGGCGAAGGAGATCCTGTCGGCGGTGGAGGCGGAGCGGGAGCGGGAGGAGGGGTTTTTGCGGAAGGAGGACTGGTGGGCGGTGGCGGTGGGTTCGGATTGGGGCGGAGGGAGGGCGGAGAGGGGCGGAGGGAGGCGCGGGGAGGGTTGGAGGAGTGGCCTCTCCGAGGTCATTTTGGGCAAGGATAAAAATCGAATCTTTTTATTGGTGATTCTGGAATCCTTCATTGGGTCGCCGGAGTTTTCAAAATGGTTATTGAAATGGTCATCAAAATTTGATCTTGGAAGCTGAGGAAGCCAAAGATTTCGCTTTTGAGTCTTTAAACACTGTTTGTATTGAAAGAAAAAAAAAATTCTGGGTTTGGTTTCTCTTGCTGTATGCCTCGCTTTGAAAAAAATTGGATTTTTTTTTCAGATCGAAAGAGAAGGGTGTACCAATGGGAAAGCAGAGCTGACCGGTCTTTAGAGAGAGAGAGAGAGAGAGAGGAGATGAGTCTCTAGAAGGGGTCGTATTATGATTTCAAGAGATATTAATGCATGGAGGATTGCATTGTTTTTTTGTTTCTTTTGTTTTGTTTTTTGGATTGTATTGACCGGCGGCCGCTCAAAAAAATTGAATTGAAAGAAGAATTTGGTGTTATGAGTTTGGGTCAACTCCTCCTGCTTTCAGAGCACCTACGCGTCTTTGTGTGTTTGGTGGTTCGTTTTTGTTGGGTTTCAAGGTACATAAAGAGCAGAATCATTTGCTCGAGTGGGTTCCATCAACTGAAATCATTCGTGTTTTCTAATATCAGTTTTAAAATCATGTCTTCTTTTATTCATTTTTCTACAGTCCCACGTCCCACCTTCCCGGCAAGTATATGATAGGATACTAGATTAAAAAAAATAAAAATTATTTATATAATTTATTTTTATCAAAAAAGCATGCCTATGATAAAGATTTCAAGAAAATATAGGAAGGACTGTCCCGGACATTAATTCTAAAAAATTCCTAATTCAATTCTGGTTGAATTTGAGTTGATGCTCAAGTTATATGGCTGATGAAATTTTATTCGGGAGATATGCGGTGGGTGAGGGAAGCGATGTTTCACAGAGTCGGGGAAACGCAAAAAAAAGATGAAATATGGGATACGACAAAAATTTATAATATTCCTGACATAGTGGTGAATAATGTGTTTGTATTGGTGTTTGCGTCCGCCCACGTCTTCCGACGCCACTATTTGTCTACCGTGCTCCCAAACGGAGCTTAAATCTTATTGGCTGTGTTGAATTGACCTCTAGCACTAACTTCTACCCAGATAAAATAGTGTTATTACACATAGTTCACACATATGGTCCCGCGAATAGTTTATATATCTCCGTAGCCAACCAATTAGGTAAATACTTTCTTACATGAAATATATACATCATTAATTATTTTATATTTATTAAAAATAAGTTCATTTAATTCAAAATAGAACGATATAATTTTTTATCAAATATATATTTTATTAAATAAAATTTATTATTTTTAAAAATATTAAAATATATACATTTTATTATCTTTAAAACTATCCTAACATTATTCTAATAAAAGTAATATTTCTTTTTTGTTTTTGAGAAAGAAAAAAAAGTATAATGTTGAAGCAAGGTGGATACAATTGCTCAACACTATTTGTTCAAGCACGGCATCATCATCATCATTATTATTATTTTGAGATAAATGGGGACTTGTGTAAAGTGAAAAAGGTCCAAAACGTTGTCTTCCACTGTTGCCCTTTTTAGGCTTCACAGAACCACACAGAGATAACAGTGGCAATGTTTTGGGAAATCTCATAAAATCTGTGCAGACCGTGCAGTTGAGCCGAAGCAGCAGATCTGGGTTTTCCTTTTCTCCCAAAAACAAACCCAAAGTTTGATTACATTATTGCATATATTTTTTTTAATAAAAAGAAAGAATAAGATCCGCAACGTGACTGTCATTCATGATTTATTTTTAAGTTTCGTGACAGGTGGATTTCCCTTCTTTTTATTTGACAATCCCATACAGACGTAGTCACCTGTTTGTGATTACTTTCTCAACCATGTGTCAAGTCAAATCATACCGGCCGGCACATCTCCATCAAAATCTATCCAAAATTTTTAGAGCGCAGGTACACCCGTCCGGATCCAGCCACTGTATCGAATTTCAAATCTAACTACGGAGTCTATGAAATAAAAATTCTAATAATGAATCAAACTATACCGTTTATGAAATTTAAATTATATATTATACAATTAAGTGACAGAAATACACCTCATTTAGAGTCTTTATATGTTGTTACTCACATGCGCTTTATTAGAAAATTTTAGACACGTTATAAATATGGAAAAAATCTAATTAACTCCCTTAAACTGTTGAAATCCATGTAATCCTTTGATTTTTTCAAGGGTCGACCTAGAGATTGATGATCGATTTTAAAACTAGGCGAATTTTTTATTTGGGGCCCAATATATTTACATAAAAACTACTAATGAGTATTACATAATTTAAAAATATTTCAAATAAATTCTCAAAGTTTTTTACAACAAATCATATCTTAAAAAAAAAATTCAAACACATCCTGAGCATGGACAATTTTGAGTCATATGATGTTTTAATGCTCAATCTCTAGTATTTTTAGAATAAAACGCATGTTTCTTACAATAGTCACAAAGGTCAAAAACAAAAATATACAAATGAAAAAATACAAAGAAAAAACCGGTTTCCAATAAACAAAAGAAAAAATTATTTTTTTGGTAAACTTGGTAGTTGAACTCCCGACCTCCTCTTGAGTGTGTCTCGACCACCCCGCTAAGGGGGCTTTCATGAAATTTAAGTTGATGATATAGGATGTATATTAATAAAATAAAAATATTTTTAAAAAAATTATTAAAACAAAGATATGATAACTTTTATAAATAAATAAATTTAAGGAAAATTTTTAAAAATAACCCTCTTTAAAAATAGAATTTCACTTTTGATCACAGGGTCAGTTTATTTGCAAAACTGATCATGGGATTATTTTGACCCCGGTTAGTGCACCTACGTGGTGCACTAACCGGTCTATATATTGTCACGATGGAGACGTGATTGTGAATCACGTCTCCGCCGTTTCGAACCCGCGTTGCGCGCACGGGTCATGCATGCCTCTCCCACTGGGGGAGACGTGATTGTGGGTCAGGGGGATTAATTTTTTTCACGCGCGGGTCATGCATGCACCCCGGTTAGTGCACCATCGTGTATGGATCCGCACGCACGTGCTGCGCGTGCGGGGGGGTTTGATTAATTTTTTATTTTTAAAAAATTTAAATTTTTATAAAATTAACCAAGTCATATAATAGAAATTAAAATTGATTTAATAAGGCTTAACTTTGATGTAAAGTTAAAATTAAGTTTAAAATTTTAAATTCAAATTATATTTAATACCCAGATAATAATTAAAATTTGATTTTGATAAAACAACTATTTATTAAAAAATCAACAAGAGAAAAAATAATTTATAAAAATTTAATTTTATATGACAACCATTTATATTAAAAGCAAAAAAAAAGAGGAAACAATAATATCCATTCCCATTTAACACATAATCCATTCCCAAATACAAATAATACCCGTTATAATTTTGTTTTCTCTTTCAAAATAATATTTTGTTAGAGATAATCTAAGAATGATAAAACTTAACTTTGATATAAAATTAAGATCAAGCTTAAATTTTATAATTAATATCAATTTTAAAAATTAAAATTTAGATAATATTTGAAATTTAATTTTATAAAACTATCATTTATAATAAAAAAAATTACATGCAAATATATATAAATGGTTGCTTTGCAAAATTAAATTTGAATTATTATTATTTGTTATTTTTAATATAAATAATTGTCTTATCAAATTAAAATTTAAATATTATATGAATATTAAATTTTAAATTTAATTTGAATTTAAAATTTAATTTTAAATCAAAGTTAAGCCTTATTAAATCAATTTTAATTTCGACTGTATGACTTGATTAATTTTATAAAAATTTAATTTTAATTTTTTTTTAAATTAATCAACCCCCGCCTGCTCGCGTAGCGCGTGTGGGTCCATGCACGATGCATGTCTCCCCCACAGGGGTGGATGTGACCCACAATCACGTCTCCCCTGTTGGAGAGGCATGCATGAACCCGCATGCGCAGCGTGGGTTCGAAACGGCGGAGACGTGATTCACAATCACGTCTCCGCCGTTGCAATATATAGATCGGTCAATGCGTCACGTAAGCGCGCTAACCGGGGTCAAAAAAATCCCAATACCAGATTTACAAATAAACTGACATTGGGGTCAAAAGCGAAATTCTTTCTTTAAAGAGGGTTATTTTCAAAAAATTTCCTAAATTTAAATGTTAATGTAAAAATTAGTTTTTTTTTTCTTAAGATTTTTTCCCCTAATTTGGGGCCCTAAATGAGATGGTGGCCTACTCGGCTTATGCAAGGGCAAGGCATGATTTTTTCTGAAGTCCGTACTTGAAATAGAAAATGAGGTTGAGCCAAGATTTTTTAAATTTTGATCTCTACCCATGTTGATCATGCTTCATTAACTCTAAGAAAATGTCACAACAATTTCTTTTTCAGTTTCAATTCAATTCACATATGTTTAATTATTTGAAATTATACACATTGTTTAATAATATATACTTTTATAAAAATAAAATAAAATATATAATCCAATTAATTTCATGGATCACTTTATAATGAATTTTTTAAATAAGTTATACATGACTAAAGAAAAAAAATTGTGTCCAATAATGCTCTTTAACTCTCTCGTTGATCAAGGAGGAACTGATCCTGGTATCCCAAACTTATGACCCACTATTTCTTTAGCAAATAAAATTTTGAATAAGAGAAAATAAATTTAACATAAACATAATTTTAGTTATAAATTAAATATTTATATTATGATAATAATAAATTTTGATAGTTAGAAAGGAAGAAACTTATTCATGGACAAGTGAAATTTATAACTTCTTTATATATTTTACAGATTAGGTTCCTCTACTTATTTTTATATACTTGTATTTTATTTAATTTTTACTTGGATGTTGCCACATCATCATATTGAAAATCAAACACTTGCAAATACATTTAAATATATATATATATAAAATTCATTTCACTTGATATATTTACAATCATATAATATTATGATGTTGTGTCTCACAAATGAGCAAGATACAATCATACAAGCGTGAAAAAAAAGCCAAGGATCTGGATATCATCACTAATGTTTTGTTGGACAGCAAATCATGTTTCTATTTAATTCAAGGAAAATGATATATCCAATCCTCATTGCAGTCCCAATTGCAATCCATATCGATTTTTTTTTAAAAAAAAATCCATACACTCTGTAATTGGAGTAGATATTATATGAAATGAATTATATATTGAAATGCATCAGTATATTTTTTTCACATTAAATAAATAAATTAAAATTGCGTCATATACTATAATAGAACTTCATATATTATGATAATACAACACACAATAAACAGACTGCGTGTATTGCGTGTATCAGCACTCTTAATTCAAACCCACTAAAGGCAAACTTTTTGAAGGCCTTGATGAGGGACCTTATACGCCATTTATTATGAGTTACCAAACATGCACAAAGTCACTACCTCATCTGAGATTGAATTGGTTTGAGCCGGAGCTCCTGTGGTTAAAACAAGGCCCAAATTTCGGCTCACACCCGGCCCGTTAAAGAGAGAGGGCCTTGGACCCTTGGATCATGTTATGCTCAGGCCCAACAATAACATGGGCCCCCACACAAACCATACTTTAAAGTGATTACGAATGGGCCAATTAAGGGTTGTTTACTGTGATGATTGATATGAAAAATGATACGTCTTAACCCTTTGCGCAGCTCCATGTACAGCCTATATTGATTTTCTTTTTATAAAATCATACACTTTTTTTTAATTAAAATACATATTATTATATAAAATGAAGTATATACTGATATACATTAAATTATTTTTTTGTTTAAAAAAAATAAATTTTTTTTATGCCATACATTATGAAAGAACCTTGCATATTCAATACTCACGTGATATCACATGAGAGCATGGACACCAAAAGTAGATATTAAGTTGCTTATAGCTCAATTAAACGCCACGACCTATAAAGTCCACTCACATGTAAAGTCTCCTTATTTTCCACAGACAAAGGGATAACTAAGGTATCCAAGTAAGTTGCCTATGCCATTTTTTTTAATTAAATAATCTATATATTACTAGTGATAATGTGAAAGCATGCCAAAGACTTTTTTTGGCTTATTTTTCTAACCAACTTCCAAGAAAAATTATGTTTGGAAAGGTGATGGAGGATAAGTAGCATGATGACATGTTAGTGATTATCACATTTGTTACAATAAAAATAAGGATAAAATACAAACGATTGATTGTTGTATTGAAAATGATAATTGATATAATAATGTTGGGAAATGAAACACCCAGTCACATTTATCAATCAAAACTTAAACCTCAAATGTTTTCATTTAAAAAATAATAATAAACATAGATATATGCTTTGATAAAAAGTACATATCGCTCTATTTCAAATTGAATGAACCCATTTTTAACAAGTGTAAGAAAAAATTAAATGAGGTATATACATCATCTAACGAGGTATATGCTTAATTAAATCTGTAACAAAGTATATAAGATCTATGTTTTGGACTGAGTATAACAGCAATAATGTTTAATCATCTTTGTCTTTAAACTTTAACAAGTGTGAATAGTGACAAAATCAATAAAATTTTTATTCTTTGAAATGACATCATTTATTCTTAATATCTCGTTCCCTTAGCAAACTACATCAATAGACCTTTTTTTTTCTAGTCAATTTGTTGGCTAGTCAATATGTTGGAAGTTTCATGGACTCCCCTTCTTTTACCTTTAGCTGGACTTTCCAACCAAAACATGCAAATAGCTTTATATACACACATCATACAGACTTTCCCACCACTTTCCTAGTATAATATGCTCACACTACCATATAAAATGCACCACATACTATAACAATTACTACTATCATGCAAAACCACATCAATAAACCTACTTTTAGTGTCAATGGAAGCCATGATGGTCTCCCTTTTTTCAATCTTAAACCTTGTCATCTCCCTCTTTTGTTCCAGTATAGTTCATTCTGTCATCCAATTCTTCAAGTCCCATACAAAGGTGATACATTTCATTGCCACCCATATCGGCTATAACACATGCGAGAGCCGCCACCACGAATGTTGTTCCATCTTCGATGATGTGGATATGATCCTGAAAAGGCTTGGACTGGGGAGCTTGGAAGGTGATTTCCAAAGCAACTCTTGCAAAGGCAGCATGATATTGGAAGAATCAAACGTCCTGTTGGAGGAAAAGCATGCAAGCATGGAAGAATTGTTACAAGCTTTCGCAGTATTTGATGAGGATCGCGATGGATTGTTGAGTCCAGAGGACTTGCAGAGCATAATGCGTAAGTTGGACATCAAGGAGGGCATGAGAATTGAAGAGTGTTGTAGGATGATCAGAGTTTATGATGAAGATGGTGATGACAGGATCAGTTTCTATGAGTTTAGGCGGATGTTCGCAAATGTCGTATAGTTTGTATGGTTCACTTGTTGTGATGATTTTGGCAAAGATCTTGTGTTTTTTCTTCTTCTCCAAAACCAGTTCAAGATGATCAGAAAACTTGTACAAAAAATTACTGGTTGATTCAAAACCAACTGGCTAATAATATTCACATCTATATATCAAGCTGCCCCTGCTTTTCCTGTTTGCATGAAGCCTATCAAATATTAGAAAAAACTCTGCATCTGATATGTATGTAAATTTTTCATACTTGAATACTGATTCAAATATCACATATTACATCAAAATGGATTTGGATTCGAATACTGGGGGTATCTGCTACCAAAAATAATTATAACCCATGAATATTGTTTTACACATATTATAAATGTAAAATAAATATACAATGGTATAAATATAGTAAAATCACATAATTATTCGGATTCAAATATTTCATTTGAAACAACATATATGTTTGATGCGGATTCAGATATGAATTTGGACATGGGCATATGGTTAAATGTTCAATCAATTGACAAGCTTAATTTTCATTGTTTTCTTGCTTCACGGGGATGCAAAATTTCATGTCAATGTAGTAAGTTTCCTAATTTTCTTTTATAAGAATTAGGCTACTTAATTTGGCTCACCAGAGCTAACAAAAGTATGTGAAACTCAATAATTGCTGATTAAAGACAGCCCACATTTCTTTTGAAGTTTTAGAGACAAAGTTGTTGGACTGTTGGGAGTTTTAGAGACATTGTTCAGATAGGTGAAAAAAAAAACAGCTACAAGTCTACAACTATTAAACTAACAGCAAGACAGCCAAACAAAGTTTCCAGCTCACTTAACAGAAGGAACCCTCTGGTCCAAATTATTATTGTATATATCACATGCTAATTGAGTTTTAGTTTTACACAGTTGATACTAGTATTCCCCCACGCGCTGTGTAAATAAAAAAATATTTTTTAAAAATTGCTCACAAGAAGCGCACTCAATTTTTTTCGGTCCATTTATATGCAATAAATATATCATGTTATGGTTAAATAAATGATAATGAAAATTTTAATAATAATTAAATAATACATTTGTAAATTTTATTACAAAATTGTACATAAAAAAGGATGTGATACAACTGAAGATAAGTTTTTTTTGACATATATACCCCTAAATCAACCATAGATTGTAAAAATATTATATTTGAAACTCTAAAACTAACAATATCACTCGAATGGATAAAAAACGAAGTTCATGTGCAACTTAAACCCTTTTGAATGGTATTATTAAAAATAATAAATTATCAAGAATATTTTGTTAAAATGTGATTTTTAGAGGTATATATACAAAAAAAAATCATTAAGGTTTAGTGGATAAGTATAATATTATCAAATTTTTATATATACAAAAAAAACCAAGTATAATTTTTTTATTATCAAATTTTTATATATAGCTTGTTCAAAAGTTTTTCGAAAACTTATGACAAGAATAACACGATAAATTATTCTTATATTTCATTTTTTTCAAATTCATAATTTTTCTAATAAATATATATATATATACGCGAGTATAATGCGGGTCGTGCTCTGATCCGACGTAGGATCGCGGGTCCATGCATCCAATCAATAGCTCGACCGTGTGCGATGGACCCGCGATGGAAAACGGCCCGTGATCGCGCAAGTTGCGATTCACGTCGACCGTTATATACCCGCTCGGACGGCCCACGTATAAACCGCACCGACCGACAGTGACTATATATATATATATATATATATATATATATATATATATATATATATATATAAATATATATTTTTTAAAATGACGTGCGGTCGGTGCGCACGCGATACGGGCCGTAACACGATACGGTCGGGTGCGAAAAGTGAGCTCAATCATTGCGCACGACCGCACGAAACTTATATTTCAGCGTGCGGTCGGTGCGGTCCTGAAATTACGGTTATAATTATCACGTCGTTCGTCCATATATCCAACGGTATATAATTATCTCACGGCCCGTGGTCGTTCGCATCTATCATTTCCCTAAAAAATATATATATATATGCGGTCGGTGCGGTTGTATATATATATATATATATATCGAATGCGATGGACCCGCGATTCCAGTCGTAAACCGCACCGACCGCACACCGCCGTAATCGCGACCATATATATATATATATGGTCGCGATTACCTAATCATTTTCGTGAATCGCACCCGATATATATATATATCGCGCACCGCACCGATATATATATATATAATTAATGGTGTGACATGATCGCCACTGTTGATTCAATTTTAAAAAAATTAATAGTGTGAAGTTGAAAACACTTTGATAGATAGCTTTTCTATTAATACCCACAGGCCACATCCCCATATTGTATTTAAAATACTAGATTATTGTTCACATGATCAAAGTATTGAAATTACTCACCAGATTCGCTTAACAGAACAGATTAATATTTCTGCCAACTTAAGCCCTTCTTTGGAAATGGCTGGAACTCAATGAGGTCAACCTGCTTAGTTGGTTTGTTCAGTAATGTGTCACCTTCCTATGAATTTAAATCAAGTATTCACCCAAATTATATTCCTACAAGATTTTCCCATCATTTGAATTTGGTTTATTCCATATATTCATAAAAAGAAAGGACAATAGAGTGATATAAAACATACATCAAAAGTGCAGATTATGCAAACACCAGCAGACAGCAGAGATTCTGTGCCACCAGGAAGGTGAACTAGTAAAAGATATTTAGCCAAGTTTGTGTGAGGTGTATGATATGCATTAAATCTGATATAATAATGGAAGATATGATCTAATACATAAGTTAATTTTGATGTGTTCAACATGTTGGCTAAGGTCCCTTTTGGAACCATTTTCGAAAAACAAATTCTGCTTTAAATTGATTAAAACAGTCGATTATGGAAAATATAACATCAACTAACTATTTCATATGAGTTGTTTGGTTGCTTTTAACATATAAAAATCTAGTCACCAAAAACACATGTAAGAATCAAAATCCAAAATCGAAAGTTGAAGTTCAAAAATACCGATTGAAACTGATTATATGCAAAATTGAAAAGTAGATTTTAGAATAAAGCTGCTTTTTAAAATGATTTTAGACCTTTGATTTTTTTGGGATGCTTTTTTTTAATTCAGGAATCAATATTTGAAAGGAATTTAATGTTTGGTAGAAAAAATTGTTTTTCAATTCAAAAAATCGATTCCGACCAAAAAGCGTTCTTTTTTAGATTTTAAAAACACGGATTTCAAGAGAGAAATTAAAAGGAATCCAGCTTTTGATTCCGCCGGAATCCGACTCGTTTGGTTGCGCGTTTGGGCGGATTCCGCTTTTTGAAAAAGCGGAATCCGCCCAAACGCGCAACCAAACGAACCCTAAATCAGTTTGACAATTGGGTTTAAAGGGCAATTCGGGGCTTATTTTCATTTTCATTGGCACAATTTTTTTTTTTTATCATCTCAGCAGACAAAGACATACTAAAATAAAGCCATTGAAAATCTTGGGGTCATAACCCTTCTGTCCTTCTTAATATCAAGCTCACATAATTGATGCCATTTGTAACAACTATTTCATTCTTAAACCAACAAAAATCCAATTTGGGCTATAATAGGAGGACAAAAAAAAAAAAAGGCACTCACCCGTGTCATTAATTAAGAAAATAATAATTTAATCAACTACCATTACAGCAGATCTTTCTAATTAATGCAAGCTGGAGACCATCAGAAGCTATTAAATTATATAAAAAATGAAGCTTCCCATCATCTCTGAATGCTTCAACAATGCATTGGTTTCACCATCACATCACAGCTATATATAGGTAATAGGTGTTAAGATCTTTACAGGAAGAACAGAAAGCCAAACAGAAATGACAGACACCACAACATTTGCCATTGCTGTTTTTATCACAAAATCCATTTTTTCACTTCTGTGTTCTATCAGTTTTCTTCTTGAATTCCAACCTTTCTCCCTAAAGACACCCACGCAGAAAAAATCTTTCAGTACTACACAGGACAAATCTTGCGCAAAGTGGGCATTTCATATGGATGAACATAAATGTGAGTGGTTTGTGACTGTCTCTGACATTGAAACAGTCATAAAGAAGCTTGGAATATATAGTCCATCAGAACAGCTTGAGAGTGAGAATGATGAGAAGTGCAGAGACTGTAGAATCTTGGAAGTAGTTACGCACATATTGGAGGAGGATGAAGCAAGCACGGAGGAGTTGAACCAAGCTTTCTCGGTGTATGATGAAAATGGAGATGGGTTCATAAGTGCGCCGGAGCTGCAAAAAGTGATGAGAAGGCTTGGGATGGAAGAAGGTGTTGAATTGGAGAATTGTGAAAAGATGATAGCGGCGTTTGATGTGGATGGGGATGGTAGGATTGATTTGTTGGAGTTCACAAGGATGCTTGAAAATCAAAGGTAGTCATTTTTTTTCCATTGTAACGAAAAAATGTTTTTGTTCAAAGCATAAATATATTTGTCCCCATATTTACCATTCTTGTAGAAGATGATAGGGAACATGGATTTTATGATTTTTAGCTTCACTCAAATAAAATGGAATTTTTTTTTATGAAATTCATTTGAAGTGGCGAGTATTACATCGCAACAACTTTCATTGCAGAAAGAGTTTAACATTGCCTTTTGAGAAATGGTGCTCCATTCGCAACTTCTTTTCTGAGGACTAAATGAGATGATAATATTATTACATGTCTTATTGTAGTAATATATCTCCCTGTAGCAATAAACTTACAAGAATAGAAGTACTCTATGTCAACTACTCAACATTTTGACCAAGACAAAGTCATAATAAAATATAAAGCAAATCTATAACATTTGAGAGAATGTGTAGACACTTAGCTCGCTATTTCCAGTTCGGTCTGGCCATCAGTACTGGGTTGGCTCTCAGATTCATCTGGTTCACTTGAAACAGTAGTGCTCTTGAGCTTTGATACACGAAATATTGCTAAATGCATATCCCCTGTAATCCCCAAATCCAACCAAATTTTGTGAGCTTAGATAAAGTAATCTGTAGAAATTCTTGCAAAAACATATAATTGTTGACTAAAAACACTGTAAGAATCTATAAACGAGGCAGCAAATGTATGTTTTGTGTGTAACCACTGATATGCTAACGCAACAAAGTTAAATATATAATATATATCACAAGTCATAAACTACCAAACGTGAGGCAGCTTCCAGGTGAAACTGTTGTAACATCCCCTGGTTTAAGCTTCTTGTCATTGATGAACGTTCCATTCGTGCTGTCCAAATCTGTGACTAAAAGGGCTCCTCCTTTCTTCTCAAGGCGAGCATGTAGACCAGACACTGTTTTAAGTTTCCATATCAAAATCAAAACATGAAAATGGATCACCACAAATTTCTGGACAAGATAATGCACATAACGACTCAGGAACTCGGGTTTAGATACAAGGGAATACCTGTGGCTACAGGAATCACCATATCTGCTTTTTCAGCAAGACGACCTACAGTAACCACGTTCTGGAGACAACAAAAGTAAATGATGAATTCTCTGATAAAAGGCTAGATAGAAAAACATCCTCAAGTCACATTTTTTTATGACTAGCAATATTGCCTGATACTTAGCTGTAAGGATTCAATGCCTGGTATACTTACAGAAACCATCTCAAATGCACCGGGTAATGGGACACGGAAACCAATGTGCTTCGAGTCACCATCTCCTGCATCATGGTGGAGAAGAATGAGTCAACAAAAATGCAGATTGGGGACAACATTTTAGGAGTACAGGACAGTCCATTTGAGGTACCATTAGTGCAAATTCACAATTTCTTTACGTACTTGATATAAGAATTGGAGATATATAAAAGCAAATTCACAATTATCACGGTTCATTGATGCATGATGAATGTTACTAATCAAATATCTAGTTCTCCATAAAAACAACACTGACCACAGATCACCACTGTATATACAGTGGTGATACAGTAGGCTGGTAGTCTGCATGACATCAAATTCAAAATTTGAACAACAAGCGTACCACTCTACTAGATCATCACTGTACATACACACACATGCCACATAATGATATGAATAGACAAAGAATGTAAATTTGAACATTAAGATAATAATTCAACTCACCTTGTTAAATATCAATCCTAATGTGGCGTTTGGGTAGTGGAAAAGGGGGAGAATAGGTGAATGTTGAGGAGCATAAGCCTAAAAGGTTGTTTGGGTGGAAGGAATAGATGGGTATAGCTATACAAGAATAGGTGAGAATAAGGTGATATTTGTATTCCAGATTCCATGGATTGTGTATTTCACTCAATCTATTCCACCGGTATAAAAGAATTCACATGTCAAATCAACTGGCATCATCTCATATAAAGTAGGGGGTCACATGTCAAAACATTTTTTTACATTTTATAAATCTTTATCCACATCTTATTCACATTTTATTCACCACTTATCATTGTCAACCAAATAACAAAAAATTCATTATTATGTTTCCCAATGAGAATAACTAAAAACACAACCAAACAGTAATCACTTATTATGTTGGTATAGTTATCTATTCCTAGAATAATCACATCATCAATCTCCAATCAATAACAGATAATGTTAGGGATGGTCATGCGTGCAATTCCCTTGGTAAACCACAATCTCTGCTCTGTTTATTTTTTTTTAGGAAGATGTAGCGAAGCTGTACATTCATAAAATTGTAGTATATACTCAATTGAATTGTATATAAATTATAAACCCTTACACAAAAAATAAAAAATTACACGCTTCGTTTAATGGTGTCAATCAATTATTCAAAGAAGATCCAGACAAAATTCATCAGTTGTGACTCACTAGACTATACTACAATATGAACCTATCTATTACAGTGGCCCAAAAAAATCCAATTTTGAAGAAGACCCATTCATCAATTCCTCCCCAATATTGAACCAAAGATGCACAAAGAGTGAGAGAGAGAGAGTGAAAGACTTACAGACCTACAGGTTCAAGACGCCAAGTCTCAGAAGGAGCTTCGGTTGATGGGTTTTCAC
Organism: Acorus calamus; assembly: GCA_030737845.1. NCBI lineage: Eukaryota > Viridiplantae > Streptophyta > Magnoliopsida > Acorales > Acoraceae > Acorus > Acorus calamus. Next base: position 23,605,293 of record CM060873.1, read on the forward strand.
TGGGGGAGGACTTCAAGCGTCTGGAGCTTTTTCTGGTGCGGTTGAGATTGGGTTGAAGCCATTGAAGTGTTGGAGAGGACTCGAAGCGAATGGATGGAGAGAGGGGCCTCTGTGGGAGAGATAGTGAGTGAGGTCGACAGTTAGAGAAGCAAAGAAGCCTTCTTGCAGCGTTTGAGCTTGCCACAGGAGGAGCTGCAACTGCTGCTACTGCTGTTGCTACCATTTTGAATCAAATCTTAAAAGTACGAATTTTTATGACGATCAAATTTTCAAAATGTTTTTTTGTGTTTTTTTTTTTTTTCGCCAAATCTTGAAGCATATATAGATTGTGTGGTTCAAAAATAAGAACACGAGAGTGATCTTTAAGGATGACATAAAATCGATTGTGAGAGACTGATTCTGTTTGGGTAAATGCATGTATACCCCCCCGAAGTTTGTGAAAACTACGGAAAAACCCCTTACAACTGGTAGGGGTCAAAATGCATTTTACCCATTCTATTTATCAAAGGAGGGTTGTTCCACTTAGTTTTTTTTTTTTTTACCGTTCAAATTACAATCCTATATGTTTCGTTACAGATTCAATGAAATATATATTCGTTAGACGATGTATATATCTCGTTAGACGATATATATACCTCACTAAATTTTTTTTAAGACTTACTAATAATGGGTGTTTGTAGTTAGATCGACATACATTTTTATTAAAGTATTTATCTCATTAAGTGATGTTTATTGTTTTAAAATAAACGAAAACACGTGTGGTCTGAGTTTTGGTTGGTATAAATGACATTGGCTAACATTTTCCCTATCAATGATAGTCGGGTAGACTTGATGGGCTGATTTCTTGACCCGCCTATTGAACGGGCAGGATCGGGGCAGATGAGAGAATGGGTTGGGAGTTTAAATTTGTAGACCACATATGTTTTTATTTTTTTATAAATAATAAACATCATCTAACTAGATATATGTTTGAATGGAAATTGTATATTGTTTTATTTCTAGTTGAATAAACCCATTTTTGATAAATGTTAAAAAAATTTAACGAAGTATATACCACATTTAAAGATGTATATGCTTCACTGGATGTTTAACGATGTATATATGACTGCATTTTAGACTGTAAAAAATATTGAATGTAATAGCACACTGGGTTGAATTAAAAGAAAAATATGTTTGTTATATAGTCTTTTTTTAGCCCAATTCTAGTCAATTTTTCTTCGATAACGTTAAATATTTACATTAACAAGGTATGGATATCTTGTTATAAATTTTTACATTTTTAATAAATGGATTTACTTCATTTTTATAAAAGCATATATCTCATTAAAGCATATATTTTATTTTTTATAAATTTGTCAGTATATATTTTATTTGTTTTTATAAAAGCACATACCTCAGATTCATACATGTGAAGACTTGAATAGGAGTTAGAAAAAAAAAACCTAACATTTTCCAAAAGAAAATGATTAGTCCGATCTTGTATGTAACACCATACGCAGTCCAGACTAATTTTTGTTAGAAAAGAACATACACTACTCACCTACTGAAGTATATACCATATACTATTATAAAACATGGAGTCAGTGACGGACCCAGAACTTAATTCTATGGGTGGGTTGACCTAAATTTTTTTAGAAAAAAATTATTCTATAATAAAAAAAAGGTTAATAAATTTTATATAAGAAAATAAGTTCATATTCAAAATAATAGAAGAAATCAATTCCAAATTTCTTTTAATTAAAACCTTATTTTTTTTCAAATCTCTCAACTATTTTTTCATAATAAATTAAAGGGAAAAATCCATATAGCCCCCTGTAAATTGATTGAAATCCATATAATCCCTTACTTTTCTTAAAATCCATATAACCCCTGAAAACATCTAATAAATTTAAATAACCTATTGAAAAAAATTTATGTTTACAAGATGAATATTTTGTAAATATTATGTGTGATTAACACTGGTAGAAAATGCAATATACCAAAAAACTTTTTGGATATAGCACTAACACAGTAATACAAAATCTTTTTTACCCACAAAAAAAAAGTCATTGTGGAATCATAGGATAGTATACACAACCAAGTTACTAACAGTGTAGAAATATTTAACAAACCATGTTCATTTAAAATAGGATATTTTGCACAAATCAAATATTTATGTTTTTATGTATAAATTTATCACATTTTTTTTTTCTTCTAAGACTTTCTTTCTTTGGAATCTTTAGGGTTCAGGCTAATTAACGAGTTGATTTTCTATTTATATCATTCATTGATTACTATACATGTAAAGTCATTATTGCAGAATTTAGGCCAGGCTATAGCCCAGCCTAGTCCACCTATAAATCTGTCACTGCATGAAGTATATATTGAGATACACTAATACAATTTTTTTTAAAAAAAAATAATTTCCATACACTATAAACGGTTGGGCAACCGTCTCTAGGCTACAAACGGGGCTACGAAATGGACTTAGTATATTGGAGTTGTTTTTCTTTTATTTTTATTATTTGGAAAGCTGTATATGTTGAGTTGGGCCCAGCTGTAGTAGCTCACCAGTCCAGGTTAATGGGCTTGCTTAACAAAGGCAATCGGGTCGAGCAGATGGGCTGATTCCAGACCCACTTATTAAACAGGCTGGACCCTGGCTGGTGAGAGCGTGGGCCGTGTGTTTGAATTTGTGAGATTGGGTTGAACTAAAATTAAATTTCCCTTCTTAGCAATTCACCCGTTTAGATTTCAACATTGAAAATTAAAAACACCAAAAATCACTTTAATTTTAATCTAAATATGTGCAAAGGATTTAATTTCAATTTATAATGATAATTGTAGTATTCATTGATAAATCCGAACCTTTATAGATTTGCTATAAATAACCACTAAAAGGCGAGAGAAGAGAGAGAAATAAAAATTATAATCTTCCATGAATCTATGATATACTCTAATTCTTGTATATAATTAGTATAATTTTACAAGAGTTGCACAAGCAAAGTAATGCATACATTTTTTTTTTATATAAAAAAGGTCTTTCATTAGGTATCAATTAGCATACACAATATTTTGTTTTTGACTGTATATAGCATGTATACCTGTTATCAGTGTGTAAAAATATAAAGGAAAGAATAGAAGTTAGAAGCTCATACATGATCACAACAGTGCTTATTAATATGTGCCATCACGTCTAAAGAAATAGTTGATGAATAACAGGTCTGTCCTTCCATGTATATGGGTTGACTCTTGCGAGACTCATATTTATATATATATATAGGGAAGTGATTCGGTGCGGGAATGCGGTCGTGCGGGAAGCGATCACGGGCCGTCGATCATGGGTCCATCGCATCGGACGGTCGGGTGCGATTCACATCGACCGTTGGATGCGATAGACCCGCGATCGAACGCCCACGTCGTAAACGTGGTTTCGACCGCATTCCCGCACTGAATCACTCGACTATATATATATATATATATATATATATATGAGTTAAATGCTCCTAAATAGGAGCATGCATATTTTTATAAAATGTTGCCCGATGAATTGCAAACCTTCACAAATGAAAATATAAATTTGAATTAATTGAATGCATATCCTTTTTGTTTTCTTTGATCCATTTAAATGCCTGTTTTTCATCTGTTCCTCTTGTATATTGGTTTTGTCAAACGCCCAGCCCATTAATTACCCTTATTTTGGGGTTGGGCCTAAATATCTTTGTTTGTGGGTTTGTTAGAAGATCAAAGAAGACCACTATTTAAATCTATCAAATTTACATTTTATTATTGAATTATCAATACTTTGATTGGTGAGGTGACATCTCATCTCTCCATTTAATGCATTCCATGAATGGGTGCACAGTGAAGCTTCTTGTATTAGAACAAATTTAAGATGAGTTTTTCAACGTGGCATAAAATTAATTGAAAAATAAAACTTTTTATACATCACATATTCCTATATTTTAAAGAAGAAGTAAAATCCTTATTTTGAAATACATTTTAATTTAGAAAACCCAACATGCATGCCAAGGAAAAGAATTAAAAATAAAGAATAAAAACATATGCACAATAATTGCGGTCCATATATATGTGATAATCATCAATGAATCAAAGTAGTGGTTATTGACCAATTACCCATACACATGACATAAGCCACTCCTTCAAATGGGCCCCCCCATCTTTGTATTAAAATCAAACGAAATGTAGAATGCTAGAACAAAAGCACAATCAGAAAAAAGAACAAATTTATGTGATTCAGTGGCAGGTTTGTCAACGTTCAATGATCGAGAAAACAAAACTTTCTATTAATTTTTTATATTATAAAGTCTTTGTTGATCAAAATTCACATGATCAGAGACTTATAGATCAATATATTTTTAATGTGAATTGAAGTCAATCATTATTGGTCTCTATAATTCTTCATTCTCTATTTCATTTTTCTGCAATATGACTTTGAAAGAGAGACATAAAAAAAATTATTGAGGGACAGAGAGATTTGACTTCTCTGTTTATCTTTTCTGGATTAAGGATATTTGATAGGATCTAAAGAGGAGCTAAATCTCAGTAATGATATCTTAATAGAATTACATCTATCATGGATTTCACTAGTTATTATAAATAGAACAGTGCTGCTACCTGGGCCCTAGAAATTATACCCTATTAATAAGCCTCAATAAGTAACATTCTACTATTAGTTCACTGTTTGACTTTTTCAAACAATAAAAAAGATAATGACATTATTACTATTTACAGGTTTTTAAAAATTGGTTTCAACTAATTATACCCTCATTAATTCTTTATAACAAAATCCCTAAAAACGCGGCATCATTGAAACTTTTCTGATTGAACAAATTTCAAAAAAAAATTATGACCTAGGGTTTCTGAATTGGGCGAATCTAGACGAACGAAAAAAAAAAATTTCCGGCGATCAAGAGTTCATATCATTTGATTTTCATTCCTAAACAATCATAAACAATGACGAAGAAAAAAAAATTCCACAATGAAACCTCCCCTTTTTTTTGTGACATAAACAAGACCATTAGAATATATTTTTGCACTTCTTAAAAAATGAAATCACTGATTTAAAAAATTAAACATGAAACATTTCAATCGTCAAAGTTCTCTTCCGCACATTGTTCATCTGAGTGTAACTGAAATCTATTTAAAGAATATGTATTTCAGATACATGTATCTGAAATCCAAAATGATTATTTGTTTTTCTAGGTTTGAGAAAAATAATATTTGACATTCTTCATATGTTTTAGGTTTTCCAGTGTATCTAGATTTGAGGAATAAATATTTGACACTGTTCATTTGTTTTAGATTTTCTTGTATATATTGTTCATTTTCTGAGTATGAAAAATAAATGATATAATGAATACAGTATTCAGATACATGTATCTGAAAATCTGGAACAAATATCGAATTCAAATAAATGTATCTGAATTCGATATTTGTTTTCAGTTCCACTGATCAATCTAAAACTAAATTGTAAATCTTGATTTTTTTGGAGGTCCAAAAAAGTCTAACTTGGATGGATTACCATTGTTTACACCACAATCAGTTCGCTAAAAAAAAATCGTGTAATTCTTCTCTTCTCCAGCGAACAAATCTGAATAAAAAAATAAAATTGATATTTGTTTTCGTTTCAACCAATCATTTTGTATCAATAAATGATAAATCGTGATTTTTTTTATCGTCTAATTGAATTAATATCTTCAAAAGGGAAAAAATCTCTCAAATCACCCACCTCGAGATTAACGGAGGCGGTTAGGGAAAGTTTAATCCGATTAGTTGTGAGTAATATGGGTAATTCAAACTTATCACATCATGGGGTTGGAATGAGATCTAGTAATTGGGACCCAAAAATCATTATTCTAAATAGAATTAGAACTGCAACAATTTCTCCATCACGTGATACGTGGGTCACAGAGACATAATAAAAACTTGTTCAATTTTATAAAGGGTAATTAAAATAGTTACAATCACAATAACTATTTTTTCTAAACTAATGGAATGGCTCATCTATATGTCTAACCGTCCACATAATAGTACCACAAATCTTTATTTTCTCTCTCAAAATTTAAGACAACAATTTTTCTTTGGTAATTTAGAAATCTGTATACAAGACAGAAACTAACAATCTATTCCATGTTCACTAATTATTGTGTTAGTTAACTAAAAATACAATTTAGTGGGAGCATCATTAACAATCCCTCGAGATCAATCAATGGCTAGGAAAGCGAAAAGTGGAATTCCTTTTAGCATGTGATTATATGTAGCTTTACACATCACTAGTTGGAGGAGTGCATCTATGTAGGAGTCGTGTTTGAATTTGGTATCCCATGTAACCATTGTCAAAGTTTGTTGGCAGAGTCTCTCTAATTTTAATTAAATTATATGTTACACCAACACATTGATCATATGAAAAAAGTGATTAATGACAATCTTTGTGAATTGATTGATAAGGATTGGCTGTGTTAACTTGGATTTTATGGGCACGAATGAATCATCTTTAAAGTTGATTTGATTTGATCCACAAGAGTCCTAACTACCCGTTTATTTCATGTTTTTTCTTTCTTTCCACAGATAACCAATTCTTCTTCATGCTATGATTTTCTATAATGTGTGGCCACCCTTTTGAAACTAGAGTGGGGAAAGGAAGCAAAGTTGAAAACGTTATGAAACACTTATAAAAAAAAACATATTTTTTCAAGTATAAACTAAAACATACCTTTGAATTAAATGAAAAATTCATATAATCTCCTTAAAGTTCACCAATGTCTATATTCTCCTTTTTTTTTTTAGGAAAATCTATATAACTCTCTGAAAGTTTTTCTAGTTAAATAAAAAAAACTCTAAGTTAATTTTTTTTTAATTTAAAAAGAATATTATGTTACTTAACATCGTCATGAAAATATATATATTCATATAACTCTTGAAAGATTGCACATATACATATCGACTTTTTTTTTTTTTTAAATCCATATAAACCTTTGAAATTACACATTTAATTCACATCATCCCTTATTGTTACTCAGTTAAAACTTATATGTGGTTAACCTAACAATACACAATAATTTATTCTTAACATATTGAAAAGAAACATAGTTGGGTTATTTTTTTTATGGAGAACATTTTAGTCATATAGAAGGTCTTATAGATTTTTTCTTAAATTTCATTAGATTATTTGAATAAATACATTTGCAACACATTTAGATAAATATAATATATCTAGAATGTTCCTTCAAATTTGACAGAAAACCTACTCAGTGGCCTAAATCTTTATGCATGAGAAAATAAATGGGTTTATATGGATATTTAAAAAAATGAGGGGTCAATATGGATATTTGCAAATTTTGAGGGGTCATATGCATTTTTCCTTTTAAGTGCGGATGAAAGTTACGATGATAAAAATATAAATTAATCATGTGTGGTTAAATTCACTACATCCAGTTTCAAGGTATTAACGACAAGGAGGTGGTTATATCAATATAATCAAAAGAATCAGGGGGTTATACTGATTTTCGAAGGAAAAAAAAAGAGTGTGTATGGATGTAAACAAACTTTTAGGGGGCTACATGCATCTGTCCCTTGAATTAATGAACCCTCTTCCGCGCATGTTAAAACATGTTTATGATTTTAGCTTCCTAAATGCAAAATTACCCCTAACGTAATTTTGAACACCAAAAAATTGTTCGGGCAATTTTTTTACTTCGTTAATCTTTTAACCAGTAATACATTAAATAAGAATTAGTCAAAAAAAATTAAAAACGAATAATCCACTAAATACAAAATTCATGTATGATACATCGAGAAAGATTCAGTTCAGTAAGAAAATAATTTGTTTTAATTAAATTTCTTTTTAAAATATATTTTAATCATTAACACAAAATATACATATAACACAAAGGAAAATGACAAAAAAATCTCTTAAAAGTTAGAAATACTAAAATCAGCAACATTTTAAAATTATATCTAAAAATGTTTCATTTCATAATTTTAAAAACACGAAAGACTAATAAATTCTTATATAATTAGATCTTTCACATCCCTCTAACCCTTTGTAGATTATTTTACACCAAAAACCTATTTTTTCTTAAAAACAACAATCTCTATCTATATGATCTAAAGAAATCCTCTTTAAGCTTTTGTTATTCTATATTATATTATGTGTTTCTTGTGTGTGTGTGTGTGTGTCTATATATATATATATATATATATATATATATATATATATATATATATCTTATCTGATGTTGTTTATAATTTTTCATTGTATAAAGTTATAATATATAATTTAAATATGTGTTGTGACCCAATATAACAGATAATTCTTTAATATTTTAAATTTTTATTGACATTTTTTTTGTTTGACTATTCACGTATTTTTATGGCGTCATTAGTACCCATCTATTGTTCTAAAGAAGCATCAATATTTGGAGTCCATCATAAAAAACTCAAATTATATAGCACATATATCATAAAATCCATCTAATCATAAATAATTTAGAGTAAAAAAAAAAGTTCTACATGAGAATGTGTGAAATACATTAACAAAATTAAGATGGTGAAATATTTTAACAAAGTTAAGAGGTATGGAATATATTAATGATTTAATTACATAAGCGTGTGTTAGTCATTTGTATTTTCAAAATTATGAAATGAGATTTTTTTAATATAATTTTAAAATTGGTTTATTTGGGTATTTCTAACTTTTATTAGATTTATTTTTTGTCATTTTTCCTATAAAACAATTTATGTTGGATGTGGCAAGTTACTAATTTAGCAACCATGACAACTTGATCTAAATGAAATGGATATCCAAATTTACTATTATGACGGTATTAAATTCATATGTTCCACCAATGTGTAGGAGTATCTAAACGATCAAATTTTTTTCCAGGACATTCAAAAATGTTTAGAGAGTGCTTTATCACTATAACTAGGGTTCTTTGCACCGGTCTAGATACTATAACAATTTCAATAGTACTCATATTTAAGTTGATGTTATATAAAACATGTAATTTATATTTTTATGTTTAATTTTTTTTTATCATAAATCATTAATTAATACATTTATTGTGTTATGATGATGTCGCGATTCAATTTAAGTTAACTTGATAATAAAAAAAATTTTAAAAAAAAATGTAGATATTTGCTATCCGATTTCATTTCTGAATTCAAATTACAAACTTCAAAAGGAGGAAGAATAGACAGAAAAGACATCAAGAAACCAGAAAAATAAAACATGATAATCAATTGAATGGGTGAACTTTAACTTGGATTTTCCTCTTAGGTTATGAGATGAGAGGACCACATATAACATCCAGAAACATGTATGCCCCCGTTTGTGTAGCGGAATAAGAGTGATTTAAGGGTGGAATAAGGTGTGATAAGAATAGATAGGGGAAATTGGTGTTTGTTTAAAGAGTATAGGATGGAATTACTATGCTGGTTTAAACAGGTATAAGAGAGTATAACAATTCTAAGTAACCCTTAGGATAAGTTATACTCACTTTATCTATTCACATGGGCCCACATGTCAAATCAACTTTTTACATCTTATCACATCAAATCACCTATCAATACCTCTTATACATCAAAGGGCGCACATGGTAAATCAACTTTTTTACACTTTATTTATATTTTATTCTTTATCAACTAAACAACTTAACATTTATTCTTATGTTTTTCAATGAGAATAAAAAAAACACAACCAAACAGAAAATCTCTTATTCCTGTAGATTTGCTATTTATACTAACATAGTTATCTATCCAGAATAACTCAATTCCGCTATCGAAACGGGGGTATAATTTTTCTGTTGTAGACACTGCTGATCAATTCATTCACCTTAATTGGATGTTCTATTTAATAAACTATGTTGTTTAATTTTGGTCTCTCCCTGGCTAGTTAATTATAACAATAATATTTCGGTGACCTTTAATGTCAGTGGTGGGGGCAAGAACTTTGAAGTCCTGACTATGCATGGGTAATGGAGGGAGGGCCCATGCCATTGAAGTTATCATGTGTTAATGTTTATAGAGAAGACATATATCATTACATCATGAATGAAAAGACCCTTATTTATGAAAGGCTACGATCAAACAAAAGCGAATATCATGTGAATGAAATGATCATATATATTCTTCTTTTCATGTGCATCTCTTGCTCATGGAAGGGACCGTCCAACAACTAACCAAACCATGTTTTCAGGTCTTTGGTGTCATCTTATGAAAAAATTTCTTTTCTTGAAGTCAACAACAAACTCAAGAACAAATATAATAACAAACATGACATTAGAAAAACATAATTACGTGATTTGGTCCAAGTCTAGCTACAAAACACTCACAAAAAAACTCGTAATAGTGTTTCACTCTTTTAGATTCAATTTTTGTGAGGAGCCGGATCGAAGATGGGCAGATGCCCCATCAATTTTATTTCCATGCCCAGCTATTTTTGTCATGTTCTTTTTCTTACATTATGTATTTTCTTTCTCTATTTCTCGAATCCTATGCTAATCCATTTTTTAAATAAAATTGATCGTTGGGAAGTGTGTACTTTTATATATATATATATATATATATATATATATATATATATATATATATATATATATATTTCTGATAATATACGGTCGGTGCGGTCGTGCGGATCCGACGTGCATCGTCCGATCGCGGGTCCATCGCATCCAACGGTCGACGTGATTCGCACCCGACCGTCCGATGCGATGGACCCGTGATCGACGGCCCGTGAATCGCGACCGCACGACCGTATAATATCACGACTATATATATATATATATATATATATATATATATATATATATATATATATATATATATATATATATATATATATATATATGAGGGCCGATTACCTGCGGCGAACGGCTGGTGCGGCGTCGATCGTGGGCCGTCGATCACGGGTCCATCGCATCGGACGGACTGTCGGGTGCGATTCACGTCGACCGTTGGATGCGATGAACCCGCGATCGAACGACCCGCATCGCCGCCGCACCTGCCGTTCACCACACGTAATCGCCCCCGTATATATATATCGTGCGGTCGTGCGGCGTCGACCACGAGCCGTCGATCACGAGTCCATCGCATCAGACGGTCGGGGACGATTCACATCGACCGTTGGATGCGATGGACCCGCGATCGGACGACGCACGTCGGATCCGCACGACCGCACCGACCGCATATTATCATCGACCTATATATATATATATATATGAAAATGATTAGGTGCGACGAACGGCAGGTGCGGCCGCGACGTGGGCCGTCCGATCGCGGGTCCATCGCATCCAACGGTCGACGTGAATCGCACCCGACCGTCCGATGCGATAGACCCGTGATCGACGGCTCGTGATCGCTGCCGCACCTGTCGTTCGCCGCACGTAATCACGTCCCATATATGAAAATGATTATATATATATATATATAATCATATTATTAACTAGATCATATTTTAATTTCTTCTGAAGCCTAGAAAATTCACCATGTATCGCGGAAGCTGAATCTATATACATGAGTGACACAAAAATGTTTAAAACATAAATTAATGTTTGAAAGATTGAGATAAAGTTAATGAGGGTTAAAGATATTTACGTTCTTATAAATATCAGTGATTTCATATAAGTCTTTATCAAAGTTGTGATAGAGGTACAAGTACTTGTAAACTCACAAAAACTCACATATATCCATGTTATCAATATAGTTTAACTTTTATCCAACGTACTCTATTTAATTCTAACTCATACCATGATATGTTAAATTATTCTTAATATTTTTATCCTTTCGAACAATGCCAAGGTAGAAGATGAATAAAATATAAGTCTTGCAAGGGTAATTTGGTCTTTTGTAAGGATTAATTTGTATTTATGATTAATTATAAGGACTGTGATGTCCGCACGATTATATGGTGATAGAATATTGTAGAATTATTCTATTAATTTTGAATAAAAATTTAATTTAGGGATGTTGATTGGGTTATTTTTAGGGCCTTATACGCCAACTCTAACTTTGTCAGGGGCTTACGTGGGATTATCTATATTTGTAATGTCATTAACCCAATTAATAACATTTCTAACAAGGGATTATTATTGGCTCTTTACGTGACCGACATAAAAAAACCTTTAAAATCGGCCTTATTGATCAGATGGACCAGATCGATCGATTTTATGGGAATTACTAAGGGCATTATGGGAATAATAAAGTTTCGATCATGTCGGACTTTGGGGGATCCGTTCATGTCGAATTGCGCGCACGTGGGACGGCTTTTTCTGATCGGTCCTTGTTTTTTTTTCGGGGACTTCCCGCACACGTGACCTGTTATGGATAAAATATCGGTTCCTTCAGGGGGTCCGGTCTTTAGGAGACAACAGGTTGTTTTTAAAATGACTTAAATGCCCCCTATGTTTCAAAGAATGCATGTGAAATCACATCAGTAAGAAATAAAGAACTTCTGTTAAAAAACTGAAATTCATTTCACACATCTTATAAATAAACAAAAAAAGATTTTCTATGTATTCACATTATACTCTGATTTTGCCTAATTCAATTCTAATATGAGACCGTAAAATCAGTTTCACCTGTGACCCTTATTTCCTTTGAGGAGGGGCGGTTGGAGATAGGAGTGTGAGGGTGAAGATCTCTTAATCGTTTCATTCTGATTATAGTGGAGTAGATCTAATTAAATAAGAATCTCGCCGTCTTAAAGGGGGTGAACACTATACATAAAGAAATATTTACAAAAAGAATTATTCTTTGTGGAGTGGGAGTCTGATATTGTGTAGAGGTGCCCATCATTAAGATGTCATAAATAAATAATTTATCTATTTTTGGTACCTAAAGCTTCTTGTGGGGTAGAGTTTGTGTATTTATTGTTTTAAACATTCTCTTTAATTAATACAAAAGTGAAAGATAACTTTTTTGTTAATTTTTTTCTCCAGTTAAACATGGTTAACGGGTTAGTATTAATTCTTTTTTAACTGTGATACAGTGATTAAGAGCATCATCAACCCTCCTCATACATTCTATGTAACAGGGAGAAAAAGGTTTATTTTTTTCATTTCTTCTCTTATTTAAAAGTGAGTTTTCTAATCCTTCTCTCTATTTTTCTCTATCAAAACAAAATGATAAACGTACCAAGAATAATAAATAAATATTTATTTATTTTTTATTATAGTCAAACTCTTAGCCCCCGTTTGTGTAACGGAATAAGGTGGTATAAGGTTGGTATAAGGGTGGTATAAGAATAGATAGGAAAAATAGTTGTTTGTTTGAAGGGTATAACTTGGTATTACTAAGCCAGTTTAAACGAGTATAAGAGAGTATAACAATTCTAAGCAACCCCTAGGATAAGCTATATTCACCTTATCTATTCTCATGGGCCCACATGTCAAATCAATTTTTTACACCTCATCACATCAAATCACCAATCAACACCTCTTATACATCAATGGGCCCACATGTCAAATCAATTTTTTACACCTCATCACATCAAATCACCAATCAACACTTCTTATACATCAATGGGCCCACATGTCAAATCAACTTTTTTACACTTTATTTATATTTTATTTTTTATCAAACAAACAACTCAACCTTTATTCTTACGTTTTCCAATAAGAATAAAAAAAATACAACCAAACAGAAAATATTTTATTCTTGTAGATTTGTTATATATACTGGCATAATTATCTATCCAAAATAACACAATTTCGTTATTCAAACGGGGGTTAATATCGCAAAAAAAACAACTTTAATATTATTTGACAACAAATAATTAATAGAAAATAATTTTTATTATTAATTGTGTGAGATTTGAAATATACTTATTTAATATTTCTCTGGTTTGGGGGTAATAATAACAATGAATAAATACAGAGAATCAGAGAACGGAAACAGGGGAGCATAATCACTTTGTACGGTCTGCAGTAAAAATAAATAAATAAAAGGAAATCACAGATTGTGAGTGAATCCGTCAAATCAACGGACGCCAGTCTCTCGTGCCTTTCCTTTGTCGTATTCAACATCTCTGTATCGATCTTGACCGTTGGATGCACGGAATGGTAGGGGTAGTTTGGGGAGATCGAGTAATACCCGAAAAGGGCGGGAATCATTAATGGGATGTTTTACGAATTTGGGGAGGAGGCAGATTTACACGTCAGCATTGCCCTTTTGTTTTTATTTTATTTCAAACTCACCGACGATGTATGGTAAAGTCGCTGTCATATATCCGTTACGAGGTTTCTCTCCCTTCACGCGCTGTGCGAGTTACAGGAGAAGTGGAACTTTGCAATAACCCCCTTCCATGGTTGGTATTTGAACTGAAACTGAAGCTTTCAACCAAAGAATTGTTGGTATTCATTTTGTCCCGTTAGATCGGTTAGGGTAGCGACATAAGTTTTCTAAATTTAATTCAAATTGATACCCAAATCGAATCTACCATGTTGCATTCAGGTTGATCTCGTAAAGATTGAGCTTTGAATTTGAATAATTTTAAGTTTTAATCTTCGTTTTCAGGTTTAATATAAGTTAGGTTCAAAGCAAACTTAAATAAGACATTTAAAAAAAATATTGGATGCTCCCTTAGATTTAATATGACCTCTATCACGAAGATGAGAGGTGCTGTCTATTAATTATTTTAAAAAACATTGAATTACTTATGAATTTGTATAAATATTTTAGATTTAATGCGGAGATGCTGGTATCTGATTAAGATTATATTGTATTTATTTTTTTAACATAGCATGAAAAATTTATTATTTTGCATTAATGTTTTATATGTATATTTATAAATTTATATGTTGTAACATGTAATCATTGGATTTTATTGGATATTTTAAATATCACATGTATGATTTTTATTTTTTGATATAAGTTTCAATTCAAAATTTCGATGTAAATTAAAACAAACATTTTTTAATATATTGAATTCTGATAAACAAATATAGATATTTCCATTATGTTCACGTGTGCTGAAAAAAGTTAAGAAAAGAAAAAGGGAAAAATCCATATAACTCTCTCTAAAGTGCATGAATTCATATTATCTTTGAACTTTTTCTAAAGCCCGTATAACCTCATGTAAATATTATGTAAATCCAAATAACCGTTGAATTAAAGTTTCATTAAAAGATAAGTAATATTTTATTTGATTAATTTTATCTGAAAATACAATATACCAAAATCATTTAAATATGTTAAAAATCTAAAAAATATTCTGGAAATGATAATTTTATCTCTTTAGATAAATAAGATTTTACAATCTATTCCAAAATGTGCAAATAGTCATTTATAAATGATTTTTTACATTTTTAAAAAATTGTAAGGGATTTTTGACATACTGGGAATTGAACTAGATTAACCAAACGGAATATATACATAATATTCATCATCTGATATTTGAATTTATATAAGTGTAAGTGTTGTAGGGGGTTTCATAAAATTTAAAAAAAGTCAAGGGGTTATTTGAACTTTCCTAGAGACGATAAAAGCAATTGAGAAAATGTCAGGAACATCGAACGAACCAAATCCTCGGCGATTTTTAATCCCTCGCGGTCACTTGGCTTTTTTCGTCAGTCGAGAGCGTTACGGTTACTCAACCAGATAAAGGTCCACCACTGCCGTCCGTACACATGTCCTTCCAAAACCCTCTGTCGCACGTGTAACAGACTCGTCACGCCCTTCCCCTCTCGGACAAAACCGTTTCACTGCATACGTGTGACTCCGCCATTTCTATTTACATTACATCATTTAATAACCGTTTCGTTTCAGATCAATAGGGGCGTGTCAAGCGTTTCCCCCACACGTACCACTCGCACGTACCATTGTGGATACGAAGCAATCTTTTCCTTTTATAAAAAAAAAAGGTGAAAGACAACTGCATCATATAAATATGGATAATCTCATATAAATTTTTTTAAAATTATAACAGACATGCAAGTTTTGTAAAATTCATAAGAGCTCAATTATTATATCTGGATTAAATTTTCATCTAAATTTATCCAATTATTCTTAGAATATTCCATCACCATGTAATTATGTAGATATTATAGTTGTCATAAACAATTTTATGGGCAAATTAATTCATGTAAAGATCAAATTATCCATGTATGACTTTTATGTTTTTTTTCATTTTCATAGAATTACTTTGTGGATTGGGTAAAAAAAATTGAGGATAATTTAATCATTTTGTAGGATAAGTTATGGTTAACTATAGTTGATTGATTTATGATTCACCTATGTTGACACCAGAGATTTATATGAATTTTTGTGAGTTTTCAATGATTCCTATGATTACCTAACTTTAGAATAACTTATAAAAATACTATGCATGTTTACGAGGTGTTAGATGTCTTTAACCTTAAATATTATATACTTCAAGTATGATGTTACAACATGATAATAAATTAATTATAATGTGAAATGAGAAAAGTTCATATAACCCCCTCTAGATTACCCGAAATCATAACCCTTTGATTTTTTTCAATATATATATATATATATATATATATATATATATATATATATATATATATATAACTCTAAAAAATACTTATGTAAATCCTAATAATTCCCAGAATTTAATTTTCATTGACAAATAAAGCATATAATGTTTGGTTAACCCCGACTGAAAACACAGCAAAATAAGAATCCACCACAATGTACAAGAAATGCAGAAAATCATTTAAAAATGATAATTTTACCCCTCTATATAGGACTTTATAATCTACTCAAAAAGGTAAATTCACCGTTTATAAAAGGTTTTTTTTATTTTTAATGCATTGTAAGGGTTTAAGAGAGGTAACCAAGCAAAATAAAATATTTTTATATGTCAATGAAAGTTTAACTAATGGAGCTATTTAAATTTATATTGATATTTTCATAGGGGTGACGTGAACTTTAGGATGCCTCAGGGGTTATATGAATATCAGGGGGTTATTTGAACTTGAAATATTATAAAACGAGAATAAATTGATAATAATAATAATGCGAAATGATGAACTTTACTTTAAATGGGGACTTTCGGTTTCATATAGTGAAACAGTGGCTCTCTGCTGTCCCCCTGCCACCTGCATAAATCTCTATCCCAACCACTCACTGACGACCCTCAAACAAACAACCATCATCACCGTTCCTTTTTTTTTTTTCCTTCTTTTACGAAACAGACCCATATAGGGGCGATTTCGTCATATTGGTTTTCTTGACACGTGGATGTTTATGATTGGATGCATGGATTGTTTTTTATTCTCATAATCAGAGCTAGGAAGATTTGGGACAAATCACCTCTCACGTCCACCTCATTATGGGCCCTACCGTCCAGTCTATTATGGCAATTATAGAATAATAACAAATACGTTGATACATAAAAATAAAAAAATTAAATTAAATTAAATAAAAGTGTTTTTTATTTTTACCTCCACACAGTGTATCGTATTTAGCGATCACTCCCTCACTTATTCGTATTTTGGTTTTACTCTTTAGATTTAAAAGATAATTCATTTTTACTCCCTATTAGGAACTAAAAAGAAAATTAAATAATTTATAAATGGGTCTCTTTCAGATAGTAAAAATGAATTATTCTTTAAATTTAAAGAATAAAATCCAAATACGAAAAAGTGAAGTAGTGATTGCTAAAAACGATGGTTTGTGGGAAGTTAAAAATACAAAACCCTAAATAAAATTGTGTCCGACATGATTAAAGAAATCATCAGAGATGCTTTTTCAGTAAACATTAATCTTCTGAATAAACATAAATCCAATTTTATTTTAAATGCCTTTTTAAGTTCTATGTTTTTATATGAAAATATGTAGAAATAAATGTCGTCTTATCTGAATATGTGTATATTCTACATCTTAGTTTTCCTACCAATTATGATTAGGGCATGGGGTTTAATAAAATGCATTGATATATTTCTCTTGTTCATGCACTACAAATTTGTTCAAAGAAACCGCATCCACTGATCTCACCCGCCTCACATTGTAGATTGCAGGGCTAGCATAAGAAGTGGCTCAGCTAAGGCATTGGATTGGATCGGACGACGCACGTCGGATCCGTACCGTGCGGTCTGTCGCACGCTATCACTCGGGTATATGAGGAGTGATTAGGTGCGGCGTGCGGTCGCGTGCGGCGTCAATCACGGACTGTCGATCACGGGTCCATCGCATCAGACGGTCAGGTGCGATTCACATCGACTGTTGGATGCGATAGACCCGCGATCGGACGATGCACGTAGGATCCGCACCGTATAGTCCGCCACACGCTATCACCCGGGTATATATATATATAGTCGAGTGATTAGGTGCGGCGGCCGCACCGTGCGGCAGTCGTCCGATCGCGGGTCCATTGCATCCAATGGTCGACGTGAATCGCACCCGACTGTCCGATGCGATGGATCCGTGATCGACGGCCCGTGATAATTGCCACACCGTGCGGCCGCCGCACCTAATCATCCCTATATATATATATATATATATATATATATATACATATATATATATATATATATATATAGTCGAGTGATAGCATGCGGTCGGTGCGGTCGTGCGGATCCGACGTGCGTCGTCCGATCGCGGGTCCATCGCATCCAACGGTCGATGTGAATCGCCCTCGACCGTCTGCGATGGACCCACGATGGACCCGTGATCGACGGCCCGTGATTGACGTCGCACGACCGTGATTGACGGCCCGTGATTGACGTCGCACGACCCGCACCTAATCACTCCTTTATATATATATATATATATATATATATATATATATATATATATATATATATATATATATATATATATATATATACGCGAGTGATAGCGTGCGGGTCGTGCCCCGACCGTCTGATAATGGATCCGCGATGGACCCGTGATCGACGGCCCGTGGTCGACGCCGCACGACCGCACCGACCGCATAATATCATTCCTCTATATATATATATACACACACACGCGCGTGGTTATATTGCCATTAATGGGAAATGGAATATTTCGTAAGCTGCCCCATTTGTTATTTTATTTTATTTTTATATGAAAACGTACGGTAGACGTATTACGTCTTAATATATTAAAAATAAAGTCCAATACAAATACATTTAGAAAAAGCAATATAAAAGAGATCCTGACATTCAGAACTTAAATAGAAAAGTTATCTATCAAGTTCTGAACCCACGGACCAGAAGCCTATGGCTTTAAAAAAAGTTTACCAAGCTTCTTTCATTGTATTTTTCATTGTATTTCCGAATTTTCGTTTTAATTCTCAAAATTAGATGATTTATACTTTGATGAAAAATCAAGCTTTATATATTTTAATTAAAAGTATATATCGTTATATTTTAAATAGAATTTATTTATTTTTAATAAATATAAAAATTTAACGAGTCATGTATATCTCACTTATACATTATCCATGTGGGTCGCGTGTAAAAATGCTTTCCATTAACTGTCACAAATTGATATTCGACAATAACAGTAAATTTCAAAGACAGAATGATGATGATGATGATGATGGACTGTAGAACATTTAACAAAATCTATGATGATCAGTTTCTAGTACCTGTGGAATATGGCATTATTAATTTTATGTCTAAGTAGATCTACTCACTCAATAGCAAATTTTTTTTGTAAGGGACATTTTCTAATCCTAATCTTATCATTGGATGAAGAAGGATGTGCATGATATAAATTCTCTTGAGATTATATTTCGATCAAGTGTATTGGATGAAGATAATGAAATCATTTTACGGTGATATCTAATGGATATAATAATATTATTTAAGATTTGATTCTATCTTGATCCAAGCGACCATGACCAGGACTGAAAAATATTTATAAGATCAAATGTTGAGTGGATCTCATCTCAGTCACTAGACTTTAATCCCACGTGGTCAGGGGCGGAGCCAAGGGGGGGCGGGCTGGGGCCCGGGCCCCCTCCCAAGGCCCATGCATGCATGGGGTAAATGGGTAAATGCATAGTTGAATGTTTTGTATTTTTATTTTTTTGTTTGAAAGGGAAGCAGCGCTCAAATAAATGGGTAATGAAATGAAGTGGAATAGTAGGTGAATGTTGGTGATTAAAATATTTCTCGATACGGTTCACAATCTTACATTCACATTTTTTTAAATATATTTAGCTAATGGATAATGTTACATATAGTTCCTTTTTCAGTCAAATTTAGTCTTTCTGTTTTGAATATTTTAAAAATAGTGTGCATCATTTAATGAGTATATGTCTTTACAAAAACTAAAATATATACTTTAATTAATTACATTAATACATTTATAGAAAATGTGAATTTTTTTGTATTAAAGATATATCTGTTAATATAAATATATGCTCTTTTTATTTTCTATAGACGCATATGAGACTGGAATGTGGGAGGGAAATTAAATTGTATAATAACACTCTTAGTTAATTAAGTAATTATGCTCATAAAAATTAAATATATCTAATAAATTATTACACATATTTTAATTATATTTTTAATCTCTGCCTCTTGATTTTGGTGGTTGAAATATCACAGTTTTTATTTTTATTTTTTTATTTGTTTTTGGTATTTTGTTTTCAAGAACACTAATTTGAGTCTCTCGGATTTTTTTTTGAAGTTAATTTTTAACATCTATGCTTTAAGGGTATTCTTGTGTTATCAATTGTTTTTTCATATTTATTTGATTATTATTTCATATTTTTCATTTTTTGTGATAATAAATAATGAGATTTCAAGTTTTTTTAAAAAATTACAAATAAATTTTTCAAATTTCTAAATATGGAAAAAGTAGTAAAAAATAAATTTTTATTTAAATTGCCAATTACTTCAAAAACTTGGTTTTTTATTCATTAATTTTAATTTTCTTGAATTATCATACAATTATATTATTTTAAAAATACATTTTTTCCACTCTAAGTCGTCTATTGGCTTTCCGGCCCCTCCTTATTCTAATTCCTGGCTCCGCCCCTGCACGTGGTTGCTATTTTGGTTGCTATTTTAATGAGAGTTTGAGAGGGGTTCTCATGGTGCCTCTTGATGTGTTGTTAATCTATGGAAAAAACATGCATTATGTCCTCAACGTTTGGTCCCACTAATAAGTGGAACCCACATCTCAATAAATAGGCATTTTTATAGTGTAGTTTAATTATGGTAGAGATTATCTTAATGCATTAGGCAAAGATTGGTTTTGTTGAAAACTACCCAACCTTGGTTCATGATTACATCATTTGATGAGGGAAAATGGACCATGATTTCAGCATTGGTCAAGGTGTTTAAGGAACTGGTGGGGGGCCTTTCAGGGTTCTAACGAAACTTCACAGTCAAGATTTGATTAATTAAACAATAAAGGAAATATAAATGGAGGTTTAAAGTGGAACATTTTGATCTTGGTACCAAAAACGAATTTGTGGTTGGCTCTTTAAACAATAACATCAACATAACGCAACAAGTGAAAATAGTGTGTCATTGCTAATCTAGCACAAGTCTAATATTATGGGTTTCATGAATCCACTAAGAATAATAGTGCTTTGGCTTAACCTATATAAATAATTAATAATAATATATTATTCTAAATTTGTGATTCATTGTGTAGCCACTTTTTTTTTACATTGATACAGAGTAAAGGGATTTTTTTCCCAAATCTTGTTTAGTTTTAATTTAGTTACATCCTACCAACCCAAATAAAAAAAATCCATACACCCAATGTTAAATCAATTAAAATCAAGGAGTTGACATTTGCACCAAATAAAAAGGAGAAGAAGAAAAATAAAGTAAATCCCATTAACTGTTTTGCCATTCTATTTATGCTTACCAAGTTAATTATTCAAGATATAAAAAAATTTAAGATGAACTTTAATCAATCCGTCAAGTTAAAGCCATTGGTTTCTTGCACTCCTAAAAAACCTAGAAACAAATAAAAAATAAATAAATGGTGAAGTCACCATTAATTATCAAGTTCATTGCACAAGGCCTAATATAAAATTTTCATCGAAACAATTGGTTAATCATTATAATGCAGTGTGAAATGGTTAAAGCTATATTTGACACTGACATTCTTTTTTAAAGCGGTGAAAAAATTAAATAGACATCAAATAAGCATAAAGATTATTTAACAAACCCATAATTTTTAAAAGACAAACAAAACTCAAAAATATATTAATAAAAAATCAAAAACCCTATATTACAAGTCTTCCCTCTTATATTAATTAAATATTATTAAAAATAGTAAAAAATAAAAGTTTATTATAATTAAATCTACATCAAATCCGAATTGTCATGATAAAAATATTAAAAATAATAAAAATGATTAAAAATAATAAAAATGCTATTTAGAGAGCTAAAAGTAGGAAAAATGAAAAAAATAAGTGCGCATTGTAGTGTACATATAACTTTTGGAGATCTCATCAATATCTAGCTCCAGTAAAAAATAAGTGATTCCAAGTTCGGGGTGGTTGATTTTTATAATTAATTGAAAATCTTCAAAGTAGACCCTTTTCGGGTTAATCGCTCTGAGAACGAGTCAGCCACCCATCTTGAATCATTTTTATATTCTAAAAAATATAATGACTTGTTTTTTTTTATATTTTTAATGGCATAATTATTGAAAGATATTATGTGATATTAAATACAAAAATTTTCTAAAACTATAAAACACTAATTACTGAAACTACTAAAATAAAAAAATAATAACTTAAAAGAAAATACAAAAAATGCTCTGAAAATTCCTAAATAAGATTCGCCAGTACAATAAAATGACAATTTCTCATAAAACTATATATCAATGATTGATTTACAACCAAATCTTCCATAATGATATTTTTTTCATGTGTATCCTACACATTAGTCCAAATAAAATCAATGAGAATCCAAATGTTAGAACTCTCAACACAAATCAAACGGTTTTGCAAGCCTACATTAAAATAAGGGGAATATAAAATAATAAATGTTTTATTAATATGTCATTCTCAACCCCCTTTTAGACTTTTGTATCTTCCATTTATCTAATAGAATCGAGGTAACAATTATCTACCGGCAACTCCAAAATAAAATATAAACATTTTGTGCGAGTTTTATTTTTTTTATTCATTTTTCATTTATATTATACACAAATTTTTCCCGAAACAAATCAAAATTCACAGAGGACAAACATTGTTTTGCATTCTTGATGTAGATCGATAGATTTCCCACAATGAAGAGATAATCTAATACAAATCATGCAAAACGAGGGGCTTAATCCGAGTCTGGAAAATACACTGTCAACACAAAAGGACAAAACGGTTTTTTTTTTTTTTTTTGGTATGTTTTTTTAATTTGTCAAGCACGAGAAGGGACAAGAACTCAGGAAGACAAACTCACAAAGCTGATATAAACGAGAGAGAGGTGCCTCTCCTTCTCTCTGAAACCATCAAAACCCCCACGAGTGCTTCTTTGTGTGTTTGTCTCATGCATGCATCTCTCTATAGTCTATAGTCGCCGCAGTTGGAGAATATCGGTCTTATTAACATTAAGGTCCCCCCCCCCCCCCCCCACCCCCACCCCACACACACACAGTGAGAGAGAATCACAGAAACCCACATAGAAAGAACTCCCAAAATCTCATCTTTTGATCTCTCTGAGCCATAAAAGAGTCTCCTTTTTTAGGTACCCGTTTGAGATTTTCCGTTTAAAGACCCACCCTTTCATTTGAAGAGGCTATATCCACAGAGGAAAGACCAAATCTTTTGGGGCCGTTTCAGATTTTTTTTTCCTTTTGAAAATCTTTTTCGCATTCAAAGCTTATTTGGGTCTCTCCGTTTCTTCTCCCATTTTGAATATCTTGTTTGGGTTTTGAGAACAAAAAAATGAGTCCTCAAGAGGGTAATCAAGAAGCAATGAAGAGACCCTTCCTTCCTCCGCCGCCACCCCCGCCGTCGATCATTCACGAGGGCTTACAGGAGATTCAGAAGAGTGGGGAAGGGTATTTTGGGTACGATAAGAATGGAGAGGAGGAGAACAATGAGGGTGGGCAGTCGTCGAAGCTCTGTGCGAGAGGTCATTGGAGACCAGCAGAGGATGCCAATCTCAAAGTGCTTGTCTCACAATATGGCCCTCAAAACTGGAACTTGATTGCTGAGAAGCTTGAAGGGAGATCAGGTATTTATTTTTTTGATGTCTGTATGTTTTGGGTCTAGTTTTTCTTGGATCGATGTACTCAAAGAATTTTTTTTATTAAAAAAAATGTTTGGGTGTTTGTTTTTATCCCTGTTTTTTATTGGGTTTTAAAAAAATTTGGATTTTCAGGGAAGAGTTGCAGATTGAGATGGTTTAATCAGTTGGATCCAAGGATTAATAAGAGGGCATTCAGTGAAGAGGAGGAAGAAAGGCTTTTGGCAGCACATAGGATGTATGGGAACAAATGGGCACTCATAGCTAGGCTTTTCCCAGGGAGGACTGACAATGCTGTGAAGAACCATTGGCATGTTATCATGGCCAGGAAGCACAGGGAGCAGTCCTCCTCTTATAGGAGGAGGAAGCCTCCCTCCTCTTCTACCCCCTATACATCTCCACCACCACCACCATCACAAATGATGATGGATTTGAAGATGAACAACAACAACAATGCTTGTAGTGACTCTACCATCACCAGCACCAGAGATGAGTCTGCCTCCACTTGTACTGACCTCTCCCTCAGTGCCTCCTCTGGCTTGGGTTGTTCTTTCAAAAGATTAAGCCCTCCCCTGCTTCATCACCCCCATCATCAGTTTCTATTGGGTATGCCTGGTTTCAGCTTTCTTGTCTTCTTGAAAACTCATGTGGGTATCATTTATTTGTTAAAAAAGATAGTTTCTGATGGTTTTCATTTGATGTTGGTGAACCATTGCAGGGTCTGAGAGGTATTGGAACTCTACCCATGGTGGTTTTCATCTGTATAATTCATCTGTGGTGATGGTGATGGAAGGTGGTGTGGATCTATCGAACTACTCAGATTCAACAACCTCTGATGTTTCAGCAGATGAATCAGTGGCCACCCACAATGGAAACAAAAGATGGGCAGACCATGATAGACAGAAGATCAACCTTCCTTTCATTGATTTCTTGGGAGTTGGTGCTACGTAGATTCAGAGGATTATTAAGTTCTTTGAGAGAGAAATGATGGGTCTGTCACTGGAGCTTATAACTTTTGGTTTTCTCTTTCAACAATTTAAGGTCTATGTACAGTGCAAGTAAAAAAATATTATGTAAGAAAAACAAAAGTGAAAAAAAATTAAATGTGGGGGAGAAGGTTGACATGGGCAAATTTTTGTTTATCTAAAGCAAGGCAGTTTTTTTTTTCAATAGTCTTTGCTGTCTTTCATTGTAATCCCTCTTTGTAGTTGTTCTTATCTCTATTGGCCATGAAACAATCCCAATGTCTTCAACTTGTGGTGGTAGTGTTGTTGCAAAGATACAGTGGATTGCCTACTCATAACACTTTTTATTGCTGGCTTGTTTTATGTTTCATTGGTCTCTTGCATCTCTACTTGATTTCTGAACTTGAGAGTGAGGTCTCCCAAAACAAAGAAATCCAAAGTTATTGCCTGACAATAGTTATAATGATGATAATAAAAAAAATCACAAAATAGTTATGGTGCATTGGGCCATATGATTACTAATTCTTCTTTCTCACGGGAGGTTCCAAAAACACAGTGTTTAAAACAGACACCATTAAACAAAGCCAGATGGTTATTTTCATGAGATTTGGTTTGATGGCTTTTGGATGTAGATGGAAGAAATTTTATTGAAATTAGAAACCTCTAAGAGGGTACTTGAGAAGACTTCTATGTTCTACAATGAGAACAATGTAAAATTAACAAAATATGGCCATAGTCATTCACCTCCACATTAACCGCCTCTACCTTGGAAAAATACATCCCCGTGTAGTATTATTATCTGGGATAGATTGGTATCTTATTATTTTTTATTATCACATAATATTTTTCATTGCAAAAGACATGAATAGATGAAGGGAGGATCAGAGAAGATGGTAGAAGGAGATGATTTATCAAACCCAGTTAACAGAAAATGTTGGGAATTGAAACTCATTGGATTTGTTGGTTGTTGATGCTTATCTGCATCCATTGAGGACTCGTGACTACATGTAAAAATAAGAGATTTTTTTATTAGTCTTGCGAATCTAATCTTTGTTTTGGAGTCATATTTAGCACTCCTTAAGAGTGCAAATCGAAGCATGTTTGATATTAAAATCAATTGACTTGTCATATACCAAAAAAATAAAAAATCAATTGACTTGTCCAAATAACTACGCAGTTTGTTACACAGTTAGTAGTTACACAGTTAACAATGTGTGATAATAGAATAAAATAAGCAGAATAGAAATTGATGTCAATTTATGATTTGACTTTTCTTGTTGACAACCAAAAACAGAAATAAATCTTAAAAAAAAATTGGGATAACCCTCCCCTTTGAATAGACTACCCGAAATTTATCCTGTTAAATTTTCTTATAGGAATTAAACATAAGTCAAATCTAATTTTATTCTATCCTAATTCCCCGGTACTTGGCGAACAATAGACCGTATACATAACGTGACGCTAAAAAATATGTTTGTTTAATATAATTAAACTGTAATAATGATGTCTTAATAAGTTTAGAATAACTTGATAACTATACATATGGAAGCTAGTTTATTTCTATTATTTAACCACACTTTAATAACACGAGTAGAAGGATAAATAATTATCAAAATAAAATGAAAAACACAATTAAATAGAAAATTATTTAATTTTTTATATTCATTATTATTTTTTTCTCCCCCACCCCCGCAAACTTTTAAAAAAAGTTCTTTTTGAAGTAAACGGTAAACATACTACCTTTAAAAAATACATCAATTATGATTAAAAAAAAACATTTTTGGTGGATAGATATAAAGTTGTGGTCCTCGGAAGACATTTATAAACCAATGGGCAAAGACGCAGAGGCCTTTTAAATGGAGATAATAAAGAAGAATACTATAGATAGAAAAAAAATCAATCAATCAAGTGATTCGTATCACTCACGACACATCATATAATTCTGTTAGTTTTGTAAATGATTTACATCAGTTTTTATGAAAATAACTGTCGCCGTATATATTCCGGATTCAATCAAGACTAGCTTCGATCAGTTCTGTCAGTATTGAACTGTACTGTTCTTTAATTGAACTACAAAATCTATAAATCAACATATTTCACTTTTTTCTTCAGTCCGGTAACTATTTGATAAAATATGGATCACTAAATATTATCAGTATTCAAATAAGAGAATGAACATGCACTCAACAACAAACTGTACAGTTCAATTAAAAAACTGTATAGTTATATTAAAGAAATGTACCGTTCCATTTTGAGAGGACTGGCAGAAACTGGTCCGATCTGGAATCCATTTCTCGGAGGGTAAAATTTTGGATCAAAATTTTTATATATATTTAAATAATCTACGCCAGAGAATCCATAACCAAAAACTGAAAAGTGGTCAGCACGAATTCCGAGGCAAAAACAGGGATATGATTCCCTGTATCTCTGGTTCCAGAAATAGAAAGGATGAAAGCAAGGCCTGTTTTCCACTTGAAGAAGTAAAAGAAAAGGAAAAGCCTGTGTTGATCTTCAATACACCTTTTTTTTTAATGTTCATTATGAACAGAACAGTTTGAAAGTTGTGGTGCACTGAGACACATGGACTCACAATCATGCCTTCCTCTTCGTGGGGTTGTTTGTTCTCTCTGCAACCAAAAAAAACACACTCAGAAACAGTGAAAAGATGCTCTCTCTGCCCAATAAAAAAAACATCAAATCCGAGCCAAAATCAATACATGGGTAGGGGCTGAATGGGAATAATATATAGAGGCATTGATGTTTTTTTTTCTTTGCTTGTTTGACCGTGGTTTTATTTTCTTACTTTGAAGCCATGCATCAACTGAAAAGTGAAAACTCCATTTAAGGAATTTGCAGATGACAGATGCGACAGAACACAACCCCCACTTTCATTTCACTTCATCAAAAATGAAAAACAGACATTGTTCTATCGATTCCCAGTTTGGATTTTCATTTTCTTGATACTTATTAATAATGATAACCAAATCTTCTTTTCTCAAAAGAAGAGAGAGGCGGCTTCAAGGCCTCCAACACGTTTTAATACACGATTTCGTGTGTGGAAAGAAAAACAAGTATTGCAATGATCATATATATATCGTTCATGCATGCATAAGGCAAAGTGGCAATTGAAAACGTGACAATGTTTGAAAGAGTAAAACATGATCCCAACACGCTATAATGTGGTGACAGGGATACCCCACCTAGATACCCCACCTCTTGGTGGGAGGCATGAGCTCCATTCCTGCAGAGCGCAGGCCAAGGAAAAAAATAACTCAGTATCTGAGGATTAGTGACTGAACCCTTTGGATTGGTTGCAAGGCCGGCCCTGGGGAGAGGCCACCAAGGCAACTGCCTAGGGCCCCTCCCTAAAGAGGCCTCAAAATCTGGATTTTTTTTTGTATATTAATCATTTTGATATATTTTTTTAAAAAATTTAAACATATTCATTCATCTACTTAATTTTATTATTTTTTAAAATCTTATTCATATTTTTATTCCTATTTTATATGATTTATTTATTTGTTTATAAAAAATGATTTTTTAAACAATAAATCCCTTAATTTAAGTATTTTTTTATTCCTTTTTTTAACAAAAAAAAAATCCTCTTTATATACGGTTTAGTTTTTCACCTTTTGCTTTATTTTTGTTGTTTTATTTTTGTTTTCTTGTTTGTTTTTTATTTTTTTGAAACATAAATTTTTAAAGTTTGTTATTCATTATTTTTTATTAAACATTTTTGTTTTGATCTTGTAGAAAACATTTTTTTACATTCATTTTTTTAAAATATAAATACATTAGGGACCCCATTTTATAGGTTGGCCTCCTATATAAATTCAGTAATCTCCGGGCCAGCCTTGATTGGTTGTTAAAAGGGTTTTAGTAGCCTTATTTTTTTCTCTGCTTTGAATACATATAGAACCTTTCCTAAAAAAAAAGAAAAAAAAAAGGGTAAAACATGACCTTAAATAAACTTCGTGCGCCGAAATTGCATGCACTCCAATGCCTGCTTTAAATTTTGATATAATATAACTTCACTCGACCAACCGATTATGAATGGTTTACATCACATCCAACCATGTATGCAATACATTAAGTAATAAATAATGATGAGTGTCCGATTTCAGTCAAAACTGACTTCAATTAGTTCCATTGGTATTGAACTGTTCAATCTATTAATCGAACTACACAGCTTATAAATCGAACTGTACATATAATTGTTAGGTTTATTGTTCCCTCTTCTATTGAATCCAATCAGCTATTAGATAAAACATGGATTCATAAATCATAAGTACCATCACTGTTTATAGGAAAGTAGAACATGTACCTAACCATTGGTTATGCGTAGTTTGATTTGTAAGCTGTGCAGTTCGGTATTGATGAGACTGATCGAAGTCAATCCTGACCGGATCCAGACTCTAATAATAAATAAGCTTTATGTATACGGACGTGATAGATTTAAATCGGAATATGTTTTCGCTCAACATGACCAAGAGCATTATGAACATCGTGAAGTGCACTAGTCGTTTATCTTTACAATTGTAAAATACATACATTTTTAACAGCTTAAAAGTATTTTTTCAAGAAAAATGTAGACCTTTTATATCCGAAATGAAAGTTATAATTGATCCGAACACGTAGGGGAAAGGATGAGTACAAGAGAGGTGCTCAAGGGTTATCAAGACCTTCAACACCCAAAATAAAAGATACATCAATCTCAATCATGTTTATAATATCACATTAAACATTATAGTTTGAAGCTTTAAATCTTAAAGTGATCTTTATGCAGATCGGAAAAAAAAATTACATGCATGTTTTTAATATCATCTCAATCCAATTTAACCAAGGATAGTTTGAAGCTTTAAATCTTAAAGTGATCTTTATGCAGATCAAATGAAATGGAGGATTGTTTTAATTTGATGATGATTAGTTCGTATATAAATTTACAGGGTTCTTTATTAACTTGTTTATGATTATATTGAAGCATTTTAAAATATGTAATATTAATCGTACTTGTCTAACCATTTTAAAACACAAAACGTTGGTACAGCATTTTTGTGCCTAATGAATTTTTTTGTGTCCCCCCGGACAATTGAATGGTGCAGACAAGTTTGGCCCTCGTAATCATCATCACTAATTAAAAGAGGGAATCTACATTAACACACCTGTTATTAATTGATGGAAATTGAAGCATAACCTCACAATCAAAATGATCAAGACCAATCATTATTATTTTATAAATATAAGTACCAACTGAAAGAATAAGTTGGATGATGCTCTCAAATCACATAGTTCGTCCAAATAACAATTCCATTTAGACTCATCATGTCCAACCACCCTATGAACTCTTAGGTGCATATTTAAAATTAAAAAACATTAAACAAGGGTGCACCTCCATATCAAAAAAAAAAAAAAAGGTTCTGATAAAGTTGCGATCATACAGAACGCCAAGTGTTGAAAAAGAAACCCAAACGATTCCTAAGTGATGATATTTACTTAGGCCTGTCGGCATATCACTTTCTTTCCATTCTCTTGTCAATTACATGTCACCATTCACTGAAACTAAAACAAAGGTGCAGCCAGCCTTTGTTGACTTGATAGGATATTAAAGCATTATATATATCAAGCCCTTCATTAGATCCAAAGCCAATGACACCAAAGATTGGGCAAACGCATGCACCTCCCACTCTTTTGTTGGTTATGTCATTGTTTTGACCATTCCATGACAAATTAAGATTGGCTTCTTCCTCCTCTTATTATTTAATACTCCCCAAACCTGCACACATGAGGAGAATATTGGTCAGATGACTAAAACATGGGCTTCCCAGTTTTTTTTTATGACATGTTATCCGTATGTATTGTTAGCATTGGAAACTATATTGCAAATAAACATGGTTTGTTGAAGGGTATCTATATTGAATACATTATCATCAATGGGTGGTTCACAACCTGCTGGTGTCAAACAAAAGAATATAATTTCCCAGGTGAGTGTGTGCCTGGGTTTAAAAAACAGAGGATGGCAATAATGGTGATTGATAAAACATATGTTTCTAGTTGACGGTGGAGAGAATCAAATTCTAATGCAGACATATGTCGCAGTCGCAACAGTTGCATAAGTTAGGAGATGAAGAAAAAAAATCTGTGGGCCGCATAATCTGTCAACAAAAGATGATAAGGGCAGCAGCAACAAACGGTGGGATACATGATAGTGAACAAAATAATAAGAGAATTTGATTAGAGTCGTAATGCAATATTCTAATATGGTTGCATGGCATTTGACTTTCACAAAAGCAAGGTCTGTGCATGAAGTATCATCAGATTGGTGCGACAATGCCGGTGATATAATTCAAGGTTATCCATGCATGAGAATATTCTTGCACTGTTACTTAAACAATGAAAAAAAATCAATGTAAAATTAATCAGATGTGGCAATCTATAATAATGATGTGGGAAACAATGGTGACAAAGCTTCCACCTTGGGTCCATAATAATCTTCACTGGATGCTTATCATCAATGGATTTTTTTCAACTGATGGCATATTGTTGACCAACTGCTGAGGACTCACTTGATCAAGGCCTCGTTTGATTATCACATTCTGGGAATGAATGCATCAGTGGAATACCCCTTCTATCTTTTTTTATTTTTGAAAGAAAAGACGTCTAGTAGTTGTTTTCATTTTTCTGTCGTTCTATTTCCTTTAGTGAATCCCAATAGTTAAAGAAGGCCACAAGTGATTCCAATAAATTCATGTCGAAGGTTACAGCAGGCCATTGAATGTAAATTTATCAAATATGACAATCATAGATAAATCAACATATAAATGGATAAATATTTTTGGGATTTCACTCGATCGGCCTAACAAGTTCAAACTTTGAAGGTTTTATAATTTAGTAGGTGTAATGCACACACCATGTGCATGTGCTGGGAATTAATTTTGACTAATGTTACACCATTAGCATGACATCTTATAAATAAGACAGCAGCTGAATGGAAAGCTGAAATTCTCCGATATCAGAATGAACATGGAATTGTCTCAAGAAGAATAAAATATAGAAATGAATGATGGTCTCCTTAGCCCCCGTTTGGAATTGGTATAACCCCCGGATAACCCCGGATAAGTATTTTGGGGTGTTTGTTTACCCTGGATAACCTCAGATAAATTATGTCAAAATAAGGCCTGATAAAGTGGTATATGGATTCCAATCAACCCTAGAATAAAAGTTATCGTAGGTTATTCCAACTAAAGAATATGTAGGCCCATTGTCAAATCAACTGTCACCGCCTCTTATAAATCACATGTCAAATCAACTATCACTATTTTTTTATCTTTTATAAATCATTATCCATAATTTATTCACATTTTACCTAAACAACAAAACATTTATTCATATGTTTACTAACAAGAATAATTCAAAACACAACCAAACATAAAATCATTTTATCATTATTTATATTCACTTATGCTTGGATAAATTTATACCCTATAATAAAATCTATCATCGTTCCAAACGGGGGCTTAGCGTTCATTTTCTTCATCAAACTAAGAAGGGTTTTAAGAAACTGAATATATCAAATGTAACGTAGCGTGAAAAGATAAAAGTATCCGATCTACGTTAAAATCCCACAACTCTTTGAATCCACAAGGAAGAAAAAACTCACAAGAAAATAATTTTATTAATCGATCAAAAATTATCCTTTACAAAAGATCATGTCACTCCTTATATAAGCCACAAATATTAAATACATACTCATATGGCATGTTTGGATACTGTGCAAATGGAGGTGGATTTTCATTTGCACATGGTCAAACACAATATTTTGTTTGGTTATGATATTTAAAGTGTAACAAATAAAATCTAGGGTTTTCATTTGCCCCATTAAATGGGACAAACAAAATCACAACCAACCCATGTGTTTTCATTTGTAACAGATTTTATTTTCACACCTCTGAAGTGTATGCATAACAATTTTACATTTTTACCTTCTAACAAATTTATTAAAGTCCATATTATCCAAAACAAATATTTCATCTCCTAATCTTATCTTAAGAATTAAAGATAATTATATTTTTAAAATTTATATAACTTACAATAATATAATTGTATGGATTATAAATATTAATGTGGCATGAAAATGTAAATGTTATTATATTAAAATATATCAAGAAATCTTAACTAACTATCATAGATATTATCCAACAAAATTGTTGCTTATAAAATATATAAAAAAAACCTTGTAGGATTATTTGTTAGTTGAAATCAGATTAATTTTTGTTCATATTCTATTATATTAGAACTTTTGTTTTAACCACATTGACATATATATAAATTAAAAAAACTAATATATGCAATATTTCAATTTAATTTTTTTTTATATATAATGTATTTTTCATAAAAATTTTGGGTTTTAAGAAAATAATATATTTGATAATCATTTGAAAAAAATATTTTATTTATTTATAATATTATTGTCTTTTAATATAATAAATTGACACATATACAAATAATTTCACACATGTGAGACAAACTACTAACAAGAAAATGTGTGTAAATGATAGCACAACATAAAAATAAAAACAGACAAATATGTGCAAACAATATACAAAGTTTTCCTGTACGTATAATGTAAAATTTGGATGTGCAAAAAAACACATACAAATAATCACTGCATCCAAACGTGCCCATAATGTCGATTATGACTTTACTAAAAATAGTAAAGACACAATTACAATAATAATTATTAAAATCTAAACAAATAAAATATAAGATAAAAAAATCCTAAATTCCTAATTCACCATAAAAGGTGATTAATATGACTTTAAATAATGAGATTTGTCAATAAATGACAAATCTTATAAAACTTTATTTTGATGACAGATTTGAAATCAAATATTTTGCAATAATTTTTTTTCAAATCTGTCCTACAGCGAAATGGCTAGTATTTGTTGTGAGACCGGATCCGGTCAGTGCAGAGCTCAGTCAGTTCGGTCAGTACCGAACTGCACCACATTGAAATCGAACTGCACAATCAATTGTTGGGTATATTTTTCACTCTCTTATTGGATACTGATGATACTTAGGGATTCATATTTTCTCCAATTGCTGATTGTATACAATAAGAAAATAAAAAATATACTCAACAATTGATTGTGCAGTTCGATTTATAAGTGGTGCAGTTCGATTTGCACGTGATGCAGTTTTGTACTGACCGAAGTCGAGCACTGACCGGATCCGGTCCCATTTGTTGTATAGTGTAGACCAATAGTTTCTAATGAAACTGATCTCCATGGACTACCCATCATTCATAAAAAGTTATCGCATCAATCAAATCCTACTCCACATTGTGACTTCAAGCAAGATCGAAACTGTAACATTTCCCGGTAAATGGGCTTTTATCCTTATCATGAATAGAAGATAAAGGCCTATCGTTTAAATTTCAAAAAAAAAAAAACATTTCTCAGTAAATCCAAAATCATACTACATAGTTGACGGTCAAAACCAAACATCACATTTCATAGAACAAGGAGTATAAATCATAGTTGTCTGGGCGGCGGGTAGGCGGGCTGGGAACCCCTAGGCGCATGAACGCCTAACACAAAGCATCATTAAGCGGGCGCTTAGGCCCATTAGCCCGCTTAATCAGCGCCTAGCCCGCTTAAATCCACCCAGCCCGCTTAACCCTAATGACTATTAAAAAAAAACCGACTAGTATCTCAAAAGTCTCAAAAAGAAAGCACAAACGGCGATTCTTCTCCTCGGCAACGCTCCTCATCTGCAATCTAGGCTTCACTACTCCAGCGATTCCAATCCACGTTAGTCTATCTCTTCTTCTTCTCTCTTTCTTCTTGTTCCCCCTCCCCATCTCTCTCTCCGGCCTGATTTCTCTTTGATCTACTCATCCACCTCTATTTTCAACCTTCCATTCCAACAAATAAAGCTTACTCGAATATTAAAGGACGTCTCACACTCTCTCTAGCCGGGATTTCTATTTTGTGTTTTTTGTTTATCTACAATGGGTTTTATTTAAAAAGTTTTTAACTTTTCATTGGTGACTCACTGTCACATGTGTCAATACTCGGGATATTGTTTATTTTTTATTCTATGCCACAAGTCACCCATGTAGGAATCCATCAGACCATCACCATATAATATAAATAATTAAATATCTACATTGTATATTTTAATAATTTTTTATTGTTATTTTAATAGTCATGTGACACGTGAATATTATAATATTATCATACAATATACATGCATATTTTAATATTATAATTATTTTTTAATACTTATATTTTGTCATCACTCATTATAATTATTTGTTAAACTTGATGCTTTTCTCATGACACACTATCTTGTTTTCAATGTACACAATATCACCGTTTAAAAAAATGTTGAACTGTATTATTATATCTGATTACATCTTATTTATAATATTTATATAAATGTAATATATGCAAAAAAAAATTTAAAATTAATAATATGACATGTTTTCTAATTGTCTCATCAAATAGATACAGTGGAGTCGCTTGAAAGTATTGATCTTTTAGTTTTGTAGGTTTGTTTATTGGTTGATGGTTTTAGAACTATAGTTTTTTAGTTGTGGGCTTGTTGCAATGACTATTTTCTTCTTTTTGTTTCATTCTAATTTTTAATTGAAGGTTATTCACATTTTTATAATTATAGTAATCTTGATAGCATATAAATCTAATTAAACACCGCCTAGGCACGCCTAGGCGACTAGGCGGTTGGCCACCACCTAGGCTCGCCTAGCTGCCCAGACAACTATGGTATAAATCAACCATTTCCAGTTGTTGTATGCCAATCTGTATCAAATATAACTTTGAATTTATTTTCCTTGATGGATAAAAGGGGAAAAAAACATTGTTGAACAAGTAGGAAATGCTATTGGATGCTCAATAACTATTTTTCCCCACTCCCTTCCTAAATTGACAAGGAAAAAAAATTTGGTTTCACATTGTACATTTATCCACAGCTTTCATCTTTTGAATTCTTTATTTGAACTTCTTCTGTTTCAACATGAATCACAGCTCAGCTCATTTGGGTTATAGAACAAGCTTGGACAGAAATGGATCAGCTTACAAGGCAACTCGGGCACTTCAGTTTGCGAAAGAGCCAAAAGCACATGCTTAAATTAGCAGCCTAGAAAAATTACAACAATTCCAAGCCCATGTCACAACCTAACATCCTTCCATGCCCCCCATAGATGGGAAGTGCTGCACCATATATTCCTCATCCCTAACTCATTGATTACTCACTTATTGGATCCCCAAACCCCACACATCTGCTTAAGTAATCACAAAAAACTCTCTATTGACATTTTTAATAACTTACAGTACATTTCTTGTTGTGATGTGGAGAAATCTTTGCCTTTAGAAAGATCAATTTATAGCATGGACCACAGAAACTAAAATGAGGTGAAACACAGCTTAAAAGAAAAGACAGCAGAGAAGGGGGTGGCCGCCGTAAAGGAACCATCACCAACTGATGGCCTAGACAACTAGAGAAATAAAATCAACAGTGATTATATCGGCTTAGTAATTTCTGGAAGCTTGATTATATCGGCTTAGTAATTTCTGGAAGCTTACATGTGGTGGTGGAATTGACCTTGAGCTCGATATAAACCCCGATTGCATGTCAACTGTCAACTTTTATAATCTTCTATTATTGTTTGGTGAAGTATTCAAGATCAACACAACCTATATCCTGGTCCTTGTTAATCTCTTTAGCATGCTTTTCCACTTCTCCATCGATTGTTCTTTGTATTTGATTCCTAGAAATAGACTGACTTAACTATTTCTCACACAAATAAATACTCACATTATATTACATTCCATTACATCAATTCTCAAATAGAAAAAGACTCTGAGAATCAAATCTAAAAGATGCAACATTAAATTAACATTAAATCAGTCATTAAGTATGTTGAATAGAAGGAAAATTATAATACAAATATATTTTAGAGAACTCTTAAGACTAAATCTTGCAGGAAACTTTATAAAAATGATACCTTCTTAAATATTTTCTAGTGGCAGAAAGAACTGTCTTTACTCATTAGCATACCTGACAGACACAGACAGGCCAATTACAGGAATCTGCATTAGATAGGTTCATCAGAAGAGCACCCAATATGATATGCAGTATCCAGATCAGAGCACTGCTCCTTTGGTGACGATGATGATTGCAAGACTTTAGTCAGAAATGATTGTCGATAGGGACGTTGAATGGGAGGCAAGAACAAAACTGAAGGTTTATCCATTGAGAGGAGCCTTCCACATTTGCTGCTCCATAACAATGACGTGAATCATCAATAGAAATAAACATAAGCATGAATTACACAGGTATAAGAATTCCCCTTACCTGCAAGCCTTTGAAAAAAGTGTCTGATAGCTGCATATCCAGAGCTGCAAAATTGATTACACTTGTTAATCGGTGAACACCAGTTTCTGAAGCCCTACAAAGTACTATACAAGTGAAAAATGTGCATTTGTGTCTGACGAGATGTAAGTGGTTGAGAACTGTATATATTTTCACATGAGAGGTCCTTGTGACAAAGCAGACTACATAGGGAAGAAGTCTCTTTGCATTTGTACTGGTGTGAGAGAGAACGAGAGAGTACCAAAAGGAGTCTCAATGATGCATCTGGTTTTGCACTCAGAAAATATTGCAGTGCTTTATTTGCATGCTCCTGCCACAGAATGACAAATTAAACATCACAGAAGAAAATGGAATTACCAGCCAAGCTTCAGGCCTTGTATGAGATTTCTATTTCAAATTGTAAGAAAACTGGGAACCACAACCACAATTGCAGGGAGCAATTACCGTGAGGAGCCTATATACATGATAAACTGAGAAGCCTCTTGCATGCATGTAGTTTCCTCCCTAGGGAAAAAAATTGCTTTCTGATCAGAAAAAAATTGAGAATGCATGGTACAGGTACAGAGCAAAATGGGATATACAAATAAAGAAAACGAAATGCAATTGACAACAAGAAGAAATGTTGGTGAATAAATTACAAACATTCTATGCAATATCAAAATAAAGCATCAAATGAAAAAGAAAATGGCATATAGATGGTTTAGACAAGCTCAGTCAAATGGATGATTCAGTCGTTAACTACCTTAAAATCAAATGAGATTTTCAAGATCACATTATCATTATGTGCTGCAACATAATGTGGACTTGAAAGTATTGGTGTAAATAGATGAAGAACAATGAAGGGAGTGGGGGAAATAAAGGAATAATGACATAAAAATCGATTAATAATACATCAGCAGGGAAAATCACCTCATCAGGAGAAAAAAATGCTACAGCATCTGGAGTTGTAGAACCAGCTGGATGCAATGACAAAATAGCCCTGAAAACTGAAGGTGATGTTAACTCAATAATAGCAATCTGATCCATGGCGATAATGCCAGATGACCCCAACTTTAAATTGTCTGAATTGTGAATTGTCTGTCCCTTAGATGATTCCATGGGGTCCCCATCTGATGAAACCGACAATGAGCAGGCTCTTTTCAACCAATCTAAACGCTGATGCGTGGATATCTTAATGTTAGGTGCTTCTTTCTCCATATGCATCAGAACATCTGACAAAGTTCTGTCCTCAACAAGTTCACTTTTGTTGGTCAAGGCCAAAGTCCGGGGACCACAATGTTTCTTTGAAGGTCCAAACTCCCCGTCCGCTGACGGTTCAAATAGTTCATCTTCTAGATGGGGGAAAAAACGCTTTTTCTGATCAGTAAAAGCCTTGAGAGCTAACCTGCATGGCACAACAGATTGATTGAAATAGAATTAAATTTTCTCATCGAACTTCTATACATGCTAACTTTTCACCGCTTAGTGCTCTGTACACCAAATGAACTACAATGTTGTTGCTTGTTGCATTTCAAGCTTACATTATGAAAAAAATTCCAATGACAACTTTCAAAGAGACTTCCCATTGTCCCATCCATGGAATAACTCTAAAGAAGTGATAGGAGGACCTAAAATTCTCAAGCTAAATCATTCCGTGATATTTTCAGTGTTTCTATGAATTAAAATGGGAGGTAGACTCTTCCAGTAGCATAATGTAATTTGTGAGTGAAGTGCAACAAGAGGGCTTTTTAAAAAGAAGGTGGGAGAGTCCCATTATATATCAATGGAGAAGCTCCAGTGCAACAAGAGAGTTAACAAATAGAAACATTTCAGAGCAAGATTATAGTAGCTATATAAATGAACAGTTGAGCAATAACATGACCCCTAAAACTGTATTTGAAGTACCCATACATCAGACACATACATGCATATCAAACATGCAAAGCCAGGTCTCAAATCGCCATTTCAACACTACAACACTACGAAAAACTGAAACTTCAGCCGAACCTGGTCCTATCGACGGCGGAGGCACCCGCTTGGCCTGCGAGCTGACGTTTCCAAGCGTAGGCGACCACGGCGCCATCCGGGCATACGAGTGGCATATGCAACCCCCACGAGTTCCCTCGCGACCGCATCGACCCACTCAGAACCCCAGACTCCTCCAATTGTCTACCTAACACCAAAATACACGAAACCCCATAAAAGAATTCAACACCACCAACGAATTATAGGGAAACCCTAACCCTAAAAACCCAAAACGAGAGGTTTTACCGACGGAGCGGAGGTCCTGGAGGTGCTGGCTCATGAGGGACTCCTCTTTCATGACGAGCTGAAGGGATTTGGAGGAGGTCTGGTGGGGGGCGGCGGCGACGAACAGCGCCTCCAGAAGACGGTCCGCCCCCAGCCGGACGTCGGCGATGAGACGCCCCGCGCGCGTCAGCCTCTCCATCGCTAGCGCCACCTGCTTCGGCGGTGCATCCTCCGTCTCCGCCGCATCGGGCGGTGGAGTCGCCGCGACCGGCGTTTGGAGCGGCTGCTGCTGTAGCATGTTCGCTGTGTTTGGGGGATTAACTCGAACAAAAGCTCTATTTTGGGCTTTTGAGGATTCGGACTATTAACGGATTGGATCCAATACAATCCGTCTAAATGTCTAATTAGGGTACATGATCTTATTTATAGGTGGCTATATTTGCGTCCTTTTAATTTATAAATAAATCCTCTTTAAATGGATTTACACCGACTTAGGCTCCGTTTGGAAACACATATTGAAAAGTAGATTTTGGAATAAAGCTGCTTTTTAAGATGATTTTAGACCTTGACTTTCTTGTGATGCTTTTTTTAAATTTATGAATCAATATTTGAAAGGGGTTTAATGTTTGGTAAAGAAAATTGCTTTTCAATTCAAAAAATCGATTCCGACCGAAAATCACACTTTCTGAGCTTTTTAAAACACGGATTTCGAGAGAGAAATTAAAAGGAATCCAGCTTTTGATTCCGCCGGAATCCAACCCGTTTGGCTGCACGATTTTGGGATTTTAGCTTTTCAAAAAGCAGAATCGCCCAAATCGGTGCAACCAAACGGACCCTTAGTTGGTTTGACATGTATTACGTCTAATTTTATTGAATCAATCGACATGAGTGATGACCGCTCTAATGTTCCGAATCATGAATTTAACACCCAAAATTCATCACAAACAATCCAAAAACCACCATTCCAAAATAAGATATGTATATAAGCTCATACAAACCAAATCATCATACATCAGCCCATTCGAACCAACATTAGACAACCACGCATCGATATTTAGTGTTGTGATTGATAATCATTCATTGTCTTCCTCAATCTTTTCCCTCACCTCTTTCTCTTATAGATCTCCTCGAGCTTAATCATTTCAAGAACTTGAGGACACATAATTGGAATGATTTTTTTTTTATTGGAGGCTGTAGGTTGAAGACATTTTTTAGGAAACCATATTATATCAAAAAATTAAGTCAGTACTCAAACGTATGCAAGAAAAGCAAACACATGCTCAAAGAGGAAGGAAAAACCACATTATGTTAGTTTTGAGAAGATATGAGAAATCTTTTGAATGGGAAAAAAATTACATATTGTCTTATGTTTAAACCTTCCTTCCCATTTTTTTCAAACTAATTTTTTCAAGATTTTCTCGTTCAAGACACTTTTCCTCAACTAGTATTACATCAGATGATCAGATGTTACATTTTAACACAAATCAATTAAGTTTTTACATACCACCATCTTATTGAGTGCCATGGATGGCAAACAGACGATGGATGAGTATCACAATTTTTTTTTTTTTTTTATACAAGAGGCCTGGACAAGAGCAACACTAACCCACTTACTCAAACCCAAAGCAACTGTGGGCCAGAGCCCAATACACAACACAGAACAATAGCGGGCCTAAAGCCTAACACAACAGCTCAGCCCAACAGAGCTGTATTTTCCATTCTCGCGGCTGGCGAGATTGGAGCTGGGGTAGCGTGAAGGACACTGACGTCCTGTTGATTTAATGAATGTTGATGACTCTTTTTCAGAAGGTAACACAGTGGTAGTGCAAAATAATAAAGATTATGATTTATATGTGTGAGGCTTTTAAATTACTTGTTTAAAACTTGAGGGGATTATTTGTTAGAGGGTCTTAAATAGACACACCCCTTGTTTATAAGCGCCCCCCCCCCCCCCCCCCCCCCCCCCAAAAAAAAAACTCAACATCACTATTGGTACCTTGTTAAATAAAACACATAAAAAAAATTTGAGAAAAATGTAGAGTATTATTGCTTCAATTTCATTGATAGATTTCAATATTACAAACTCTCAAAAAAAATTGAATAAATAAGATAATAAAGACAAAGTGAAAAAAAAAAGATATCATACCGATAAAAAAGAAAGGTGAACTAGAAGAGATATATCCTCGTCCCTCACCATAATTTGTTCTCTTACAAATAAAAGAAAAAAAGTAATTAGTCAATCATTCATATATATATATATATATATATATATATATATATATATATATATATATATATATATATATATATATAATTACTTACGTGCGGTCGTGCGCACGCGATCGCGGGCCGTCCGATCGCGGGTCCATCGTATCCAACGGTCGACGTGATTCGCACCCGACCGTCCGATGCGATGGACCCGTGATCGACGGCCCGTGATCGCGTGCGCACCGACCGCACGTCCGCATGTAATCACTTCCCTATATATATATATATATATAAACGATTAGGTGCGGTCATGATCGCGGGCCGCCCGATTACAGGTTCATCGCATTCAACGGTCGACGTGAATCGCACCCGACCGTCCGATGCGATAGACTCATGATCGACGGCCCGTGATCGCGGCCGCACCGACCGCACGACCACACCTAATCACTTATTTTATATATATATATATATATATATATATATATATATATATATATTAGCGATTGTAAACCATTTTATAAGTAAAAGATGAGAGTTACAATCGGTACAAAATAAAACTACAAAGTAAGGAAAACCATGAGAGTACACGGTGATTCTTTGTTTATTGGACAGTTAAGAACACAAGTGCTCACATACATATTTGATTAATAACAAAGTCAATGGAAAATATAGGGATCGACAATGTACGGGCCAATAAATACTTCTTTAATGACTCCTTTTTTAAGAATACCACCTCTTCCCATTATTATTATTATTTTTTAAGAAGGACACAGAGTACGAATTTTTGAA
Organism: Acorus calamus; assembly: GCA_030737845.1. Classification (NCBI taxonomy): domain Eukaryota; kingdom Viridiplantae; phylum Streptophyta; class Magnoliopsida; order Acorales; family Acoraceae; genus Acorus; species Acorus calamus. The sequence continues at coordinate 23,647,993 of CM060873.1, forward strand.
ATATTACGACAAATAAATTAAGAATAAAGATAAAGAAGATAGGTATATAAATATAATATATAGGGAAGTGATTCGGTACGGGAATGCGGTCGTGCGGGAAGCGATCACGGGCCGTCGATCACGAGTCCATCGCATCAGACGGTCGGGTGCGATTCACATCGACCGTTGGATGTGATGGACCCGCGATCGAACGATCGACGTCGTTTTCTGCATTCCTGCATTCCCACACTGAATCACTTGACATAATATATATATAACTTATTCAAAAGTGAGTCTATCTGGTTATAAACTTTAAATCATTGAATGTATGGCGTGCGTCACAAATAATACAGTACAATTTCATTATGCTTGTAACTTTGTTGGTGTCTCTCAACGTCTGTGCATATATTTCTATATATATATGCAATCGCAAATTTGCAGAACAGTTTTGCAATCGCGCAACCAAACGCACTTACTCGAGCTTCCAAGCATGTTGTGAGGAAATTCATGAAACCCAAAGTGAGGTTTTCCATAAATCTGGAGTTCCTTTTGTGAAGGATTCAATGAGGGCATGTGATTTCTAGAGCGAGGTAATTAAAACTTTAAAACTCTACCCCCAAGAAAACTTATTTCAAAGGCACCCCTATCAAGATATTTATTATTTTTTAAAAACATGTGCACCCTAAATGCAATGGGGTTCACATATAGTACATGTGATGTAGCCGCATGTACGGTACACGTGACCACATATTATTTTTAAAAAATTTAGTATATGGCGTTTGAACCATATTTGAATGAGATTCGAATGCCTAAGAATTGTTTGAATTTCGTTTGAATTAAATTCGAATGCTTGAAGGGTCATTTGATTCCCGTTCGAACTGAGTTTGAACGTCTGATCGGACATGATCATACATGAGAGGCACATATACCACATCTCCGTATGTACGGCGTGAGATGCATATCCATATGTGCGACAACACGTACTACTTTGAACTATGGTATTAAAGGATGCTTGATCCCTTTTTAATTTTTCAATTATAGTCAAATATTATTATACGCCCTCTGGCTAAGTGATAAAGGAACGGTGTCTTTTTGTGGTCCCTGATTTCGAACCCTGTTGAGAGTAGTAGTAGGTGAAAAGAGTTATTCATATAGCCTTGTGAGTTGTTTTTCGTTGGCTAATTCAGGATCTATTCGGATCTTATGTTGGGCACGTCTCTTTAATACCGATATATATAAGCTCAAAATTGACTGAACTTAGGCCCACTCTAAACAAATAGAGTTGTGAGACCATTTTTCTTTAACCTGCGCGGCTGGGCCCGACAATACAAGTATCAAATTGGGGGCTCCTGGAGTAGTGTCCCTTCACCGCTAGGCTATGGTCCTTCGAAACTTTTATATTCTATTTGATGCTTTGATTAGGAGATTAGGAGGACTATTGTGCATGTCATGGCTTGTAGCCTTCTAAATGCATTCACTGGTGTAAGTATTGATCAGGATTTGAAAGGGTTGTAAGATGTCTTTTGTGTCACATGGATGGATTGAGATTGATGGCTACAATTTGATGAGATTTCTAAACATGCACAACAACAAAAAAGGACAAAAAAGAAAGATCAACAAAAAAACCAATGCCCAAAAGACTTGGAATTCCTTTAAACAACAAGCACCAACAAAAACAATAGTAAGCCTTCTTGGGCGGGTGACACAACCAAAATCACCTCAGCCAAACATAGCTCAAAAAGCAGAGACCAAATGTGATAATAATAATAATAATAATAATAATAATAATAATAATAATAATAATAGAGGCCTCTATTTGGCAGGCCTCTCCACAGCCTCATCTTTTGATGGGGTGTGACTTACAATGCCAATAATGAAAAAACAGACCACAAACAGACCATTAGGGGCCATTTTAGAAAGGACCCATCATGGTATATTGGTATACTATCACAATCGCCACAATAAAGCTAATTAGTAACACCATATCAGTATATAATGGGTGTCTCCCTACTCAAGTAGTTAAAGTTGACAGTTTTGTTAGTTATGCAGAGGCAATCACTGTAGAGATACTTCTTAGAACTGGACTTCACTGGTGAAGGTCTGTCCGAAGTTCCAATCCGAGGGAGCGACGTTTGTGAGGGTGAGAGTCCGGCCATCACTGGTGGTAACCCTGAAAGAGAGTGACTGCCCATTCAAGTAGCTGTTGCTCTGCCAATTCACACCCCAGTTGCGGCTCATCGTTTGCCATCCAGTGTTTGATCCCTTTATCAACACCGCAACGATGTCTCCGGCGCCTCCCACATTGGTGATCATGACAAGATTGAAGTAGGAGTGGCCGTTGATCGTGAATCGGACGCCTCCAGTCCTCTTGCAAGGGACCCTTCATTAACAAAACCACAAATGCTAAGACAATTGTGATTACTTGGCAAGGCAAGTGAATGAATGAAAGTGTTTGATTACCTTCTATACTGAACAGGGACAATGCCTGCCTTGTACTGGGCAATGTGTTGGAAGACAGGTTGGGAGAGGTCAAAGTGTTGCTGGGGAGGGTTGCACCAACCCCCTGCATTGTTTGGGAGGGCATTGTTGGGTGGGCAGAAATTGGTGGCGGTGACGATGATCGATCCGGGGAGGCACCATCGCGCATCGTTGACGCAACGGATCTCGAAACACGCACCGCAGCTTGACCCACTGTTGAACAATGCAGTGCTCAGTGCGGCTGTGTTGGTCCCATATCCCTGGCTGATCAAGTTTCCATACCCACATGCACCTCCTGCAGAACCAAAAAAAAGTTTGTTAACAACCCAATATGGAGAATGGAATGAATTCGAAGTAGAAGTGATGGTTTTGTGAATTTACCCATTGTGCCAGAAGCATCACCACCACCATAGAAGGTGGCATGTGCATCAGTCCACCCATCTCCATGAGCAGACCTGAACAAGGTCACAAGGACTAGTAGGCTTAATCCAACAAACTCCATGTTTAACAAACTTGGAGCTTCTGAAGTTTTGAGAAGTTGGAGAGAAGGGAATGGCCTGACTTAAGTGAGCAAAGCTGCCCACAAAAACAGAGGAAATGGAGGAGAGGAGGTGAGGGAGGTTTGAGGAAAGGGAGGTGTATTTATAGATGTGAATGGGGTGAGTTATATAGGGGAATGGGAAGAAAAAAATTTATTGCTTTATAAATGATCAAATGGACCGGCCAGGAGAAACATTATTTTAACATCTAACTGAAAAACTAAACTTCTTAAATAATCCAACAATAGAAAAATAAGAGGAAATTGTATTATTTGGTTGAAGCCCCACTTTTTTTAGGGGGGTGCTCTTAGGAAGTATTCCTTATTAGGTGGGAGTCTGGGAGATGATGGTGGAAATTTGTAACCATCCTTTTTGGTCTGGTGTTTGTAAGATTCTTTTGAGGCTCTTTGTTAGACTATTTCATTTGTTCGACTATTTTCAATGAAAGTACCTGGGGACACCCCAAGGTGCGGTCCTCACTACTGTTATTTTTAAAAAAGTTGTATATTATATTTTTTATAAAAATGATTTATAAATTTCAATAAATTGAAAAAAAATTAGAATTTACATGTTTTATTTAATGAAATATATATTTTTGTTAGACATATATGTAAGTTCACACGAGGGTTGTAAGTAGGACTATATTTTCTATGTAGATGAAAGAAAGGATGATATGTATCTAATGTTCTTTCTAGCATTGCCATATCTGAAAAAGGAGGGCTGCCACAAAAGGTGCTTATACTTATTCATTCAACTGGAGAAAAAAAAAAGTCAAAATAATTGAAAACTAAATCTGTAACCAATCTATGATTGTTGTCACCTAAAAAGATTAGGGAATCAATCGTTAGGTCGGTTGGCTTATATATCATCAACGATAATTTTAAAAAGTAATGGAGATTGGAGAACCTGAGTTCAGAAGCCCATCACAATTAATTAACATGTCAAGTCCACTTATATATGCATATATATTCAATCTGGTACACAAATTTCAGAATTATATTATGGATTTGATTCTCCCAAGCACATGGGTGGGTACTTGATTTGACTTAAGCAAACCTTCATTATATTCAATTTTCCTTTTCCCATAGGCCATAGCTGTTGGGAACTGATATCTTGACTTTCACACACAACTTCGAAATGAGAATCCATGTTGAATTAGCAACCTTTATGAGAAACATAAACATCAATTCTTCCACCACAAATTCGGGATCTCATACATGGTTTTGATCAAAGTGACTTCCATGTGGTAGACCATCCATCCTAACAAAGTATTTAATGACAATCATCATTTTCTTTTCTTAACACTGTCAAAACTCAAATATAGTCATGGAAGCCCATCCCCCATGTGTTATTCTTCTTATCTCCCTTTTTTTGTTTTTGAAATTCTCAACATGGGAGTCTCTAATTTTCAATTGGGTATGGCAAACTCTCATTGAGTTTATGGTACACACCATCCTATTTCATTATATATCTTTTTCTTCTTTGTCCATGTTTTTGGTTGATCACATTGCCTTCCCGAGGTGGAGATTATTAAATGAAATTGAATTTTTTGATCTCAACTTCAATGAATATATATGTTTAATTGACTTTAAAAATTGGATACCAAACTCAACCATATAAGGATGTAATCACTAAATTAAACTAACATATATTTGGATTGAAAGTTTAGACATTGATGACAAATAAATAACTATATAATCGCAAGTACTGCTACTGTGCTATAGTACGTACCTTGGTTTCTTCACAGTCTTCAAAGCACAAATCCATTAATTAAAGAGTGTTGATCAAGTGATGCAATTTGTGACTCAAAGTTTAACCAATCATATTTTAAACCACACATCATCCTAGAGTGATATTAAATTTGTCTTACTGGTTTGGATCAAATTTTTTGTTATTAAATATTTTTTCTTAAATAAATTTTAGTTAATAATCCAAAGTTTTTCTTTCATATGTTATTAATTAATGATAACTGATTTTTTTTATCCAAAATATGATGAGTTTAAGTTCTATGATTTACCTATCAAAACTCAAAAGACGGTGGAGAAGGAGAATGAGTAGTACACATGAGCATCACATGGCCACTTGTATCACCGTCATGTGTGTATATGTATTAAAAAACTATGATAGATAATGAATAATGATGCCCTTGGTATTTGCACGTGCGAGGAGCTCGTGTGGGTGGAAATCATTCATTGCACTATGATTAGGCCTGTCGACAGGTCAGGTACGAGCCGGGTCGAGGTGGACTTGGACCCAACCCGTGGTAAGACCCAACGGGTCCGGGTCCAGGTCCAATCAAGGATCGGCGGGTCCTTGGAAATGTGAACCCGGACCCGGACCCGTCGGACCCGAGTCGGGTTCGGGTTCACATTTCCAAGGACCCGCCAGATCCTTGATTGCTCGAATATTGTTAACAAAAAATATAAAAAACTCATGAATTTGTTTGCCTTATCATTTTATTTGAATATGATTAATAGACACTACATATTAATCTAAACAACATTCAAAATAATAAATACTAACATATTAACATAAACAATGAACATAAATCATGCAATAAGCCAATTAATTATACAAATTCAAAAGTTAATAAACTAATAAGGCTTGTCAATATGTGAGTTTGGTTGGTTATGCATTATGATTTATGGGCTTAGTTATGGACTTATGGATACAAAAATGAGTTAAAACTTATACTTGTAACTTGATAAATAAGAAACAAAATTATAGGTCAATTAGTACTAATAATCTTGTAATATATGAGCATATAGTAATAAAATAGTCAAGTCTCGGGTCCAACGGGTCGGGGCGTCCAACGGGTTGGGGTGGGGTGGATCCGGATCCGACTCGTTTGTATGTTCGGGTCCACCGGGTCGGGTCCAAGTCGGATCGGTTCCAAATCGGATTGGGCATATTACACGTGTAATCGGGTCCGAATCAGATTGGATCCGGGTCTGAACCTGACCCGTTGATAGGCCTGATAGATAAAGACGGTGTGTGTAAATACAGAGGATCAGCTGCAGTTGTTTCAGAGATATATCACAACAGCTGATAATTCATTGTTTTTTTTTTGGTTTACTATGTTGTATTGAAACCGTGTGCAGCACGTCGGATTGAGCCGCTTTTATTTCAGCCACCCAATCAGCTTTTATCTGGTCCCTATCCCCAGCTAATTATATGCCCGCAGCTTCTGTTATATTATTGCATATGCCAAGAAAATTATGCACATACATGCACATTTACATTTCATGCATTGCATGGGCGAAATTACGTAAGTTGTCAGTGCATGACCTATACCCACTTTTCAGTTGCATAAGTGTCACAGTTTTTTTTTCTAAATCCCAATTACCAAACACTACCTAGTCTATTTTACCGTCTAAAATATAGATCACATATATTTTTTTAATTTTTAAAAATCATATAAAAATGTATACTTAAACAAATTAAATGATATAAAAATGTAAATTTTTTTTAATAAAATAAATATTTTGTTACAATGAGTGAAGAAAAATAACAAGATATATGAGACTGTATCTAAGATTAAAAAAAATAAAAGCCCTGGACGTAACATGGTCTAAACACAAGCAAGGTCAGTCTCGCAGAAGGCCCGTCATAGGAGCGGCCCAGATTTAATCAGGCGGGTGATGGGTCCGACCGATCTCATCTGCTTATCTCGTCCAAACCCAAAACCCTAAAAACCCTCCGCCTCCAAACCTTGATCTCTATTGGTTCGTCTCGCTCTGATCCAGTGTTTCTCTTCCTCTTCCGGTTTCATCATTTCTTTCGTTCATTCTCAAAATCGTTTCAATCGGTTGTTGAGACTCTGATGATTTAAGTTGGGTTTATCGAATGGTCCGAATGTTTTTTTTTTTGGTTTTGGAAGATGTCAGGGTTTCTATAGGGAAATGATTTGATTTTCTTTGTTTTAGTTTTTTTTAGAGCTAAAATGATCACTGAAGGGTTTTGGAAAAATATGCTCCTTATGCCATTCCAGCTTATTTTCTTTGTTTTTTTTTTGTTGTGTTTATGTTTAGGGGTTTTAGATTTGGAGTTGTGAAAGACCATATTAGAACACATGGTGGGGTTGCCTTATTCCGGATTAGCACTTTATGTTCAGCTAAGTTCATGATTTCCATTTTTTTCTTTTTGAATTGTATGACTGGATCAGTTGGTATGCCACCCATCATCAGTGATTCTAAGACAAAACCTATGCTAGATAGAATGTGGATGTCACACTCATGGCTATGAAGGTTACATTGTAAAGTGTTAATCAGATAGTTCAAAATCATGGTGTGGGGATTTGAATATCAAAAGTTGGAATTAGGTTTCTCCAACTCTTGATAATCAAAATGTCGAGCCAATTCATTAGTTGATGATTTATTCTGTTTAATTCTATAGGTTTCTTACTAGAAAGAGGTGAACTTTGAATCACCTTTTCTGATTGTGTTTTGAGAATCATGATGCATTATGTTTGGAGGATTATTCAGAAGACATATTTGTCGACCAACTTGCATTCCCGGATTTGCCTCCAGGATTATAGAATTTGCACTAATACTGAGGCTCTGCACTTCTTCAATTGTTCGGCTGCCTGTTAAAAAAAATGTGCCAAACTGAAAATGGGAACACGCTTTGCAGGATACACTGATTATGTTTTTACTGCCTGTAGTTACCCAACATTTTTGTTATCTACAGATCATTCAAAGTGTATTGCATTCATTTTAATTCTTGAGTTTGTGTCCATTGCGAAAGCATTCTTCTTCATGAAGTAATATCTTTATGCAACTTTTTTATTTTTATTTTGAAGGTTCAGATGGTTGTGAATTTGCACTAATACTGAGGCTCTGAACCTCTTTGATTGTTCGGCTGCCTGTTAAAATATGTGCAAAACTGAAAATGGGAACGCGCTTTGCAGGATAAACCGATTATGTTTTTACTGCCTGTAGTTACCCGACATGTTTTTTTAATCTTGGTTCATCAAAGAATCATGTTATTCACATTGAAGTGTTCCAGCTGAATGATGTATCCTCCCTTGGACAATGTTTAATTCAATGTATTGGTAGTTGAACCAAAAGTTAGAATATTACTGAACTTTGATCACAATCATCCTCAGTGATATTCATGGTTGTAATTCAATTCTGCTTGTAGCAATTCATTTTATTTCCTTTCTCATTCTACCCGACTCAGTATACAAAGATGCACATTACTTTTCTCTGATAACTGAGTTTTTTTTTTTTTTTTAATTCCCTGGTCTTTAGGATATCCATACGAAGGCGGTCAATAAGAAGCGTTGAACTACAAAGAAACCAAGAAACCATACTCTTGGTCCACTGTTGGTGCCAGTCTGGAAGTCATTCAAAAGAGGAGAACTGAGAAAGCTGAAGTTCAAGATGCTGCTCGTGAATCTGCTCTTCACTGTGGTCATCTTCCACGTGCTGTATATATGTATCATTTTTGGAGGTCCTTGTCACACAGGTTTACTTCAGACCATGGTCTGAATCATGCAGGATAATCAAGGAGAGGTTAAAAAAGACTAAAGGCTAGTTTGGTAACTCTGATTCAAAGCGAGAAGAAAATTCTTCGTTACTTGGAATTTAATTCCGTGGAAGAAAAAATTTAGCCAGGAATGCACAGGAGTTGAGGATTCTAAATACAATTTTTTTTTGGATGTTCTATTAGAATGAAAATGAGAGTGAACACCAAACTGACCCCAAGAATGTAAAAGGGTGAAGAAGACAAAGACCACGCAAAAGGAAGTTTGTCTAAAGAGTCTCAAGGGGCCCATGCTTGGTGGCAGTCGAGAGAAATAATGACCGCCATTCCCTCATTGAGCTCTCTCTAAAACTAAAAATAACATATCTTGACAAAATTTAGTAAAGGGGCATTTGGTAACACGTTTAAACGTGATTCTTCTTTTTAATAAAGCGAAAAACACAAACGTGTTATTGAACATTTTACAGAAAACAAACTTAATTAAAAAGTTACTTTCAATTTTTAGTACAAAAATCTTATTTTTTTTAAAATGCAGAAAATATGTTAAGTTATTTTATTCAAAATTTTATTTTTTAAGGTCATGTTTTGATTTGAATTTAGGTAGAAATTGCGTTAGAAAAACTCAAAATTTTCAAATTTGAATTCAATCATATTTTCAGTGTTTACTTTTTTAAATTATTTTTATTTTTAGGACAAAAATCTTATTGTTGAAAATTTAATAAAATAACGTTTTTTAAAGGTTGAATTTAAAACACAAGATTTAAAATTTTTTAATGTGTTAATTTTACATCCAAACACAATCAAATGTGTTTTAAAAAACTACCTTAAGATACTAACTTTTGTATAGGTGGAATTGTATAGCCATTTTTCTCTTGGTTGTTTTTTTGAATTGTGTTGTAATCGTAGTTTTGATTTATATATTATAATTTGTAGATTAATTTTTTAAAAAAATATTAGAGAAGTTTATTATAACGATTACACAACAATAAATAAGCAGAAATGAGTGTTGGAAGTGTTGGAATAAATTGTAAAATAGTTTTTTTTATCATTAATTATTAAAAGTGCCATATAAAAATGAAAATTTGATATCATTGTAACTTTGGATATTCTAGGAAGAAAATTTAATAAAACACACCTAGAAAATTTAATAAAACACATATTATATTATTGATTATATATATATTTAGATAGAACGTCAAGTAAAAATGTAACTGAGAACTTGGAGATTTTTTTAGACAGTTGGAAAAGTTAAAAGGAAATTAGGTCCAAAAAAAGAAAATAAAAATTGAAATTAATTTTCTAAAAGAAAAAAAAGATTGAAAATCTCGACATGACGTGATCGGTGATTCTTGACGCTCTCTTTAAAATTAGGGAAAAATTCAAATAACCCCTGTAGAATGTTCAAAATCCATGAAACCCGTCTGACTTTTTCAGAAGTCTATATACTTCTGAAAACACATATGTAAATTCAAATAATCCCATGAGTTAAACATTATTGACAGATGAGAAAATATTATGTGAATACTTAGTTTGGTTAACCTTTATTGAAAATACAATATATCAAAAACCTCATACAATTATTAAAATATGGAGAATTTACTACAAATGATGATTTTACCTTTCTAAAGAGATTATAAAATCCTATCTGCAAGGATAAAATAGAAAAAATTTCGCATTTTTAACACATTGAAAAAGTTTTTTTTAACATAATATGTTTTCAAGTCAGAGTTAATAAAACAAAATATTTACATAATATTCTTTATTTATATAAGTGTTTTCAGATAATTAATATGGACTTTAGAAAAGTCAGGGTTACATGGATTTCAAGCAGTTTAAGGGGTCATATGAATTTTTCTCTTAAAATTAACTAGATTTTTTTTGCCGCTAAACACATATTAATTTTTTTTTTTTAAAAAGTGAAAAATATATAGATATACCAAAAAAATATATATAGGAATTTTGTGCAAGAGCGCCCAAATCTATGATCTATCAAAAAATAGGCCCTTCTCGAGACCGATCAAACTTTTGCTAAATCCGATCCCTCTTGTGAGCTCGGCAACAAATCGGATTAGTTTGTAAAAATTAAAAGGGACCGATAGCAGACGATCAATTCTGGTAGTCACGAAACCTTGTATTTCCAAACCCTAAAACTCCTGGTAATTCCGATTCAGATCCGGACATTTATTGTTCTGATTGAATATTCAATCATCCCAGTTTTATCTTGTCTTGAATCTGTGACTCGATTGTTCGGCGGTCTTAGTAGAAACTTGTTTGCGTGCAGGAAGGGAATGGAGGGTTGCAGGGGAGTTCTGTTGGCTCTTTTGATGTCAACTACGTTGTTTACACATGGATCTTCCTCTCCGGCCACGGTTCCTGCTTTCCTGTGGTCTCCTCGCCATCTAGGGTTTGGTTTCTTCTTCTTGGTCATTGATTTCTGATTTAGTTGAATCAATTAAAGTCAGAATGTTATTGTTGGTGCTTGGTATCATTGGGATTATCACATCCAAATTAGCTTGATGTGAAGGAATGACATGGAAGGTATTTAGAGTAGGCAATTCGAAACCGGGAGGGGGGGGGGGGGGAAGACATGTTCATGGATTGTCCAAGGTTGAATGTTTAATTCAATATGATTTGGAGTGAAATGAGTGAACATGCTGTTTTTTTTCCTGCTTCGTGATGTTCCCTTGCATGTTGAGTTACGCTTGGTTTTCTTGTCGGACTGCTTTGCTAAATTCAGTTAATGCAAGCGAACTTTTTTTCATGCTTTGGGCCTCTCCATTTTTTTTCACAAAAATACATGCTTTATTGGGACAAGAAGTGATTCTTCCAGGTATATGGATTTGGGGATGAACAAGCTGGGATAAAAAGAACACAAGCCGGTGAGATATATTAGCTAATGAGTCTTTCAAATTTAGAGGTGCACGTTACATGCAATGTAAGAGCAAAACAACTTATAAAGCCCTAACCTGATTGCATTGACTAGTTGACTGAAATTATTAATGATATTAGATGAAATAAGTCACAAATTTAACTTGAAAACTCCTTATCGTACCAAGCTCTTTCCATTTTTACTGGAAAGTTCCTCGTCAACTAACAACTTTTATGCATAGATCCAAGACACCTGACTTTGTGAGAGAAAACTATAGAGCCCTAGTTTGAAGTCCAAGCAGCTAACTCAATATTCTCAATACGTAACTAGTATCTACCCTCTCTAATCTTTGTCTCACACTCTTGTTAAAGTAGGAACAACCTAAAATTGTTTTCTTAATCGATCAAGCTTACCCTGGAAACTTCCAAGCTGTTCGTGCTCTTATTTTCCGTGACTTGTTTAATGATTTATGGCCTTCTGTTTCTATATGTTGCTTTCCAATTTAAAAATTCTAATTTTTCTGGATTTATAATGTTGTGACTACTCTGTTTATACATAATTCTGATAGAAATGTTATTTTCCCCATTGCCCATGTCCTATCATTCTATCTTTGCTGGAAACATCTTTCCCTGCGTCTCTAGTAATAAGTGAACTTATTTAGTCATTTAGTGATTCGTCACTTGTAGATGTGCATGTTTCTGCTATCTATTTCAAAACATCACAAAATAATAACGATGTGTTATAACACCATTTTTAGCAAATCAGCAAACTCAATTGATTGGCCTGATTATAAATAAAAAAATGCTGATGCAGATCATCATTTCCTGGGGCTAAGGAAATTGTTAATTATCGTACCATCTCCCCGGAAGATTTAGCCAGGTCTGTTATGCTGGAAGGTGGATGGTCAAACATATTGGTAATTCGTAAACACTGGATCTTAACTCTGATCTTCTTTCATTATTTTATCATTGTTTTCAATTTTTTGTCAGTTATTATATGAAAATTATGGAAAATTTAGTGCCATATTCCTAATCTCACATGCTTTATCTTTACCCAGTGCGCTGGCAAGAATCTTCAGAATTCTGTTGACTATGCAGTTGTTTTTGTTGGTAAGAAGGTAAGCTGCTCTGGAATTATCAATTCGCTATATATATGTTTGAATGCTTTTTAAACACCATGGATTGCTCTGTGATCTCCACTTTTACCTGCTTGTCTGCAGTCTGAGATGTGATTTCTGAAAACGATATTAGTTATTTAGGAAAATGAGTCATCGAACTTTTGTAGTCCATGGGTTAACTAATAACTTGTTTTTATTATTATTGAAAGACAATATATTATTCCTTAAAATACTTATCCAAAATGCATAACCATGGTTCCAAATAATCATTTTGCTGAAATATTTTTATTTATTGCTAACCATCTATATCTGCTCACATGTGCTCATGTTTGTGTTCTTGTGATGCGGAGGCGCACATCTAATCTTTATCTAGCTTCCATGGAATCTATATTTTTCTCTCTGTGAATATCTCATGTCCAGTAAGTGAATTAGGTTTGCGTAAGATGAATCTTTGTATTGTTTGCTGAATCGACCTGCTTCTGTACGATGACACCATCTTTTCTATAGAGATCCTATGTTTTATGTTCAAATCCCTGCATACTGATTTCTAATTTCTGTATAGTTGCAATCCTCAGACATCACTAGAAATGAACGCATCGATCCAACTCTCGTAGACTTTCTGAAGGTATTTTTACAGTGTCATTACCTTTTTTTGGTTTTTTATTGGTTCATTACCTTTTTTGTTATCAGTTATCACATTAGTCACTTATATTATTCTTTGCCACAGCTTGTTTGATTATAATGGTACATATACTGATCATATCCCCCCTTATGTAGAACTCCTTTACAAAATCCAATTCTTCCATGGCATACCCATATGTAACTGTATCAGATGAAAAGGAAACGATGGAGAATTATATGATTTCGGCATTTACTGAGAATTGTGGGGTCCTGGGGGTAAGTGATATTGCTTTCCAGGAATCATGCTCCATCAGTGGTGAAGATCTTACAAAGCTTGCAGGGTTGAATTCGATTCACGTAATTTTCTCTACCTTTGTCTCCGTATGCCATCTTTTTCCAAGAGTGAAAAAGTTGAAATCTGATGCTACATTTGGGGGTGAAAATTACAGGACTATGTTGGCTCAAGGCTGGAAACGGAACAGAAGGGAACACGGCTGATTGTGATCTGCAACAAAGGCTTTGAGGAACATGCCCATCCTCATTCAGAAGGTTTGTCTGGATTTTATATATCTTTCTGTCTTTGAAGTGATTATATATTATTTGGATCTGATTTTGACCGGGTCTGCAGGAGCGATTCTATCCGAACTTGTCAGAATACTAGAGCACTCTGGTGCATCATACACATTTCTATATGCTTCAAATCCATTTAGGCCATTGCATCATTCTTCTCATCACATGATGGATAGGTTTCTTGTTGAAAGTGTCCCTGGAAATGCTTCAGCCACTTATACTTTATGTGATGGAGTTTGCCAAATCAAATCTTCTCTCTTAGAAGGAATTTTTGTTGTAAGTTTACCTGCCATTTTCTCTTTCATGTAGTGGATTTAAATTTTAATATGTCATTCAGTATTCTTGTTGTCTTGGCAAATTCTTTTGTTCTTTATCATCAAAATTCAGTCATGTAACATTTTGTAGTTCATGCGTCCATGCTGCTCAAATGCAGAGTCAATTTTTTTTTGAAATTGGATGACTTAAGGTGAAAGAATATCGGTGATGGAATCCTCTGAGTTTTCGACACAGGGAAACCCTGTGTTGGCCCATGAAAAACTGCCACGTAGATTGGACAAAGTGTTTTTGGGCGTGCATGCATCGGTTTTTTTGTAAATAACATGAAAAGTGGGGTTTTTACACATAGGGTCCCTCAGTGGTGATCACACAGAGGATCTGGATTCAAGAGGTATTGAGGGTTCCAGCTTTGTATCTTGGTCTTTCTAAATGGTAGGGTTCATGTCAAATGATGTTGCATAATTCATACAACAATTAAGGAACCAGTGTGAGGAGATTGATCTCTATTTATGGTATACTGTTGATGAAATGATGTGCTGAGGCACTGCCCCCCTTAAAATAGCAATGATATGCTGCAACAACATTTACTTTATGTTACATTTCATTAATGTGCATTTCTCCCATTGTCTGTCCAATATCCGCATATTAACAAAAACTGTCTAGCTGTAAGGAGCTTGTGTGATTGATTGAAAACTGATAAAATTTCTGTCTGAACTGTAAATCTAAAAAATGTCTATTCGAAAGAGGTTAATCATGGAGCGCTGACATTGTTAATTCTTCTGACTTTTTCAGGGGCTTGTCTTGCTTATAATCCTACTATCAGGCCTGTGCTGTATGATGGGTATTGACACTCCAACAAGATTTGAGAATGCTCCAGACTCTTAATGCTCTTTCCTTGACAGGATTCCTCGAGAAAAACAATCGGAGACATGGTACATTACAGGTGACAGCGAGAGCTACTAACATAATCTGTATTGCTCTGAAAGCTCCGAAAATTGTCTATTTTCCATGGCCGAGGTGGTGCATCTCATTTGTTATAATTTTTTGTACCCCAGAACGAAGAATGCAAGAGGGGATCATATTTATTGTAATAGTAGCATTTGCTGATGTATCAGGCCAGTCAGCTCTGTCCAGACCTAGACTCTTGTACTTAATGAGGAAACAGATGAAGCAATTTACATGTATCTACCCCATGAACGTCACACTGCCTGCATTACTGTTTTTTTATACAATATGCTGAGCCAGAATCATGCAAACTGTTTTGCATAATCCTTTCCTGAGCTTGCAGAAAAACACGTGGCAGTATTTGGAGATGGGCGCTTTCAATTTTTGGTGCTCATTTGGTAAATTCCGAGTCAGGTGTCTATCAGGTTTTGTAATTCTCTTCCATGTTAGATGCTTATGGTGTGTTTAAAACCCAACTGCTCTACTTATTGTATTGTGAAGGGAAAATATGAGGGACAGTCATTCAAGACATGTTAATTGTTTTAGACTACTTAGTGATTCATTAGTTCATATTGAACTTATTGACACGTTGGTTCAAATCCAACATTTATAGTATTTGTAATAGGGGTTACTGGTTGACTCGGTCACTTTTGCACCTAACAGGATGTTGAATCTCTTTTGAGGCGATATATTTATCTAATAGAAGTACATGACTTCATAAAGAAATAATTATATGCTCGAATAAATTGAATGTTTTTTTTATTATATTTTTTCTAACATGTTATTTACTAGTCCTCCGTTTCAAACATGCATGGTCGTGAATTGTCGTAATCGTCCCCTGCTACGAGTCACGATCTTGATTGGCTGATGTGGTGGCCCCACGTTGGATAAGACTTTCCGAAAAAGTTTCAATGATTGGACGAATTCCATGCACCCATTTTATTTAGCTTGTGTGGGTGGGTGGTGGTCCTTGGGTTTTTGTGAAGTGATTTTATGGTTTTTTATTCTCTGTAAAGGTGGAAAAAAGCATATGGATGGGGTATGGTCTGTTGCTCAGGTGTGGTCCATCAAGATTTAGTGTATCAAAATAATCATTTAGATGAATATTTCCTTGCACCATGCAGTTCCTCAAATTAATGTCTTAGCATGCACGGTTTCTTAGTTAATTGAGTCAGTAAAAGTTTTTTGCATCCAGTGTTTTTGTGGTGCTTTTTTAGCCCATTGGACAGCAACTGATACAGATTTCACATTACTTACAGTGCAACTTCATCTTCCACGGGAAATATTATTCATATAGGTTGAGCAAATTTCATCTTCCATCTCACTTAACAGGTCTCTCTCTCTCTCTCTCTCTCTCTCTCTCTCTCTCTCTCTCTTTGAGTTATACTACACATGCATTAGATTCTTGGCCACCACATCACCAGTGCACAGAAACCTAGAAATTGGACTCTTTTTTTTTTTTTTTTTTGCAACTGAATCTATGATAAAAACAGTGCCTCAGATCTGATCAGAAGTGAGAATTCCAAGGGAATTTCAATTGGGTTAAAATATTTCCAACTGGACAAGTGTGATTGTGTGGGTAAAAAAATGATTTTTTCTTTTTGAGGAATAGATGAAGTAAAATATGAAATTACCCTGCTTAGGAAAGCAAGTTAGTAATGCTTCATGCATGGTTCAAAAATGGAAGTTCCCAGTACTCTCTCTCTCTCTCTCTCTCTCTCTCTCTCTCTCTCTCTGATACACATAAAGGAGTGAGAAAATATGGAAAAGGTCCCCTTTTATGCTTGAAGTGATTTTTCCTGTAGAGCTATGGGATGAGATTCTGCTCTTGATATTAGCGAATAAATTCTCACACTTAAATTCAGCAATAAAAAAAATTGCTCGTTTAAGGTATGTGGAATCAAAACTAATCTAACCTTTACATAGGATTGTTGATATCACAAAAAATTTATATATCAGCAAGTGTTTAAATATATGTACATATCTCTATATTAATTATATGAGTCCCTTCAATAGAAAGGTAAATGATATTATTTTGTCCGCTCTGATAGTAAAATCTTTTTGCATGGGCTTAAGTAGAATATTTGACATATAAGCTCTTCAATCGAAACTTTTCAGAACTTCAATTGCATCTACTGAAAAAGGGCCACCTTTTATGTGCCCTTCTACTTTTTTCAATCGTTTGCTTCTCCATCTACTTGCAGATGACCTTTACGTAATTTCTCCATCATGGTTTTCCTTGTCAGTCATTTTTCATTTTCAAATTCTCCAGAAGGAAGATTGTGTTTTTGGGGGTATCTGTGATTCTGCTACAGTTGCATAGCAGTGAAGGCCAACCCTGCCTCTTAGACCCCACTTCAGGATAAGGTGCAGATGAGGGAGGGTCTTACATTAACATGGGAGCCAATGGTATCACAGTAAAGATAATTGGAAAATATGTCTAAAGGAATCATTGTTATCTAATGTGTAAATTTTGACCAGGAAAGAAACATATCAGAAAAGTGAGGTCTGTTTTACTCTATTTGCAAACCAGAGAGGTACATGGGCTAAATGTACAGTGTAAGAAAAGAGAATCAAAGGGCCTTTTCCCTAGATAAAAACATATCCCTGTTTTTTTTATGTCCTGATGTCAATGTAATGAATATTAAGATTTCCTTGTCCAAGGGAAGTGAAAATGAACACACTTTCATTGAAAGGGCGAAATGTTTATGTTCTTTCACATTTCCTCTTTTTTTTGTTCTTCTTTGTTTTCATTTGACAAATATGAAGTGCTGACCTTTGGAGAAGCTGTAGGTATTCCACAAAAAAGGTGTGGACAATTATGCTTTACTGCTACTACACCCACTAGCCAAACAAATCACCTTGGAAACCATCACCCTTGTAAACTAAACTTCTCATGACCTCTTATTCTACCTTAATTTTTCAAGCTCATTAGAAGTTTTTTTTTTAATTTTCACATGTATAGGACAGAACCATTATGCTATTTGCATTTGGTTAATAAATCTGCACAAGGAACATGACTTTTACAGCAAATTTTTCAAAATAATAAGGGCTGAAGCTTCTTTGGATATGAATGGATGGTAGGCTAACATTCAGAGACACAGGGAAAGAGGACCTTATCACTTGCTCTTTATTCTATTGGGTCATGACCAGCTCATTCTAAATTCTGTCTATATCACTTTGATTGCAGAGAATCCACCAAGCGATACAGTCTTTGTCCTTTTTTTATTTGGTTTTTGAAATATTATTTGCACAATATCACTACACAACTCTATATAAGAAGGCTCTTCAAACCATCCATTCTTCCACACCTCATCCAGTATATCTCTCATTCAATTTTCCATCAATGGCCTTGCATGGAGACTCATGAAGTAGGGTGCAGCCAAGGATGACTTGCCGGCTCCTTGTTGCAAACCATAACTTGGATTCCTCCTCTGAAGAGGAGATGCATATTATGTTTGAGAGGATATAAGTTGGCAAGTTGTCTTTGGCTACGTGTTGCTTCCTGTTTCTCATGCGACGCTTTTCCGATGCAGAATGATACAAAATCCTCTTCAACAGGCAGATGGAGTAGGTAATACAACTCCATCTGCAGCCCCTATTATATGTCTTGCATGTTTTTTTTTTTTTTTTTTTTAATTATAGCTTTGAATTTTTAAGATGGAGCATGATAGATTTTTTAATAAAATATCTTTACTAGTAACTATACTATCATTTTCCCCGTATTTCATTTTCTCACTAATTGACAAGTAGGCTGATTTTTATTAGGCTATGAAATTGTTTTTTTTTTTTTTACGTCTTACCAAAATTTTTACAGTGCCCACCTAGAACACTCCCCAAAGGGATGTTTTCCAAATTTTTTTCCTTTCACCTGCTGAAGGCGGAAAATGATACACTCAGTTACATTCACCAATCAAAACTCAGACCTCAAATATTTTCATTTTTAAAAAAATAGTGAGCATCATATAATGAGGTATATGTTTTGATAAAAAGTGCACATCGCTCCATTTCAAATTGAATGAATCCATTTTTAACAAGTGTAAGAAAAAATTCAATGAAGTATATACATCATCTAACGAGGTATATATTTAATTAAATCTGTAATGAGATATACAGGGTCTGTGTTTTAAACTGTGAATAAAATTGAGTGTAGCAGCACTCACTGAAGGCTGAAGGCAGGATTCGAAATCCAACTGCCCCCATTAAGTGGGGGAGTCTTACCAATATCTTTGATATTACATTTATCTATTTACCTATAGAAGTCACCTGATATCACATTATTTAAATTTTTAAATATCTAAAATCTTCTTTAAATTCATTTAAAATTATTTATATATTTTTTTATCTTATGCACTAATTACTTCAAAGTTGTGTATATTTAGATTTGTTAATTTATTTTTAACAAAAACAATATTGTTGGAAAGGTCAAATTGAGATCTTTAAAAGATATTAATATTAAATTATTTTAAAATTAATTTTAAATTATTACATTTAAACTAAATTAAAAACATAATTCTTGAATAATTAAATATATATAGAAATTTACATTACATTAGACAACGTTTGGTTGCATGATTGTGCAGCTTTTACGATCGTAGAAAGCTGGTTCTGTAAATCAGTTTTAAACCCAACGAATTGCAGAAAATCAATTTAGTTATCAAACGTTACCTAAGTAAAATATGCCTAATTTGAAATATACAATTTGCCTCAGTCATGACTGATCAATCAGTGCGTTCCATAGCTCAAAATGAGCCTCCCTATCTTGGATCTTCCTATGTTGAGCAAGGAATGATCATAAGCATACGTCATCATCAAACTCTATCTTGTCATTTATTGTTTTATGGATGAGGATAGCGATGCTGATCAGGATTATGACGATATTGATTATGATATCGATAATGATGACTATGGATAATTCATTGTTGAAAAACTCTTGAAGGTTGAGTACAATCAACAATTATGTTATTTTATTTAATTACACCATTATTAATTTTAAAATAACTCTAAAATTGTTTAATATTAGATTTATTTAAATGGTATAATTTTTTTTTATAAAAATGGATTAATATTATCATTTATTAATGAATATTGATATAATATTATATATAGAAATTAAAAAAATGATATTAATAATAGGAAAAAAATGGAGAGGTGTGATTGGAGTGTAACCTCTTTTAAAAAAGAACCTTTATAAAAAATGGAGGTTGCGCATTCCATATTTGAAAGTTTGTATTGAAGATGCAAAGAAGCAATGTGCATACACACTTTCTTTTTGTGTGTGTGTGTGTGTTTTATGCCTTCATAATTCAGATTAATTACACCTTACCCATGTATGTATCACCAGCATTATGTACTTTGATACATGCACACATTCGGTGACATGAAAGACCATTCATTATTCATGCTAGATTTTTATTTGGTTTGTTTGTATTTGTTATCTCTAAATGCAAATGGATGCATAAACCATCATTTACTGCAACATTTTTTTTCTGCCTACTACATGGAAATCAGTCTGTGCACTAATTCGACTATTCCTTTGCTCTTGAACTATCATGTCTATCAAATCCTTTTTTCAATTTAAATGTGCACACATCCTTGTGTTCAACCAGACAAACAGTATCCTTTCACATTACAGCCCTTCAGATAAAATTGAAATAAAAAATGAATAAGAAAGTGTTAAATGGATCTGGAGCCTAAATGAAAATTTGCTTAAGAGGCCCAAGTCAAGCCTCAATGGGGGTGTGCATATGGGCCAAACTGACCGTAGGATACACTCTCTCCTTTACAACTACATTTTGGAGCCAAGCCCAACAGTCAAATCAAGCTTTTTATATAGGTGCTGAATACACTGCCCGCATCTCAAAAGTGATCTCCTAGTTGTCTATACACTTTAATAGAGTGTATATCATCCTACTGCGGTGTATGAAAAATTAAATTTTTTTTAATCTTTTTAAGAAAACATAATGATTTATATAGATTAATATTTTACTTTTCATAATAACATATACTTCATTGAACGAGAGTAGCATATACTTTAAGAAAGATCAAAGTAGTTGAAGGTTACATCCAAAACTATACACAGAATTTGATATATCATTTTTCTTTATATAGAGATCTCACGTTTTCAAATATTTCAATATGGGACTCAAGCTATTTCTCCAACACATAATCAAGTTTCTTGTGTTCACAAGAGATGATTTGGATTAATTTCTTATTTGCCTGAAAATGGTACGAATATCACTTTCGTCAATCTACTCTTGAGGAGAACGCGAATTAACATGGATGCACCTTATATTTTTCATGAAGGGAAAATGTTACACTAAAACCCATTTTACCGTTTAAAATATGTCTACTCATGTTTTTATTTTTTAAAAAATTATATGTCTCATTTAATGAAATATGTATGTTTATATAAAATAAAATATATACTTTAATAAATTGAATGAAAATATAAAAATATATAAATGAGAACAATGAGGTTAATGGGTTGGGATTAAAAAAACACACACAAAAAACTGTTACAGTTCTCTTCATGAAACCCCTTAAAATTTTGATCCAAGGTTCCCAACAAGCACCACAAGTACTAAAAGTTCGGATCTAGCCATGCCTGACTTTCGATTAATCCATTGATATTGATTTACACAACCTATTAATTAAACTATACAATCAATTGTAGGTACATGTTTCACTCTTATATTGGATATTAATGATATTGATCAAAATCAAATTTGATTATATCTAATAAGAGAGTGGCACATATATTCAATAATTGAATGTGTAATTCAATTCAATGATGATTAAACTGATTGAAGCTGCAAAGTCAATCCGTTATTGCTCGGTTATTATAAAAAATGGCAATAGAAGGATTATATTATTGTGGGGGTGGAAGGGGTGGAGAATATCGGATGACGTGGGTTGAGTCCACATTTTGGCGGCACGTGATTGTTGCGGGAGTTTTTTTTTATATTTTTTTTATGTGAGGACTGACTCATAAAATAGGGTTGGTGCTTATCCATAAATTGTGAGGTCAGATATGGTGGTGGAGCTATTTAAACCTAGTTCGGGGGACCACACTCATATGATGGCAGGGTCATTTTGATCAGAAACATTTGTTTGATCGTTGTTAAATTATTGTTAATATATAAAAATATCGATCAGTTGTGTGTTACCATTGAACACTCTGGTTCTTGGAGTAGCAAACTTAATTTGATCTGTTTATAAGTTATAAAAGATTAACAACTATGTCCTACAAATTAAGATCCAACTTGACTCACGGCTACAATTAAACCCCTGGATGTAAAATGTTTATTATGGTATGTCTTGTTTTTAAGTTGTCACTTGCAAGTGTTTAATGAAGAAATCAGGGGAAGTTAACCTAAACAAAGTATTTGTTTCATGTTCAACGTAAGTTGAGATTTTGACTTTTTTTTTTGAGTGATACATTATAAAGTAAAAAAATTGTACAATCACATTACATCTCGCTTATTTGACTTTTAAATGAACATTTATATTTAGGAAAATTTTCAAAATAACCCTAAAAAAAAAAGAATTTCAATTTTGACCCCGGGATCAAACTATTAGCAAAACTGACCCTGAGACAAGTTTGACCTCGGTCAACGCGCCACGTTGGCGCCCTGATTGGGCGAAGAAGTGCCACGGCAGAGACGTGATCCAAAATCATGTCTCCTCCCATATTAATTACTCCGCGCGCGCGCGCTGAACCGCGCCGCGCGCAAGCGGGGTGCATGTATGTCTCCCCAAGGAGACATGCATGTACCCCGGCGCGCGTAGCGCGGTTCAGCGCACGCGCGGGGGGTAATTTTTTTTTCTTTAATTTTTTTTTAAAATATATATAAATAAGAGGAAATAAAAATTTATAAAATTTAATTTTATAAGATATTCATTTATATAAAAACAAAAAAAAGATGAAACAATAATATTTCAAATTTATTTTTTAAAGTAATCATTTATATATATTTGTATGTAATTTTTTTTTATAAATGATAGTTTTATAAAATTAAATTTTAAATATTATCTATATTTTAAATATAATTCAAATTATAAAATTTAAGTTTGATCTTAATTTTAAATCAAAGTTAGTTCTTATCTTTCTTAAATTATCTCTAATCTAATATTATTTTGAAAGAGATAAAAAAATTATGATTTTTATGTTGAAAGAAATAAGTCATCTGCTTTTTTTTATGCTTGTTTAATTCCCAAATTCAAATAATTCTCATCATAATTTTTTTATCTCTTTCAAAATAATATTAGATGAGAATTATTTTTATCTCTTTCAAAATAATATCTCTTTCAAATTCAAAAATTATCTCTAATTTTATTATTCAAATTATATTTAAAATATAAATAATATTTAAATTTTAATTTTATAAAACTATCATTTATAAAAAAATTACATGCAAATATATATAAATGACTACTTTAAAATATAATTGTTTCATCTTCTTTTTTGTTTTTATATAAATGAATATCTTATAAAATTAAATTTTATACATTTTTATTTCCTCTTATTTATATATTTTTTTAAAAAAAATTAAACAAAAAAAAAAAAAATTACCCCCCGCGCGCGCGCTGAACTGCGCCCGCGCCGGGGCGGGGTACATGCATGTCTCCCCCCTGTGGGGAGACATGCATGCACCATGCGCGCGCGCGGCGCGTTCAGCGCGCGCGCGAGGTAATTAATATGGGATGAGACGTGATTTTGGATCACGTCTCTATCGTGGCACTTCCTTGCCCAGTCAGCGCGCCAACGTGGCGCGTTGACCGAGGTCAAACTTGTCTCAGGATCAGTTTTGCTAATAGTTTGATCTCAGGGTCAAAATTGAAATTCTGTTTTTTTTGAGGGTTATTTTTAAAAATTTCCCATATATTTATTGTTGGAATAACTTAACCTTCAACTCATACCCATTGCGAATTGTCGTCGCACACGATGGCGTTGGGGTAGGAACACCGGGCCCTCATGCGGATGATCTAGGTTCAAATCCTGTTTATGGTAGGTGAAAAAATTGATTTATGAGCTTTGCGTCAAATCTAATTATGCTTTGGATACAAAATCTTTTTAAAAAATAAAAAAAATCATACCCAATGCGACTTGGGTTCAAAATTCAAACCAACCATTAAAATCTTAATTTGCATATATTTTAAAACCCGATTTGAATCTGGTTCAAACCCCAATGTCATCATTGCTAGTTCATTTTATTAATCAAACTACTAAAATTTTAATTTGTATCCATAAAAAAAAATAGTTTGACTATGTATGTGGATGTGAGATTGAAATATGAGATTCTTATGTTTCAAATTCAATTTTTAAAAATTGTCATTTTATTAGCTTTTCAACAATAATATGTTTTTGACTTAAAAATAAAAAATGGTAGTTTGAAAAACTAAATTAATATGTTTGGATCGGCATTTTAGAATTTTTAACTTTTTAAAAAATTACCCAAAAGCATATCCCTATGAGTTACATGTATAATAATCTCATTTATATGCAACATATTATATATATATATTATTAAAAAAATATAATTTTTCTAATTTCTTAAGTAAGTGAATCTCTTTCTAATAATTTATAAGAATATTTATTTTATTTATTATTGTTGCATAATACATATTTTTATGTTTATTATGTTTAAGGACGTGGTGTGATGTAAATGGGTGACACATTGCGCCGTAAAAACATGCGATTTGTTTCTTTGGTTCCCATTATTTATTTATTTTATTTTAACCAAAGCCCATCAACCCTAACCCTAATTTTCCCATCCAATCCAAACCCACATCTGAAACTGAAAATTCCAAGAACCCCCATCAACCAAAACCCCTAATCAGGTCTAGGGGATTCAAAAGGTGCTTGCTTTTTCTATTGTATCTTTTCGATGGAGGGCGGAAGTGGTGGTCCGGGTGGAGGGGGAGGAGGTACGGACGTGGAGCTTCTATGCAAGACTCTCCAGGTGGAGCACAAGCTCTTCTACTTCGATCTGAAGGAGAATCCGCGCGGGAGGTACCTCAAGATCTCCTGAGAAGACGTCGGCGACGAGGTCCACCATCATCGTCCCCGTCAACGGCATTGTTTGGTTCCTCGATCTCTTCAACTACTACGTCAGCTCCGACGACCAGGATGCCTACAGCAAGGAATTGAACCTCGATACCAAGGTTGTTTTTTTTTATTATTATTATAAATTCGGTTTGTGTTCATCCTGTGATTTCGTTGTTTTTTGTGTTTGGAAAGGGTTTTTTTTTTTGTTAAAACTGGGGTTGGTGTTTTTTCTTCTTCTTCAGGTGTTCTACTTCGATGTTGGGGAGAACAAGAGGGGCCGCTTTTTGAAGGTGTGAATTTTATTTTTGGTATTGTTTGGTGGAGTTGGGAGGGTTTTGATAATTGGGTGTTAATTGTTTTCTTTTTTGTTGTTGGATTTTTGCGATTTGTTTATGGATTTTTGTATCCTCTCAGTTTGATGATTGATTTAAAGGCTTGTTGATTTATACTGTACCACTTCTTTCTCATGGACAAGTGTGGATTTTTGGGATTTTAGAACACTACTTGAATTGTGGTATGCATATCTGTGATTCATTAGGAATTAGGAAGTACATTTGAATGCCAAAATCTAATATTTATTAGATTTTATTACTGAAGTGTTCCTATTATCTGAAGTTATTTATTGTATTTTCTTTTGACTATCATATCAACCATCATGTTGATTGGTTCAAAATTATGAATTTTCCTATCCTTTCCTGAACTTGCTATGCCGCCTCTTAACTTAGGAATTGTTAATTTCATTTCTGGATTAGTTTGGTTTTCTTTCTTACTAGGCTTTTTTTCAAATTCCATTATATTTTCCTTTTCTTCCCCTCACTTTCGTATTTGATATATGTTTCTTTTCATTTCTGGATACCTGTATTGGGTTTTACTCTGACATCATTTTTATCATGTCGGTGACATTTATTTTGCATCTGCATGATAGTTGAGTGGCCGAAAGAATTTATTGTGTGAATTTCTTTAGTATCGATCTAAGTTGGATCAGCCTTTTGATGATCAGGGCAGAGGCATGAACCTTTAATAAATGCCGAATGTTTATGTTCATTTCTATTTTTATTGGTCATTTGCAACGATGTTTTATGGCAATGTGTGTATATACAGCGAATAATAACCATTTTCAGCCACAATCTAAAATGGTTGTGTTACATAGGCATGAAAGCATCTTTTTCTTTCATTGTTTCTAGTGTTCTTGAATTTTAAGAAGACATGATAGCTGGTATGGTTGTGTTTCATAGGCATGAAAGCATCATGATAGCTTGTATCATCAAATTTTTTTCAGAAAACTCTTGGTCTTATTAGGTATATTGCAAGAAGCCTGCATGATAAGGAATTTCCATCCTATATGAGGCCCAATAGAGAGCAACATAAATACTGAGTTTGCAACAGATAGTCTTGTGAATTTCTTCATCCATTCTAAATTGATTGTCTCACCAAGTGGTTCAAAAGGATGTAGTTCAAAAGGATGGAATTGAGTTTTCTTTGTTTTCCTTTTTTTCTCATTTCCATCTGTGACCTTTGATGTAGCTTTGATCTTCAATTGGCATGAAGCAGTATAGGACTGTAGATGATGTAGTCATGTAGTGCATCTGTAACCTAACATCTCCACATGGCTGTAGTTAGTTCTGATGTCCACAGTTGGTCGTTCGTTATACTCATTTTCGACGTCCTTTCTGTATAACATATTTTTGGCATCCTTTGTGGATGAAGAGATTTGATGGTATTTACACTGGGCTATGCACAAATTAATTTCAATTTTAAATCATGTCATAGTTAATGGAAGAAGATTTTCAAGCTGACTTTTTCATCGAACTTTTCTAAAATAATTGGTGCCTGAACTGCTTATCTTGGGCAATATGTTATTCATTTTAATAGTTCAAGAGGTCAAAGCTCTGGACACATTTTCTTATGTTTTCAGAAATTCATTCTATGATTGCCGACTGTTTAATTTCGATATGGGAATTCCGCCAGCATCTTGAAACTGCTAACGAAATGGCTCATTGGTCAGATTTCTGAAGCATCTGTCAGCAGAAACCGCAGTACGATCATTGTACCAGCTGGGAGTTCGCGTGATGAAGGGTGGGCAGCGTTTCGAAACATCTTGGCGGAGATTAATGATGCCTCTCATCTTTTTATCCTCCCCGGCCAGGTGTGCTTCATATAGATTTTTTTGTGTGCGCACATGCTTATGCAACAGCTTGAGTGGTTGCAAACTTGCATGTCATTGTTTCTATAGATTCTCCCTATCAATTTTTTATTTTCTGTTAACATCAGAACTCCGAGCCCTCTGAAGGCCTCCCGGGGCTCTCAGATGACGTGGGTGCTGGCTTCATTCCAGGCCACAGCTCTCAGTCTGCTACACCATCTGAGTTGAACGTTGACAGATCAGTCGAATTGCCCTCACATGAAGACATTGGTGGTTTGGGGGTTTCTAAGGTGATTAGAGCTGATCAAAAGAGGTTTTTCTTTGATCTAGGAAGCAACACTAGAGGCCATTTCTTGAGAATATCAGAGGTATGACTGACTTGTTCTTGGCACTATATATATATATATATATTTGGTGGTATACAACAATAATGTAATGGTACGATTAAATTTTGATTCAGGTGGCTGGTGCAGACCGATCTACCATTATTCTGCCCTTATCAGGGCTTAAGCAGTTCCATGAAATGCTTGGTCATTTTGTGGAGATAACCAAGGACAGGCTTGAGGGTATGACTGGTGCAAATGTGCGGACGGTCGACCCTGCACCAAGATGAGTTGGGGTATGTGGTGCTTCGGCTTCAGAGGGTTCTAGGACGTTATTCACGTCCCATCTTGTGTTAGGAAGTGTGGTTGTGCAGCTCACACTTTTTTTTTCATTTAATTTCTATTCAATTTTTCTTGTTTTTCCAAGTTTGGTGGAGAATAATCTCAGTTTCTATATCCGGCAACGGAGAGAAATCAGAGTTATTTTGGAAGGTTTTTTTTTTAGGCAAGGAATAACAGGGAGTGAGACCTGAACTTCGTGTAACTCTTTTCTTTTTTGGTGTCTAGGGTGGCATAAGAACAAAGTGATTTGCATCACTTGTTAGTTCAGCTACAATTATGTGTAACCAGTTTTCATTTTGCTTCACTTTTTGTTCATGTAATGTGATTCAACTTGAATGTGTGAGCTACAATAGTCAATAGATAGAAGGGAATTTGGGTGGTTCTGCCTTTGTTTTGTATTGTGTATTTTATTTATTTATTGTGGTCTCCGCGTTTGATGTCATGTGAGTCATAAATCTGGGAATAACTAATGCTGGTCATGTGTGACAGCTTGAATTTGTTGCCCTTTGGAAACCTGTATCTTTCTGTTTGTTCACGCATCAAACATTTTTTGATTTTTGTGATTGATGTTTTTCTCAGATTCTTCACTTTTGGTCCATGAAGCCTCATCCGTCCAATCTTCTTATTAGTCTTTTGCAGGTTCGAATGTATCTAAAATTCTAGAAAAATATTGACTTGAAACCATAAATGTTAGCACTTGAAGTGATATAACGATATCAAATGAATGAGTTTCAATTAATATATATCATGTTTAACCATTAAAATATCGGAGTGGTGACAGTTATACGGGGATTCACTTGTCCATGTCAAAACCCATCAACAAAAACAAAAAGGCAAAGAAACGGCAGTGCAGTTGCGAAGAAGAGTAAAAAATGGTTTGGGTCTAAAGAAGATATGATATGATCTGAGATGGAATTCATCAATTCAATTGTTCTCTCTCCATAAAATCTTAAACAGAGACAGTTAGAGAGAGAGAGAGAGAGAGAGGGAGGGAGGGAGGGAGCCGATGGGATTTCAGATGAGATGGGACAGAAGAAGGGTTTAAGACCACCGCCTTCTTCTTCTTCTTCTTCTTCATCTCATTGGTTTGAGATGCCTTCGTGGCTTCGTTGGTGGAGATATAACCACCCTTTAAGGCCTCTCTGTCACTCCTCCCCCCTCTTCGTTTTCGTCGCCTTGTCCGCCGTAATTGGCCTCGTTGGACTCGCCTTCTTCTGGTCTTTCACGTCTTCCTTCCTCGGACCTGATCCAGGCATCGCCGGGTGCCGCCCCGACGGGGAAGGGTTCTTGGTCGATCGGAATCTATTACGGGAAGGACCCTTTCTCGCTCTCCCCCATTGAAGTGGTATAAAAATTGCTCCTTTTTCCATGTTTGCTTCGTTAGGTGATCTGGGTCTTTTTCAAATATGTTCCTTTTTGTTTTGGGAGTGAATTTTTTTTTTATTTGCGTAGGAGAATTTGAGAGACCGGAACAGCTCGGCGTGGCCGGTCGCGAACCCTGTGTTCACTTGTGCTTCTGTTCTGGATGCCAAGTATCCCAGCAACTTTGTTGCTGATCCTTTCCTTTTCATTCAGGTTGGTTTTTTTTCCTCTCCTCTTTTTGGGTTTATTTCAGTTAAGAACTTATGATTGATTTCTCTCTGAGAATTGAATTGATTATGAGTTGTGTTGATTTGGTGAAGGGATGTTGTCACCATGTTCAGTGAACCTCAGCTTCATTAGCAATAAATTCAGTGATGAAGCCTAGATTGATTGAAATAATAGTGCACCCATTTTTTGGATTGTTGAGAGCACAATTAATGGGAAGCAATAATACATGATAGAGAGTTTAATCTCTGAAACTTTCTTGTTACATGCCGACCCAACCTATTGAGGTTTCTATAGGAGGATTCATCTTAATTTGGTGTTAAGTGGAGCATTTTTTTTGAAAAACCTCGCCGTGTATTTCTGTCTCTTTCACATTTGCAATGGTAGAACACAACCCATTTTAATAAGATTTTGCGTGCTACTTTGGTGGATGGGTTTGTATTAGTGTTGTTATGAGAAATAGCGGAGCATTTCAAAAGACAATATTAGCAAAAAATGTGGTGATCAACGCGATCAATGCCATTCTGCCGTGAAAATGAATTTGATCCTACAATGATGCCTTGCTTAGAATTGGATAATGCGATTATACTCTAGGATGGAAAGGCCCCATAATGTTAACTTATTGAATTGTATTGGGTCAGGTGGACCATGGCCCAATATAATTGGGTGTGGGACCTTATCTTGTCATGAACAATGGAAGAGACTTGTTGGCCAGCGTCCGTTTTCCATCAGGCATCATCCCATCATTCCTTTAAAACCACAGAGTTTTAATGTTTAGCTGATTTAGATCATGATCGAATCCTGCCTTTAAAAAACTAGTAAAATTAATATTTCTTGTACAATTGGTTGGTTTAGCTTTATTGTTTTTTGCATACATTTGTTCACTACATATTGTGTGCAAGCTTCATCTGATTTCAATTTTTGTTGCTTATCTTGGTTTTTTTTTGGTGTGAACTGAAGATATGTAAATGTAATAATTTTACAATTTTAGTAGGATCGACATCACATACAAGTGTGTGATGGCATTCATCTTGTAATGCATTATGATCTTTCGTCTCTCTGCAGGACTCGTATCTTTACTTATTCTTTGAAACAAAAACATCGACTTCTGAGCAAGGTGATATTGGTGTAGCACGAAGTGTCGACCAAGGTGCAACGTGGGAATATTTGGGCATTGCTTTGGATGAAGAGTGGCATTTGTCATATCCGTATGTATTCGAGTATGATGAGCAGGTAAACTGGAAAGCTGCATGACTTCTTTGTGGGATCTTTTTATATTGTGAGAAGGCTACTTTGTTCAGGTGTAGGTTATTTCCATATGCTTATTCCCGATCAGGTAGTGTGGATGGCTGATGATATCAGATAAATATTCTAGGCTAATAGTATGAAAACAAGAATTTCATTCTATTCATAGGTTGGGGTATATATTTACTACTATTTTTATTTCTGAATTCTCTCATGCAATTCAGAGTCAATCTTATAATGCATTGGGGTTAGACCCATAGCTCAGTGGTTTCCATTTTCCAGAAGTGGAAATATGCATTGAAACTCTGAGACCTGCATGGTGTTGCCTAGCTGCTTAACATAATTTGCAACCATGAGGTATTGGGTTCAAGTGTTGTCACTTTAACCATAGCTTAATGGTTGACAACATAATTTGTGACCACGTGGTGGGTTCAAATCTCACTGCTTACCTACCAAAAAAATATTCAACATCTTCCAATGTATTTTTAGGTTTCAGCAAAGGTAGCCATTTATCTCGGGATTAAAAGGGGGATTTTGTAAGTAGTGTTGTATATGCCTTGCTGCATATCGCTCTGACAATTGAATTGAGTTGAAGTGTTGAACATTGCATCAAGGGGTATCAAGGGGATTTTTTGTTCGATGACAAGACGTGAACTTGCATCTCCATGCTTTTATTACATAGCAATGAAGTACTTCGTGATCTATGCATACATGATAATATAAGTATAGACTGCATCTTCCCTTTTCTCTTCAAAATGAGCATGTTGCTTTCTTCCCAGCACTCCCACATGAATGACACATGCATCAATCTTCTATAATTTGTCCCGAGGTGTCCGAGGTCCCATTTGGTTGTTTCATATAGCTTCTATATAGTTCAAAATCAAGGAAAAATTATTCATTATGTAAAATTTCCAGATCTTATAAGATGATAACTTGCGTGCAAGGTTGTATGTAGATGATTTTTCTTGTATGATTTCTTTAATTGTGAATCCCAATTCCCAATATCCCAAAAGTGCACCCATGGATCTTCATGTTGTTCTGTATACATAAAAAGTTGGCTTAGTATTATATCAAGCCTATCAAGCTGACATGATAAAGATTCAGTTAATATGAGACCTCTTATGATTTGTGCATTGTTACAGAGGATTGATTTTACATGCCCCTTTTTCATGAGTGCCTGAAACACATTGTAAGATTGTATTCAAAATCCAGAAAAAAATTACCAATATCATATTATTTAACTTTATTATGGTGCCTTAGACAATTGCATGGTCATGCATAGTCAATACGAAAATTCTTCCCCTTTATTACTGTTTCATATGATCATCTGAATTTATAAATATAACTATTTGGTGAAGTAATTTTTTTTTTTGAACACCTTTAGGACATGAATAAATTCCTTGCTGGGAAACCGGCCTGTACCCTTTGGTTTCTTAATAATAGAATTGTGGTTGATTGAGATGATTAGAGATATCTTTATGAATTAACTTCTGGAAGCTATGATAAAAAAGTGGATCTTGTGAAAAAGCATTCTGCAGTATGTCAGCACTTTTACAGATGTCAATTGTAAATTATCTGCCATTAACATCTGTGGCTGCTGCATTGTAGCTCTTCACAGTAGTACATTCACATCTTCAGATATATCTTTTTCTTTTTTTTCTTTTTATAAAAATCACATGTTTATATATCAATTTTGATTTGAGTAATTTGGGCTACATTATATGATGGTCTGATTTTGAAATGTTAGATCATTTTTGTTCCATATCTTTACATTTTTATGCTGTTTGAACTAGAATTGATCTGCAAAATTTACTGCCTGACATATGCCAAAAACAGTTGAGTTTTAGCCAAAAAAATTCATGATGTGATTTATTTGTTGAATTGCATTAAAGATCTCCAGGGTGGATCTCCAAATATGATCATCATATGCAGTTTCTGGAACTCAAATTGAGAAACCAAGTCTAAAGGCTACAAGACTACTAAACTGAAGAATCATCATCCAAACTTACTCAGATTTATAAATGTTTTGCCATTGTAATTCTGTTTCACTCTTAACTTCATGATATTAACACTAATGAGAATGTGTTTTTTCTTGGTGTTCTCTAGGTGTATATGATGCCCGAAGGCAGTGAGAATGGGGATTTGCGACTTTATCGTGCCACAGTATTTCCTCTACAGTGGACTATGGTGAAGGTGCTTTTGAAAAGGCCACTTGTAGATGCTACCTTGATCCATCATGAGGGATTTTATTGGATTTTTGGTTCAGATTTCAGCCGATTTGGCACTGGGAAAAACGCGGAACTTGAGATTTGGTACAGTGATTCACCTCTTGGGTTATGGAGGCAACACAAGAAAAACCCTATTTACAGAAGTGACAGAACCCTTGGGGCCCGAAATGGAGGCAGGCCTTTTATTTATGGAGGACACTTGTACCGTCCAGGCCAAGATTGTGGCGATACCTATGGACGAAAGGTCCGTGTCTACAAAGTAGAGAAGCTCACGACAGGTGATTACAGAGAAGTTGAAGTTTCCCTAGGTCTTGAAGAGTCGAAGAAAGGTCGCTATGCTTGGAATGGTCACAGGTACCATCATCTGGATGCTCAGAAGCTCCCATCGGGTGGTTGGATCGCTGTAATGGATGGAGATCGTGTTCCATCTGGTGATGTGACTCGGAGATTTCTGATCGGTTGCGCAATGGTCGTGCTATTTCTTCTAGTCATCTTTGTTTTGGGTTTCTTAATTGGCGCTGTCAACTGCATTGTTCCTCTGAGCTGGTGCGTGACCTTGAGCAGGCGGAATGAGTCTTCTTGGTTTTGGGCTCGTCCTCAGTTCAACATGAAGCTTCGAAGGTATTTTGCAGGCTTGAACCGATTTGCTTCTGCAGTCAGAGGGCGAGTAAACCCTGGTACACGTACTGGTAAGTTGACACTCTGTCTCCTTGTTGTGGTGTCTGTGGTATTGGTCTGCACAGGAGACCAATTTCTTCTCGGCGGCAATGGAGCTGAAGATCCTTACATGTTCAGAGGCCACTTTTCTCAATTCACAATGCTCACCATGACTTATGAAGCTCGGCTGTGGAATCTCAAACTGTATGTGAAACACTACTCTCGCTGTGCTTCTGTGAGAGAGATCATCGTGGTCTGGAACAGAGGGAAGCCTCCATGTTTGGAGGATTTTGATTCCGCTGTGCCTGTTCAGATTCGTGTTGAGCCACATAATTCTTTAAACAACCGTTTCAAGGTCGATCATCAGATAAAGACTCGAGCAGTCCTCCAGCTGGATGATGACATCATGATGACATGCAATGATATCGAGAAAGGTTTCAGGGTCTGGCGGGAGCATCCTGAGAGGATTGTCGGATTTTACCCTCGCCTTGTTGATGGAAGCCCATTGAAGTACAGGGATGAAAGATATGCAAGAAAAAAGAACGGTTACAATATCATACTAACCGGTGCAGCCTTCATGGACAGTGAACTTGCCTTTAAAAGATACTGGAGTGACGAGGCGAAAGAAGGGAGAGACTTTGTTGATCGCCAATTCAACTGTGAAGACCTGTTGATGAACTTTCTAATTGCAAATATGAGTTCATCCAGGACAGTGGAGTACGT
This sequence comes from Acorus calamus, assembly GCA_030737845.1. NCBI lineage: Eukaryota > Viridiplantae > Streptophyta > Magnoliopsida > Acorales > Acoraceae > Acorus > Acorus calamus. The sequence goes on from CM060873.1 coordinate 23,682,173, forward strand.
TCATCCTGCATGGGCCATCGATACTTCTAAGCTCTCCGGTGTTGCTATTAGCAGAAACACACAGGTGCATTACAAGTTAAGGTCAGACTGTCTTTCAAAATTCTCTGCACTCTATGGTGCTCGTGCGCTTCAGAAATGGGAGTTTGGGAGCAGGGCTGATGGTTGGGACAGATGATGTTTGTTGTGTTAAGTGGTTTGAGCTGCTCCAGTTCACTAGGTTTGTGAGGCACACAGGAAGAAGATGCTACCTGATGTGAAAACCAGATATACCGGGCCTTTGAAGGTGAACAATGGATTACATCAGTGATCTTCTTAAAGGTGAAGATGGAGATTTTCTAACCTATATATAACTTAAGGGAGTGTGAAAAAGTGCTGTCTAATGGCTAATCCAGGTGGTTTTGAAGGAATGAGGCGGCGCATTGATCCTATGAGCAAGTTCACAAGGAGTTTGATTTTTTTATACTTCCCTTTTTTTGTCAAATCTTTTCTATGTTGTTGAGCCTGCTAGGATCAAAAGAAACTGCAGTCTTCAAGTATACTGTGGGATGTCAAATCTAGAAATGCTGCCCATGTGATAATTTATGCAGTTCCTCATTGTTTATTGTTCGCTGAAGCCATCTGTTTTTGTTGATCAGATGGAAAACAACTTTTATTTATCTGGAATGTTTTGGTGTCTTTTGAAATGTATATTTGTGTAAGAAAAGAAAAATATATATCTTAATGAATTGTATATATTGCTCTATATTTAAACATAGAGAAAAATTCATATAACCCCCTGTTAACTGTCCAAAATTAAATAATCCCCCGTAAACTGTTCGAAATACATATAATCCCCCGTAAACTGACTTTTCATGAAGTATATATAACCCCTTAAAAACACTTATGTAACTCTAAATAGCTCTTTGGATAACTTGATTAAATTTTCATGAATAAATTAAGATTATTACGTGAATATTGTGTTTAATTAACCTTGACTGAAAATATAATATACAAAAACTCTTCTCTAATATGTTAAAAATGTAAAAAATTCTCTATAAATAGCTATTTTACCCATCCGAATAGGATTTTATAATATATTTGGAGGGGTAAAGTCATCATTTACGTAATCTATCCGAGGATGTAAAATCATCATTTACAAATGATTTTTCTCATTTTTAACAAATTATAGGGTTTGTTTTAGTATATTCGTGTTTTTTTTGTTACAATTGTTTAACAAAAAAAGAGTAAGAGTGTTTTTTTTTTTTTACTACAAGGGATCACGCGGTGGAGCCTTCTGCAACCAATAAAAAAAACAGTACATTATCCGGAAAATCTTTGAAGCATTACATTAGTCTCCAAAAAAAAAAAAAACAGAGCAAAATATCTGAAAGAAAGTTTGTATGGTCCACCACAGGATAAGGTGCACTGAGTTGTAGAGGGATCTCATCTTTGAACAAGCGACTTTAAAATTTGCAAAAATAGAGAGTATCTTATTTGGGGACCACAAGTGAACTTTTTTTTTTATATAGGAGCCACGTTTCAAATTCAACCTCTTTTTGGGGTCATTTTCGAATGGTCAATATACTTGGGCTGTAAGGCAAACGTTTTTTGAAGATAAAATTTGAATTAAAATGACTGTAATTACAGTGAGAAACGACCAAAACAAGGGAGGTGACTCATTAACAACAGGCATATGTGGCCTGTTCTAATAGCTCTGATTGTTGACAAGATCAGATCAGACCAACATTAGTCAAAATAAAATATCTCATCACATCTGTTGAGTGTTCAATTTGCTTTTCCTGGACTCTAGAAGCAAGTTTTGCATTCTTCAGACTTCTTCCTCTCCTTTATAACACGGCATTGTATGCTCTCCTGTACCAATAGATAATCAATTATTAAAAACATAAAAATATGTATGTTCAATTCATTTTATGTGAAAACGTGAATTTAATTAGACAAATATATAGTTCAAAAAAAACTTAAAATATGTTTGGTCTATTGCAAGAATGGTGTGCCTTTTCAGCGTTTAAACTACTTTGATATATGAATAAATGTCTGCAACCCAGATTTATAACATGGAGCTCCATAGAAAAATAATCCATTCAAGGGTCTTCTATAATCCATTTAAAGGTCTAGAAGTCGTCCCAACGAATGAAATATCATGTCAATGTCTCGGAGCTCTCAACCACCATGCTTTTGTTGTTTGCATGACCTGTTCATTTATTCTGACCAAGTTCCATTAGATGAAGGCATGAAATAGTGGAGGTCTTGACAAACAAAGGCATGTGAACTAAAATGAAGAACAAAATCTGATGATACCTCTGCTGAAGAATACTAGATACAATCACACAAAGCCTCAATTATTCATGAATAGTAAGTAGTATTACACAAGAAAGCCACTCATCTAATAAGAAAAATCACTCATCTCCCAAAAATAAAACATACAGGATACAGAATGATTTTTTTTTTTTACAAGATCAATCATCCCCACTCCCATCTCACAATCAAACCCTGGAGTACATATTCTCTCTTCCATGATTGATTGTCTCACATACGAAGCAGGCTAAGAAACCAAAAACCGCATAGCCTGCAACGTTTAAGCAAATTACATACAATTTTTTTGAGGCAGAGAGAAGTTAATAATATGTTTCTTCCTCACAATATCCCACTAGCTATACTGATAGATAGGTAAACCTGAAAAAAAAAATAGGATTAACTGTACAAAGAAGGACCCATCATGAACAAGCATCAGCATCATCTCCCAGCTGACACAAGAGTCTTCTCCTCATCCGGTGATTCTTTGAAAAATGGGGCCTTTGAGCTTGAAGGGGTTGTTGCTTCTGCCTTATCATCATGGGCGAGCACCGGCAATGGCTTCTTCGTGGTGGTGTAGGTGAAAGAGAGGTCCTTGTTCGATGACAAGGCCAAGAGCTCTGATTCCTCCAGGCCTCTAGCCGGCCCAAGGCTGCACCTATCCGTGGTGTGCTTGGCCAATGCTTCTCTCATTTTCTTAATCTGTAACAACCAACACACCACAAATTAGATCAAAGCAAACAATGGGTGTGCTTCATAAGAGAAAATCAACCAACAATAAGGGAAGACATCCCATATACACATACAGTGGCATTTGTGCAGCTGAAGCTGCAAAGGCGACCGTGGGCTCCTCTGTAGAATCGGAAGAAGGGGAGAACATGGACATTCAAGCTATAGCACATGGATTTGTGTTCTTCATAATTCACTTGAAGGAACATAACATCCGGGTTCATCTCCGCAATCTGGCATATCTGGATAACAATATCAACAAAAATTAGATTGGTTTTTCTCCTTATGTGCGTGTTAAAGACACTGAATGAATGTCTTGTGTAATATGCAATAGATATATTGTTAGTACCTTGGGATGAAGGGCTCTGCAGCCACCACAGCCCGGTGAGAAGAAATCGATGACGACGAGTTTGTTTCCTGCATTCAGCAGTGAATCGACAAGATCTTGGGCTGAGTTTGCCTCCTTCATGTTGGGTTGGGTCCCCTTCTCCCACCACTTCGTTGCCGTCCCAATTGAGAGGCCCATCTGCAGTTCCAATAACAAAATCACAAAAAAGTACATCAGAAGGGAATTCATAAAAATCTGATATTTGGGAAGGTAAAAAAACGGATGCTGAACAAAACCCAACATGTAAATAATCAATAAGAGCAAAATTAAACCTAATTGGTGCATATAGTTGGATGAAGAGCCAAAGAACCCCAAATAACTAATCCCAAAAGCGAGAGCTCATAATATAATTTAAAACGCACACCACCTCCCACAAAGCTATAGTTTTTTAACAAAAGATTGGGAACCCAAATCACGTCACCCCAGAAAAACAAAGAAACGTTTTTTAAATTTTCTCTGATCATTTCATCACATCAATTCGATACGACTCATAAAATCCCATCCACAGATCCCAACATAACAAGAAAATAGAATAGACCCATCAACAAAGGGAGTAATTTTCAGAGACAGACCTGTACAGGCGAGGCCTTCCGATCCAACTTCATGGGTCGGACGCTGCCATCTCCGATCACAAGTTTGGTCCCCTGAAACTCCCCGTTCAAGGAAGATTTCAGAGATTCGAAGCAGACATGCGAAGGAAACCGTACAGAAGAAGAACCCCTATTCGTCGAAGAAGAAGAAGAAGAAGAAGACCTCAAAACGAAACCCCCACAAGGCCTCGACGAGCTGCTTTTGCTCATAACACACGTCATGGTAACTAAAGATCCAAACTTTCAGACGAAAAAAAAGAAAGAAAAAAAAAACCCAATAAAAATCAAATCTTGAGAGAGAAATCGATGAGAAAAGAAAAAATGAGAACAAACGTAGCCGAGTGGGCGTGTTCGTTCACAAGTTCTTATCCGGAATTTCGGAACGTTGATGGACGGCGGAGAGGGAATCAATCCCAATCCAGCGGCGTAGATTGCGCCACGACAATCACAGGCGGGACCAACACGTGGCCTTGGGTGGTTTGATCCACCATTTGGATGAGCTTTGGATAAAAGCAACGGCTTTGCTTTTCTTTCTTTTCTTATTCCTTTTTTTATTATTTTTATTTTTGCGGTCCCCATTGTTTATACTAATTTTGATTCGGAAATTGTTGGTTTTACAGTGATTTGGTGCATCACGACCGTTGGATTAGGTGATGAGGCATTGAGGCGTGCAAGTATTAGGAAAATAATGATAGTCTGACATAAATATATATTTTTCGAATTAGAATTACATGGGACAGAACTCAGAAGGGAGGACAGCAATTCCGATTATACTGTCGTATCGACAAGATGGACAACTCGAAGAGACATGGAAATGGACAGCCTCTTTTCTTTTTTTTTGGTAAGATTCCGTTTGGTTTTACATACTTTCGAATTTCAGGAATTTTATTTTAAAGTGACAAAAGTATTTTTGGTAAAATGAAAACTATTTTTCCACGTTTGATAATCTTAAAATTATTTTAATAAACTCATTTCTATCCCTTTTTTTTTAAATTACTCATTCAAAGTTTACTATTAACTTTAGGATAACAATGTTAAGTACAACTCCTTTTACAATCTTAATTTTAATCCACACGTGTTATAAACTTTTAAAAAACAGTATTACTCATATAATGAGGATATATGTTTTTATAAAAAAATGAAACATATACTCTAATGAATTACATTGATACATTTATAGAAATATAAAAAAAATTTACCAAAGCATATACCTCATTAACGTGGAATTGGGGTTGAATCTTATCAAATCTTTTCAATTGGTGCAAAGAAAAAAATTCAACGTGGACCTTTTGCTAAATCTATTTTGAATTAGAATATTTAATTTTGTTGTTTAAGATAAGTTTGATATCTCTCTTTTAAAATATATTATTAAATTTGATAAGATGGGGAGAAAGCTTGACGGTTGGTAGCAGAATAGGGTCCTTAGTTTGGGGGCAAATTGACTCTTTTGCAGGCTAGCTCTCAAATCTCCCGGACTTTTATCTCTTCATTTTTTGCATCCCGCACATGGTTTTGAAAGGCTGGACTCAATCCGCAGTCGCTTCTTTTAGAATGGATCGAGAAGAGAGTTTCACAAACCGCATTTGGTAAAGTGAAAGTTCATTTGTCAGACGAAAGAAAAGAGTGGTATGGGAGTGATGGTCTCAAGCTCATTAATTAAGCTCTTTTGGTGAAGTGGTTATGGCGATAGGCTGCACAACCATCTCTCCTTTGGGTGAGATTGTTCAAGGAATGTTACAGAGTTGGCAATCCGGTCCTCTTCCCCATTCCCGGCAGCTGTATGTCTTTCTTTGCGAAATGATGGTTTAAGTTAGGAGGGGAGTTTGAGAGCTCCTTGAGATGGAAGGTGGACAAAGGGGACCGGTAATGTTTTGGGAAGGTCGTTGGTCTCGGACGGACAGTTACGAGAGGAGTTTATGTGCTTTTAGGGCCTGTTTGATTGACAAGTGAGATTAGATGGTAATACATAAATTATAATATAAAAAATATATACATTTCTAAAAATACTCTTTCTACAAAATCTAACATATATTAACTTAGATTCAATTTTACATTATTTAACACACACACATCTTCTAAAATTACCTTTTATTTAATAAAATTCTAACAAAGATTCATTTTTTTTCCAATGTTATAGCATCGAAATTCATATTTTTTAGGAAAAAATTCATATAACCCCCTGTAAACTTATTAAAATCTATATAACCTCATGACGTTTTTTAAAATCTATATAACCCTCTTAGTAAATCCAAATAACCCTCTGAATAAAATTTATATTTACATATAATCAATATTTTGTGAATATTATGTTTGATTAACCTTGATAGAAAATTCAGTATACAAAAAAAATCATATAATGTGTTAAAAATGCAGAAAATCTTTTATAAATGACGATTTTATTCATCCGGATAGAGTTTTATAATATATCTAGAGAGGGTAAAATCGTCATTTTCATATGATTTTCTTGCATTTTTAACACATTGTAATGGTTTTTTTAATATATTGTATCTTCAGTGAAAGTTAACTAAATTAAATATTCACAAAATATTCATCATCTATAAGCGAAAATTTTATTCAGAGAGCTATTTGAATTTATTAGATGTTTTCAGAGAGTTATATGAATTTTAAGAAAAGTCAGAAGGTTATATGAATTTCAGTCATATTTCAGATTTCAGGGGTTGTAAAATCGTCATTTTGGCAAACTGGAACTAGGAGAATGGACAAGGTGGGTGACGGGAGCCTCTCCGTATACGACGCTTTACTCTGGAAGAAGAAATAAACGAGGTTGCAATATTCTGTTAGATTGATTGAGTGAGTGCATTCTCTATCCGTTCATCAGTGGAGAATGCTGTCATTTGGCCTAGAAACTCCTTGGAGATAGATGTTCTCTATCAGAGATGGACACCTGTGGTGGAGCAGCTCGTTGGAGGAGGTTGGAATGGCTGAGAACGAGTTCCCAGTTACTCAATCTTTTTTTTTGAGGTACAAGGTAGTCTTTATAACATATGAACTAGGTTACAAAGTCCGATTCTTGCCTCAAAAGTGTAGCAAGGAAAGGGGGGAGAAGTGATAGAAGAAGATAAAGAAAGAGATAGAAAATCATGGGGAAGACATATTGCATAGTGAGAACCCAATTGAAATGCATCCACACAAGCTGTGTGTGCGCAACTCAAAACAGTCCCCTAGCCAAAACACAGCTGACCTCGCCCACCAGTAAGCTGAACTCAACCCGGATCAATTTGAAAGTCTTGCCCGCTCAACTGAACTGCCCCAGCCCCCGCCAGCCCACAACCCCAGTCGACAATGAAGTGTGTCGTGTCCTCCCAAAGATTCTCTGTGTAAAATCGTTGGTTCTGGAATATCTTCTTGTTCCGGCACAGCCATATGGCCCACAAGGCTGCCGGGATCAAGATTTTCCTCACCTGCGCTTGTGCCCGTGTGTCCCCAGGTCGGTTAGTGCTCACCATCTGCTCCCATAGTTCATCCTTGTTGTTGAAACGCAACGCTGCCCCCGACCCTGTGCGCAACATCCCCCAAAATGGAATCAATGCCGGGTATGCACAAAATAGATGATCGACTGTCTCCACGTCCGTGTCACACAACTCACAAGTTGCTGAAGACTCCGGCCTCCATTTGGCGCGATATGACTTTGTGAGCAGTCGATCTTGCAAGGCTACCCAAAGGAAGATTTTTACTTTTAATGGCATCTTCCGCTTCCATAACCAACTCGTCCTTCTAGCCATACCTGGCACCTCTGGCGTGTCCCGTCTCCACCATTTGTATCCTTCCTTCACCATGTAAGCTCTAGACGTCTGGCAATTCCATATGATTTCATCGTCCACCCCTGGATCAATCACCACTGATTGAAGTTGTGCCATCAGTTGTGCGATGTCTTCGACCTCTTCTTCTTGTGTAATGCGCCTTAGTTGAAGCAACCAGTCCCCCGTCTCGCTCGTTGTGACCCAGCACTGGTTCACCGTGAGGTCCTTGTTTTCAGCCAGTCGATATAGTCGTGGAAACACAATGCTAAGTGGTAGTTCATTGCACCAACGGTCACCCCAGTTACTCAATCTTTTTCTCATAATAAACTCATAATTGACAAATGGTCAAACACTGACCAATTTGGTGGGAGAATATAGGAGGAATGGAGAGAAATAGAGCAAAATAATTTTAAAAAGCCGTTTGTTTTGTAAGGAATAAGGATATAGTTATGTTGGAATTGGTGAGAATAAACTGGTATTATAGGTTCCATTTGAAATTGTGTTATTCCACCCAATCTATTCTACCAGTATAAAATGAGTCTACATGTTAAATGACGTGTCATCACTTTTATTAATTCAGAAGATTCACATGTCAAATCAATTTTTTACATTTTAATATTTATTTATATCTTATTTATTTTTTATCCACAACTTTAATTATCAATATTTTATTATTATTACATTTTCTAACAAGAATAATTTAAAATATAACAAAAAATAATTTTTTTTATTTATATTGAAATAATTATCTATCCTAGAATAACTTATGTCGCTATCCAAATGGGGACTAAATATAAGAGTACTAAATACTGACACCTCATATAAAGGTATCTGATCTAAAAATTATATATTATATATAATTATGTATTACAAAACTATATATGTTCGTATTGTGTTTATTTAAACTAAATCACCTGTATGATGTAATTGTAATTTGTAAAATTTAGATTACTTGCATTTTTTTAGTTTCTTTGAAAAAAAAAAGTTTTGAAACATTACAACCTTCATTTTTTTTCTTCAAAATACCATATCTCCTTTTCAATGTCATTTGAATCATGTTTGACATATTAATTATTTAATAATATTGTATTCATAAAATATATTATTAATGCACGATATATCACATGTTTTTATATGTTCATGAAATATATAATATATTGAATATGTTATTCTTGCATCATAATTTATTTGCATTTTGCACCTTCATGATACTAGTTTATTTTAGGAATCATAGGGTTGGTTTTTGTGTACACCCGGGATGTGTTATATGTGACACTGTCACACGGCACACACAATAATAGTTACTCATAATCGCATTAATAAAGAACACCACTAAGCCCTGTTTAGAATGGGGATATGGTTTATAATAGGATATATATTTATTTAAGCATAAGTGAGTATAAATAAGGATAAAATGATTTTGTGTTTGATTGTGTTTTGAATTATTCTCGTTGGTAAACGTAAGAATAAATGTTTTGTTGTTTAGATAAAATGTGAATAAAGTATGGATAAAGATTTAAAAACGTAAAAAAATAATGATAGTTGATTTAACATGTGATTTATAAGTGGTGATGACAATTGATTTGATAGTGGACCCACATATTCTTTGAGTGGAATAACTTAGAATAACTTTAATTCTAAGGGTTGATTGGAATTCATATATCAGTTTATTCTAACATACTTTATCAGAATTTATTCGGGATAAATAAACACACCAAAATTTTCATTCAAAATTATCCGGAGTTATACATGTGCTTATACCCAAAACAAACGAGAGGAGTGGAGGTGTGAACGTGCGATGAAGTTGGAAAGAATATAAATAAGGTCATCATCATCCATCCATACATCACCACCCGCTTCAATTCCACGCAGATTTATCCCCCGTCTGATACATACACCCACTGACAGGTCCACTGCCTTAAAAGGAGCATCGGATTCCAATTGATCGCCAAATCCAGACCGTCCGTCTCACATTATAAACAACCAATCGTCCCGCACCAACACCTCCACCTGTCCCCCCTCAACCAAACATCCCCATCACCCGCTACGATACACAGAGACTGATCTCTCCTGTCTCTGTTTCAACAATGGAGTTCCCATTCGGTCATCGTCACAACCGAAGAGACGAAGACGATGAAGAACAAGACCGTCAACGTTACCCGCCGCCGCCACAACCCCATCATCATCACGAGACACCCTCCTATGCTGGTTATCAACGACAAGATCCACCTCTTGATGACTACCCAAATCGACCTCCTCCTCCTCCATACGGGGGCGGAGGTTTCGCCGAGCCCTACCGTGGACCCACCTCCTATGGGTCTTACGAGCCCACTTATCCGACGGTCCAGCACACCTCTCACGAGGTGAATCAGGCCCCTTCATATGGTGGGTACGGCCATTCTTACGAGACGACGGTCCAGCACATCTCTCACGAGGTGAATCAGGCCCCTTCGTACGGTGGGTACGGCCAGGAGGGGCGCCATCAGACGGCGGAGGAGGGAGGGTTCCACCATGGACAGCCTCCTTCCCACCACCATTGCAATCCCTTCTCCGGTGGTTTTCACCGCCACGAGGCGGCTCCGGGCGGTGGGGTCTCACAGAGGCAGACCGTTAGGGTTTACACAAAGGCTGAGTCCAACTTCTCCCTCTCCATCCGCGACGGGAAGGTCGTCCTCGCACGAGCTGATCCCAACGACCCATCCCAGGTAAAGCTTCTGACTTTCCATTCGATCTTTGTTTTTAGTCGTTTGGGTTACTCTTTGGTTGACTTGTTTTGGTGTTTTTGTAGCACTGGATCAAAGATGAGAAGTACAGCACTAAAGTGAAGGATGAAGAGGGTTTCCCGAGTTTCGCACTCGTCAACAAAGCCACTGGTCTAGCTCTTAAGCATTCTATTGGAGCAACCCATCCAGTGAGTGTTTCTTTTCATATTATTCTTGTGCTTTGTTATATGGACTGTTTTAAATGATGATGGGTATATTTTTCTTATCACATTGATTGCCTTGTGACATAATTTATGCTTCTTCGGATTACAAAAGAGGTGATGTGTGCTGCATTGTTGACAGTATCTTGCTAGATGAGTGCTGATCTATCAATTGGTGTCTTGCATGTTTTTTTCTCTTCTCCCTGATACTATATCATTGAATGTGGTCCAGCTTTTGAAAGTGTGCAAATGTTAGTGATCCATACATAGGATCTTTCTTTCGTTAATTGGGTTAAAACACCTGCAACCTTTTTATGAGTTAAAAAAGGATCTTTCTTTCATGAATTGGATGTGGTTCCCTTTTTCATATGGAGTGTCAAGATTGCCCAAAATAACTTTAAAATACTGAGGGGAGGCCGGGAGGGTTTAAGTCAGGAAAGCATCAACGGTTTTTTTTTCTTTTCTATATGGATGTGAAGGGGATTCTTCGCTGATTCTCACCTTTCCTTTACTAGATTAGAGATATAAATGAATAAGACACACCACTTGTGCTTGATGAAGGCTTGTCCAACTTTCAGGGCACCCGATAAAGAACCTCAAGAATTGAGACTGTCTCTAGGAATTTATAATGTCTCCCTGGGTAGAATGCATAGGTACAGAGGGATAATTACTAAATTGCTTCCCCAGAGTAATGATATCCAGATGTAGATCTATCATGGACAATGGGAACTTCTAGGTTTGCGAATCTTAGGTGATTGACCATGTCCCAACGAGTTTCCCCAGTTTGGTGTGATCTTTACAGTGACCAAATGATATCCTATTATTCACCCACCCTCCATCTCCCTTGCACATTTAATCTTTGGAGAATTTGCGCAGTCTGCGCCAAGAACTCTCTAAAAAAAAAGCTTTTGAGAATCAGAGCAAAGGGCTGATCTCTCGATACTCCGAATATCTCACATTAGAGTGAATTTAGTTTCTTCAAGCTGAATAAATGAAAGTACTTTAGTGGGGCGAACCATTGTGATCCAAAAATTTAAGCCCTGCTCATCTTGATTTGAACATTCAACCTGCTAAAGGCACAGTGAAGCAATTTTCTTCATCTATCTTCCTGTAAAAATCTATTGCACAACATAGCTTATCATAGTTATCCATTTTCCTATACTTCATGAAGTTGAATTATATTTGGCTAGATGATGCAAACGCACAAAGTTCTGTGAATCAACCTGAACACCAGGCCAACAGTTTTCTTTTAAGAAAGAGTTTGGGCAACATCTCTCCATAGAATGTGGAAGCCATGTCATAATTGTCAGATCGAGAACAGACTTTTTTTTTTTTTTTTTTTTGATAAAAATATTTGAGCTTCTTTTATGTGTGTGTTTTTTTGGTTAGACAATATAACTCAGAAGATTTTTCAGTGCATTATTTCAACTCAGCAGATTTCTCGATTTCACAAGCAGTAATCCGGTTTTCCATTTCTCCAACTTATCTCTGTGGATTCGGACCATCCAATATAGTTTTTCCCATCCAGATTTTCTGTAGCGATTTATGGTTCAGGAATTTTCTGTAGTGATAAAAACTTGTTTGTATTCTGTTTTCCTCCAAATTTGTTGTTTTGTATAACGTGTTAAATGCTCAAATGCAGGTTCACATCTTTTTGAACAAGAGTAATTTTACCAATTGTCTTTTTTATAGGAAACATAGCATTCATGATGTTACTCTTGTTTAATATATAGGTTTGAACATGTATTGCAGGTTCGTCTAATACCTTACAATCCGGAATATATGGATGAATCTGTCCTGTGGTCTGAAAGCAGGGATCTGGGAGATTCTTACAGAACAATAAGGATGGTGAACAACATTCGTTTGAATTTTGATGCTTTCCATGGGGATAAGAACCATGGGGGAGTGCATGATGGAACTACTTTGGTGTTGTGGGAGTGGCTGAAAGGAGAGAACCAGCGATGGAAAATTGCTCCGTACTGTAAGTTTTCATGATCATCAATATATGATTGAATCTAAAAGTAAAAAGAGGAGGAAGGAAATTAAATATTACAACACCACCTCAAATGTGCATTTACTGTTCTTTGTATGTCAGGATCAAATGAGACAATAACCTATTATTTCTCAGCCCGGTGACGTCTTTCTCACTGCAGGACTTAGCCACCACCAATGCTGCTTCCAAATTTCTCATTATGTTTTTGTACATTAGAATTAGTGAACCTAAGAAAATCACATATGCTAGAAACCAAGTAAAATTTCGAGTCAATTATCAAGTCCTTCTAATTAATGTTGTCCTCTCTCTTTACTTATTGCACTATCTCTCTTCATTGATTATTATAATTATTGTTGTTGTTGTTATTTATCCTTGATCATGTTTGACCACCTTGCCTCATTTGATTGATAATGCAGGATGTCTCATTATCACTGCTCTCAGCTGTGTGGACCCTTTGCTTTTTTACTTGGGTGAGCTTTTCTACTTGGTTTGGCAGAATAAGCTGTTTCATAGAGCTTCATCATGTGGGGTTGTGTGGCCTTCCTCAAGTCACATGGTTGTAAGCCCTTGTTGCAGTCATGGTGTGTGTTACTTTATGTTGGTTTGAAGCTAAAGTGAGGGACTATGTATGCCCTTATGTTCTGTCGACTCTTTTCATGTGCTTTATGTCTTGTTGAGCTCAATGGTTGTGTACCGTTTTATATCTTTTTAGTGCTCTTTCCCTCTCTTAGAAAGGCTGTATATCTAGAGCAGTTCATCATATGTGCCTAGTGGGGTGGGTTAAATGCCTCAGAACATACAGTGGGTCAGAGGCCCATTATCAGTTCAAAGGATTGTAGTTGGAAGCTTGAGTGAAGAGTTCCACAAGCATGAACCAGTCCCAAAGGGGTTTTAAACCTCATTTTCTTATCGGCAAGATTTGATCGAAAGATCCCCCCTAGAAGGTTTAGAGTCCCAACCATTAGGCCAGAAGTTCCTACATGAAGCACACATTAGGTCTTGACCTCATATTCTGTGGGGCTGTATGAGCTAGGGCTGCAACTTGAGTTGGGTCCAACCCAAACCCAACAGGTTGAAAGTTGAAACTGATTTTTGGGTGGATTGGGATGAAAAAACTGGGTTTGGTTAGGAGATTTGGGTTGAATGGATTTTGGGATTGGGTTGGGATTGATATTTGATATTTCAGACAACTCAATCCAACCTGAACCCAATAAATATGAGTACTTTTGATCTAATATCAACCATTAGATATTTGGTTTTTTATCTATACAGTTGATCCAACTTTTACACAGACCAAAAGGAGAGAAACAACCCTAGCTCCCTTGGATTGCTAAATAAAAAAAAATTCTCCAAAAAACTCTCTCTCTGATTGGGATCCATCTCCCTCTTCTTTCCCTGTTCCCTCTCTCACTCCCTCTTACTCTTCTTGAACCCCCAAATCCAGCAAAATTAAATAAAAAAATGTTGTTACACATGATCTTTCTATAGAAGATATACATTCGGTTCATTAAGATATATACAAGAAAGTATAATATTAAATTAAAAAAATTATAAATATTGTATGTATATTCAATGTATTCAAATATAATTCATGAGAACAAAATTTAAAAATGACTTAAGCTGAGCTGAGGCACATCTTCTTGATAGTTGATACTCATCATCGCTGTCAGAATCTGGAAAAACGTCACTGAATCACCATCATCCAGGACAGGTGCATTTCTCTTACTTGGTTATTTATATTTTATTAATCTGTTGAGAGGTCAAACAAACAACATGTAGTAATGTATTGGTGGATGTGCGAGGCCAAGTCACACTGATTAGGTTATCCTTAATCACAGATTTATATATAAACAATTGGTCATAATTTTATGCATCCAGATATCCCAACATGCCTATTCCGTGACACACTCAATTAAATATACCCACAAACACTGAAGAATCTTATTTGGCTAAAGATCACAGACGTGTCTTTAAACAAAAAGTTGTTTTTAAAATTTCCATCTAAAAAGAATACATTTTTTAGATTTCAAAAGGTTGAGTTTATTTTATGCGTTTGGAAATCTATCATTCTAGTGAAGTCGTCCCTCGTTTTCAACAGCTGTCTAGTAAAGTATTTAATTGTGGGATATTCCATTTTATCATACCAACTCTGTTTTATGTAAAAAATATTCACTGATTAATAAATGTAAGTAAATATTAATTGAATCAATTAAATCAATGTTAATACAAAATGTATATATATTGATTAATGGTATCTTAAAATTATCATTTTTAAATATATTCAATGTTGATATCATTTTAAATGCTCCGAATATATATTTCAATAAAAGTTAAGTTGATTTTAGATTTTTTTTTTAAAGTGACTTCCCCAACCCCATTTGGATGACTATAAGAGCACCAACGTGGAGCAATGAAACACCATTGGAGATGTTAGGGAAGCATTTTTTTTAGCCTGATCTTTATAGTTGAAAATTTTCATTAAAAAAAGGTAGCACTGGTTGAGGTATATTGGAAGTTGCACACTTGCACTTGAATGAACCCCCAAAACCTTGATGGTGGGGACTACACCCTATAGATAGAGGTAGGCATGTTAACGGGTCGCGGGTCGATTTAGATCAGACTCGACAAAAGGTGTAAATACTTGACCCGAAGGACCCGTTAATCAAAACGGATCGGGTCTGAGTTCATCTCGACCCGATCTTATGGACCCAATTGACCCAACCCAATGATCAACCTAGCACTATGATTCAATCAAACATTTATAACTAAATATTGAATAATCATTTAAAATTTTAAACATTTCAAATATTTTTACAATTTTTTTTATTTATCAAACCGATTCAATGTTCCCTCATATAACATTTAAAAATTAAAATATTAGAACTATTTATAATACACACTCATGAAAATTCAACTTCTCTTTGTCTCAAACTTGTTAATGGGTCGACCTAGTGGCGGAGCCAGAAATTTTTCTAAGGGGGGGCTACACGAATACAAAAAATTGTTATTTATGTAATGTCTTTGATATAAAATTAATTTAAAAAATTTCATAAAAATTTACATAAGTTAAAAAAATTGTAGTTGGAATTTCATTACATTCATTCCTAAATTTCAATTAACAAAATTTACCGGAACTGGATTATTTGAAAAAAAGATTCTTATTCTCAACTAGAATACCAAAATTCTTAATTCATAATAAGGGTTTAAATGCATAATAAGGGTTTACATATAAAATAGAGAGAATGAATAACATTCGAGTGAATAACATAAAAATGTATAATCGCGTGTAAAAAATATTTCCGGGGTAAGCGATAAAAAAATATATTAAAGAATTTAGAAAAAAATATATACCACTTAAGGGTGTTTTGATATATTAAAAAATTTGAGAGATTAAACAAAAAAAATGTTTTTTTAAAATATTGAGTTTATTTTCCCAAGCATTTTTATTATGACAATAAATATTTATCCAATAAACAGATTCTCAATTGTTCTTGTTTGTTTCTATATAAAAAAAATGTTGATTTAAAATTTTTATTTCAGCCCCACTTCCAGTCCTATATACGTCGATAGAAAATTTCAAAGCATATACTACTTTAACGAGGAAGATGTTTCGATAACTTTTTTTTACATTTTCTATAAATCATTCATGCAATTCATTAAGTACATACTTCATTTTTTATATAAACATAACCTCATTAGATTAGATTCTAATTTTAAAAAATTTTAAACATTTGTAGACTGAATTTAGGATTGAAAAAAAAACTGAATGTAACATTATCATAAAAAAAAAATATACAAGGAGCCCCTCCTTGTCCCTACATAGCTCCGCCCCTGGGTCGACCGACCCAACTCGAGACCCGATATGGATCCGATTCGAAGGACCCAACAATCAAACAGGTTGGGTTTGGATCGGGTCAGACCCGGACCCGACCCATTAACAAACCTATAAAGAGGTACGTAGTTAGCAATATAAACCAACTTGTCAAATTTTTCTCTCTGTCACTCTTTTGAGATTTGGAAAATCATGATCAAGTATTATATATAATTAATCGTAGCGTGGATTAATAGTCCTCACCACGACCGAAAAACAGGAGAGGATAGAAATGCTTACAGTTGTTTCGATGATGATCTGGTCGGTGCGACACATTGAACTTTCAATATCTGATGTTGTATAGGGAAAGAGAGGTCATACCAAAAACACTTGATTTTTTTAGATATTTAAATAGAAGTTCGACCTTGATTTTTTCACAAGTCTTAACAAGGAATAAATATGACTTACATCATTCATTTTGATTTTCAAATCTGAATTGTTTGAAACAAGTGTTACAGACAGTCGGTTTCCTTAGTGTTTGATTAATAAGGTCCAAAACATGTACGAATTCGACTATCATTTTCGTCTAGGTCTAAATGAGAACATTAATGGTTATATAACTGATGATTCCTTAAATCAGAAGTCTAGTTTTTTTTTTTTTGAAAGAAAAATCAGAAGTCTAGTTTTAATAATAAAAATTTACAATCATAGAAACTGAGTAGAATTCAAGTCTTAGCATTTACTTAACCCAAAAAAAAATTGAACAAAAAACTTTCCTAAGGTCATGGCCCCACATCCTATTATCCAAAAAGAGTATATTATATGTAGAAAAAGTAATTAAAGAGCACACTTTAGGAAGAAGCAGAGAAGCTTTACCAACCCAAAAGAGGATGATACCAAGTGGACACTAATCATCGACGAATAATTAGAAAAATATTATGCTAATTCGGCCATGTGACGTAATCTCCAGCTAGCTGTAGTTCAATTAATAAAACAAATTAAAGTCTCACCAGTTAAAAATTTCACTTCATTTTTAATACAAGTACGTTTGAATGGGAGAATATGTGGTGATGGGATAAGAGAAAAAATCATATGAAAACTAATTACCCAAACAATCTGAATGTCACCATTAGATTTATATAAAAAAACTGTTTTTTTATAATTATTTTTTTTTTTTTTTGTGGTTTACAAGGCTCTATTAAAACCAACAAAGCAGAATGTGTTATCTCCTCAGCTGACTTGGAGATAATCACCAGTGGCATGGCTAGTAGCCCCTCATCGACTAACAATCTGAAAGAGTCCTGTTTAGTAGACAAACATTTTCGTATGAACGAAGTCCTGTAACGATATAGAACGTCGAGTAACGTGAGATACTCTAGCCTGCCTTGGCGAGTGCATCCATTGCACCCAAATACTGCCGGGGGGTCAACCTAAAACAAACCTGACTCATGGCATGGACATGTTGTTGCCATTGATCCTTCAAATTATGCAAGTGTGGAGGCCCGGGCCCAGGGTCAGTGAAGAGGGTGATCGCTGTCGTGGAATCTGTGCACACCATAACTTCTTTGTATCCCACCTGTGTAGTCGCAATAAGACCATCCACAATGGCTTGCGCCTCCGCTTGAAATGGAGAGGAATAACACCACCAGTCACAACCTGCGACAATGATATGAAAAGGAGACTGTTGTAGGAGTACATACGCCCAACCTGCCGCCCGAGTAGTTGGTGAGACGCTCCCATCCGTTAACAATACTAGTGGTTGAGTATGGGGTTGATGCATTGGAAGCAGAGGAGAATGATGTTGAGTGGGAGGGAAAAGTATAGGATGAGCAACTCTATGAAGTATAGCCTCACAAGAATGCACCCGAATCTGATGAATAATTATTATTTGGTGAAAGAAAATTAGCAGAGGGTGAAGGGGAAAAAAGGTATATTTTAAAATATTATAGTTGTTTACCCAGCTAGAAAAAATCATAGTTATTTATGCACGTACAGTTACCCTTTTTTCTTACAAATATATATCTTGTTGTCCCTGGCCATTAATGGGAACAAAATTATATGCAAATAACATTTTATTCCTCATGGTTTTAAGAAGATAAAATAGGTGGAGCGATGTTGATTTCCATTGCAGTTTATTTTTTGCTGGATACATGTATTCTAGATAAATGCAGGTGAACAAGGAATTTATAACTACATTAATGTACATATGAAAATGCATGTATTATTAATGTGACTAAAAGGAAAAACTAAAAACAATATAGAATATAAAAAATACTTTCTTGATTTTTTTTCTGACATCAAACAATGTTGGGTTAATTTGTAGATTATCAAGGAAGATCAGAGTAGCAGAGTTCCTTCAATGATCAAAATATTGTTTGTCCATTATGTACAAATAGTATACAATTATTAATTTTATGCATGTGTATTTTCATATACAATTAAAGTTTTGTAATTTGTGTATTATGTATGGAGACATTATGATCATGTATTAGGTTATTTATAAATTTTTTTACACCATCTATTGAAAAATTAAACAAGGGGAGTCATGAAAAGCAATTATAGAATTCAAGAGGAAGAGTCATATTTGTAGTTTGTTTATTACATATAAATAATATACAAATTTACCTAAAAATCCGAGCATCTTAGGAACAAATTAAATGTGGTGGTGTCAAAACTCAAATTCTTCTAGATATAAGATTGTTTAATGATAAGGTCTTAAAACGACTAATAGTTTTGTTTACTGGTTGGATCCATAGACTATTGATTAACAACTTAATTTATAATCACCGAATCTTGAGTTCAAATTGACTACTTATTATAATAATAATAAAAAGTGTCATTTATATTGAGTTAACCCACCCGTGTTACCGTGTATGAATATTGGGAAAAAAAGTCAAAAAGACATGTAAGCAATTATGATCTCTCCCAAGTGACATACATTCATCAAATTTAGAAGGAAAACAAAATGTTTTGTTTTCACATATATTCTGGTTGGACATAATCACATCATATCCTTTAATTATCCAATTTTGTTTTTTTAAAAGAAAAAGTGAGAGAAAAGACAAAGGTGAGGAGAGAGAGAGAGAGAGAGAGAGAGAGAAGGGGTGGTGCAGCACTGCAGAGTGTATTATATAATACAGTTAGATGACGCATAACAGGACGTCAATTAAACTGTGAAAATAAAAAGGATGGGGGGGGGGGGGGGGGGGGAAGCTTCCTTTGATTTGATTTGATGGAGTCGGTGTAAGTAAACAAAAAAGGGTCAGCACTGTTTTAGGATTTTTAGTTTCTGAGCCCCAACTTGCTTCACCTCCTCAATCAACTTGCATTAGGGTGGTCCCCACATGCCTCTTCTAACTATTTTTACTGTCATTATTATTTAATGTTCATCTGATCATCAACCCATGACCAGACCATGTATATATCTTAGATGATCACAGAATATATATATACCTTATTCCACACATGCACCCGGGTTATTATAAGATCACATCTTGGATTCACCTTCTTCATCCATTTTCTAGGACAAATTTTTTTTTAAAAAAGAGAGAGTAGCTTGGATCCCATGCATACGGATTCAAATTGTCGTTTGCAAAATATCCCTGGAAAATTCATCACAGAATATCACATATTAAAGTTTGAGTGCTGAACACCCACTGATATATATATTTTTTCATTACTTAAATTTACATTTTCAAGGATAGCGTTCAAGTTTATTTATTCACAAAATTTTAATAACAACAACGTAGGAGTGACGGGGTTAGCTCCTATAAAAAGTTTTCTGAATTTTGATTATGATGATTATTCTTATGAATATTTATTTGTTTATGAAGTACATAATTTAATAAAATTGAAATATATGATCATATAATTTAATATGTATCTTTTTAAATTTTTCTTAGTATATATATAAAAAAATCAAATACAGCATGAGAATGAGATAGACTAAATATATCAATTCTATTATTATATTTTTCAACAAAAATATTTAAGAACAAATCAAATAAAAAATAATTTATTAATTATGTATACTAAAATAGTTATTCATAACAGAATAGTCTCTCTCTCTCCCTGACTTGTCCAAGTTAAATTTAGCCAACACAACTTGTTCATGTTACAACACGGTGTATAAAAATGAGTGTTTTTGGTAGATCACATGCAAATGCAAGCTAAGTGCAGTCCAGTGACATGACATGTTTCTTAGCTTCCCAAATCCAAAGTGAATGCTGTGTCTGACTATTGTTACATCCAGCTCACTACTATGAAGCTCCAGTTAGGTTTGTAATTCATGCATGCGCCCGTCCACTAATAATGTTCGATCCACACAAAGTCCTTGTCTTCTTTAATGCTCTCTCTCTCTCTCTGATGTACCTTTTTTTCTTCTTTTCTTTTCTTCCCTGGATCGGAGTCAAACTATATTCAGCTTTTTGAAGTTATTTTCCAAGGATGCAATGGGGATCCATCATCCGGAAATAAAGGGTTGTGTTGTGGCGTCAAATGTTGCATGTTCATCAGTCTTCAAACACACACTTTATATATATATGATATGAATGATGCAACGTAACTCATTGAAGCAGATGTTGAATAGATGCCAACTAATGCACGGAGACTGCCAAGCTATCCTCCTAACCATATTATGAATAATTTCTTCTTTACATATATATCGATCATATGTTTACAAGCTTGACCAGCTGCTGTTATATTCTAGCCGAGCCGAGCCAATATTAATTTTTAGCCGTCTATCCATTGTTAATTACATGTGTTTTTTTTTCAAACCATTGCATTGCATGTGTTTGTGATCAATGAAGGGAAGGCCTTAAATGAGAAGGGACAGATTCACATACTTTGAACATATGACTGTTGTAATTAATGAAAATAATGAACGTATCACGTATGTAGAAAGAGCTAGATTCAGCTGCACCAGTCATAATTCTATCATCACTCACCTCTTTATAAGATTCGATCGCTTTATCATTAATTTATGGCTTTTTTTATAACAGAAAACACTGCCAAAAACATGGGTTATGCACCCCCTCCCCTCTATCAATGCGCACAGTAGATACCTAAAAATTACATATTACATGACAATGAAACCTTAGCACATGCTCCCCTCCTCCTCTTTTTTTTTTTTTATTCCTTTTTTTTATAACTGTTACATGTCAAGACAAACGAGGGCTTCATAAGTAAATACTATTATGATAAACAAACAAAATATAATAATAATATTATTGTGAAACAAAAAAATCTCAGAGAGGCTTCCCGGGGAAGTGACTTGCGTGGCACGTATCTTAACCTCTCTATTTAAGCCAGTCCCCTTCGCCTCCATTTTTTTCTTCCTTCCTAACACCATTTCGTTTTCACAAGCAACCCATCTCTCTCTCTCGATCGAAGCAAGGAAATATTTTTTTTGTTGTTCTGAATTCTTTTCTTCTCGGGTCTCGATCCCTTGCTTGTTTTAATTTGTTCTTGGGAATTGAACTTCATTGGATCTCTGTATATTATTATCATTATTATTCCCTAGCTTTTTAGGATTCAGAGCCTTCGATTATTAAAGTTGCAGAATCTATGGAAGGAGGGGATAACTGCGCAGATTTGCCTCCTGGATTCAGGTTCCATCCAACAGATGAAGAGATCATAACCCACTATCTCGTGGAGAAAGTCAAAGACAGCAACTACATCTGTAGAGCTATTGGTGATGTGGATTTGAACAGGTGTGAACCATGGGATCTACCAAGTAATTTATCTATCCTTCCTTCCTCATCACTTTCAATTCTTTTATATGATATTTTATCTTTGTGTTTCTATATATGGTGGGCTAATTGTGAAATGAATTGCAGGTAAGGCTAAAATGGGAGAGAAGGAATGGTTTTTCTTCTGCCAGAGGGACAGGAAGTACCCAACAGGGATGAGGACCAATAGGGCCACTGAGTCTGGTTATTGGAAGGCCACAGGCAAAGATAAGGAAATTTACAAAGGGAGGGGTGCCCTTGTTGGGATGAAGAAGACCCTTGTTTTCTATAGAGGGAGGGCTCCCAAAGGTGAGAAGACCAACTGGGTCATGCATGAATTCAGGCTCGATCGCAACGCCTCCACCTACTTCAACCTCCCCCGCACAGCCAAGGTATATATAATATTATCATCAACATCAAATTAACCTATATAACTTCTCCTCTCTAGCTAGCTTTTTAATAAATTCTCCAATTTCTATGAGTGCAGGATGAATGGGTTGTTTGTAGGGTCATCCACAAGAACAACACAGGGATTAAGAGGAGTCCGATTACCGGATACGATAGTGTGAATTCCTTGGTAAATGAATTGTTGGACTCTCAATCTTCCTTGCCTCCTCTTTCAGAACCTTCTTACAACAACAACAACAACAACAGCAACAGCAACAGCAACACCTTCAACTTCAATGATTACAACAACAACGCGAACAATAGCGAATTTGAAATGGATTTTAAGAACTTATCCGACCTATTTCAAATTCCCTACTACCCTTCGATGGATCTCCCGAATCTTAAACCTGCAGCCTTACATCCTCAATTTCATATGCCAAACCCTCCACTTCCCATCACGACCTTCCCCAGCTCCTCCAATGCCTTGATATACCATAATCAAGCACCGACCGTGTTGCGTGGCCCGTGCAAGGTTGAGCAATACTCGAATCATTCGCTTGTGAGCGCTTCACAGGATACCGGACTCAGCACTGACCAGAATGTGACTGCGGAGATCTCTTCTGTGTTATCGAAACATGAGATCGGTAGCTGCGATCGTTCTTATGAGGACATAGAAGGACCTTCGTCTTCAAGTGGTCCGGCCGAGAACATGTGGAGGAGGTACTGATGATCAGATTTAATTTGTGGAGGCTGTGTTACAATAAACTCTCTCCAGAGGTTCTTCTCTTGTGTCTTATTGAATCACTGAAGAGAAGGATTTGATGTCTTTCCAGGTTTGCTTGGTTTGTGTAGAGTAGTACTTCAGAAGTCTACAAATTCTTAGAGAGTTAAAACAGAAAAAAAAAAAAAAAAAAACAAGAGGTCAAGAGTAGTCATTGTACATTTTAATTCTTTTGTTGAATTCTAACCCTATATATATTGTCTGAAATGTAATAGAGTTTTTCAGTGCTTTTATATATATATATATATATATATATATATATATATATAGTCGACTGATGGCGTGCGGTCGTCCGCTATATATATATATATATAGGTGCGAAGTGATTACGTGCGGTCGGTGCGTCCGCGATTACGGGCCGTCGATCACGGGTCCATCGCATCGGACGATCGGGTGCGAATCACGTCGACCATTGGATGCGATGGACTCGCGATCGGACGGCCCACGACCGCGTAAACCGCACGACCGCATACCCCGTAATATATATATATATATATATATATATATATATATATATATATATATATATATATATTAATTTAGAGCTGATTGTCCCCCTTTGCAATCAGCTGGGATTGATGTTTCTGTTGATTATGATTAGTTCATGAACCTATAATCTTCATGAGAGCAAGTTCATGATTCTCGTGATATACTTTTATTCCATTGTATGGTTGTACTCGTAGTAACAGTTATTAATTCAGATATAATCATAATTAATTGCTCTATGAAGCTAGTTTCTCTCTCCTTTGGGTTAGTTAATAATTAGCTAGCTCCTTTTAAGTCGCCTCAATCTATATATTGACATTGGTGCCAATTATATGCATGTAATATGAGCCGAAGTCATATTTTTATCCTTTTTTGATGAAGAAAACATGCGTGAACAATCCATGTGCATGTATAGTTGTATACCATCTGTGTTGTAAACCATCCATTCAAACCAGTAATCCTTTCAGAAAAAAAGGCATATACCAAGAAAGCTCCTCAAAGAGCTTATTCACTAGTCTGGTATAGTACCCGTGGCAAAAAAATTAAATTTATATATATATAAAACTCTCATCTTTCTTTGCGGTCCAATTGTTGAAAAATTGATCAGTTAGCAGTTTTGAATGATTCTTGTCATGGAAACATCTCAACATCCTTCTCATATATATCTTCAAGTTGGGTATGAATGACAAATGCATGCTGAAACTGATCATAGGGCAGGAGAAAAGGAGAGAAAGAGAGCGGTTAAAGAAGAGGCAAGGGAAGACAAAATGACAAATGGGGATGTCGGTTATTGAAAGAGAAGAAAGGTTTCCAATGTGATTTGCTTATCCCAATTACTTACTTTCCATTCAATGCAAAGCCTCCTCTTCTATATTATATAAAATATATAAATGTGGAGTGAGCCCTCCTTTCATGCATGAAAAAACGGCGGAGAGGAGGGTCGTTCGTAGTATTTCAAAGCAC
Organism: Acorus calamus; assembly: GCA_030737845.1. NCBI lineage: Eukaryota > Viridiplantae > Streptophyta > Magnoliopsida > Acorales > Acoraceae > Acorus > Acorus calamus. The sequence goes on from CM060873.1 coordinate 23,707,006, forward strand.
ACGTGATTCTCACGCATTCAAATTAATACGTGGTCCTCGGCTCGGCTTCTCTGTATATATATATTTTTTTCTAAATAAAAATAAATAAATTTATATGTAAAGAAGAAGATAATTGGCCAACCCTATGACACGGTGACCGGGTGACCGGGTGTAACGCTATGACACGGCTGTTTGGCCAACCCCACCAATAAAATTGACCACCTTGTTTTTGTTTTTGTTTTTGTTTTTGTTTTTGATAAACCAGTTCCCATGTGAACGGCCGGTTTTTTTATACTAGCTACCTGTACCAGGCTGTTCACCCATTTTTTTATTATTCCATCCCACATTGATGCATTCCTTTTAGGGGTCGGCAACGGGTCCGGCCGGCCCGTTAAAACAGGGCACATGCCTACTTGGCCAACGGGTCCGGGCCTGGGTTCGGGCCTACGGGCCCAAATTCAAAGCATTTTATTTTTTATTTTACGTTGTTTATTTGTATATAATGTTAAAATAACACAAAATTTAAAGTGTAATGTTAAAAAAAATATTTATATCTATTGAATTTTCAAAATAAAAATATTAAATGAATTAATTACTTTAAAAAATGAATAACTACATGTACCTAACTAGGTTGATATCTACATAAATGTTAATAATTTGTATAATTCAACTACAATTCAAATAAAAATTACATGTTACTAGTTTATTGGATTGTCTCCCATAGGCCTACGGGCTAGCCCTAATGGGCCGGGTTCGGGCCAGGCCCGGGCCCCAGAACCAGGCCCAAGCCCGGGAGGGCCTACGGGCGGGGCCCGCGAACGGGCCCGGGCCGAGCGGGCCAGGCTTTTGTGCCTCGGGACTATTGAAGACCCTTACTTTCCATTCATCAGCTACATGTACATTTACAGGCCACTTGTTAAGCATTTGAAGTTCTATCCTCTTCAGACTCAGCTGCCGTGAAAAGCTTTTGTGGGTACATAACAGGAGTGCATTATTATTAGCAGTTAAATTGAATCCAAACCAATTCAAATATTTTTTTAAAAGTTTAAATCAATAGTTTTTTTTTTGTTTAGTTTAAATATAGATTGAAAAATTGATAAACCAATTTAGTTTGGTTTGTATTTAGTTCCACTGAAAAAATTGAATCAACTAAAACAAATCAAATTAAATATATCATTTCTTTTATGTTAAATTTTTTACTAGCTGTCCATTGTGTCACTCATATTCATCAAAAAGAAACTTGCTAATATACACCATCAATCATTTCAATTCGATTTCATACGATCTGTGTTGATCCAATAATTTTGGTTTGGTTTATAATTTTAACGATGTGGTTCTATTTTGGTTTTGATCTAATTTTCAAATCAAATATCAATATATGATTATAATAAATATGGAGTCAACCTTAATGTTTCTAATATATATATATTCATTTAACATTCTTTTAATGTTTTACCAAAATTTAATTAAGGTTGTTCAATCATGTGTAAACTAAGCTGATGAGCTGAACTGAGAGCCAAGCCAACCAACCAAACCCTTTTAATAAGAAAGAATCACATAATTTTCATCATCTGACGTCACACCCGGCCGCCTCCAACCTCCAACTACCACGTCAGCAACGGAAACACGCGTAGAAAGCGAATTGATGTGGGGACCACACGGTGTAGTTTAGGGAAATGGGTGGGCCCAAATTCGATTCGATAGCCTTTTTGTTGCAGCGATAGATAGACTTTTACATTATATTATTATAGCCCAAAATCAGGGGACCCCTTTATTTGTCCTTTCATGAAAGGAGCTGTGATTTTTTTTTTTTTTTTGTAACATTTTTGTTTTCTTTTTTGAAGAGATTTGCTCGAATGATGTTGAAATGATGTGGACCCCTTTTTTTTTTGGTATGAGGTTAAAGGAAAGCGTACATAATTTCGTGATGGGCTTACCAGTTTATATTATGAGACAGAGAGATAAGGACGTTAGGAAATTATAGACATGTCATGTGGACTTTGCCGGGGTGAAATTATTTGCCGAATAAATAATCGGATCAATGCCTCTCGGTGTGATTGTGTAACTTTTATGATTGCAGTAAGCTGATTTTTAGACAATCGTATAATCAATCAGTTTTAAAATCGCAGCAGACAAATAGTGTTAAAAAAATGCGATTTGAGAAAGCTAAGGAGAGACAGCTTCCTGCAGAATGAGTTTTAAAACCAGCGATTGCAAAAAATTAATTTTGCAATCACGTTATCAAACACTATCTTAGACTAATGTATATATTTATTTGCTGTATTCATCTAGAAGCCTGTCACTCGTTATCTTATCATCCACATAAGTTTTTTCAATTTATAATAGAAGATTCAACTCACTAACCCAGATTAGACTGCACTTGATGTGCTCGCCCCTTAGGCAACAACTCTTCCATCACCACATCTGTGATACAATTTATTGTTCTTTGTGTGGTAGGGGCCATGCTTGACTATCCTCTAATTTTTTTTATTTTTTATTTTGTTAATTAGGTGAGAATTAAGACTTGAATCTATGAATTCATGATTGTAAATTTTGTTATCAATCATTCCATTATGAATCTAAGTTCTTCATCCTGAAAAGTTGGTTCTTTTGATCGTCATATTTGATGCTCCTTGTTTATTTTTTTATAGATCCTTTAATTTATTAGTTTTTTTATTTTCATCGCTAGCCTATTTAAATTAAATCCTAATAAGTAATGACATGTTGAATTGAATAATTATTTTTGTGGCAAAAGCTGTATTTGATGATGCTCTATCCTATTGATCAGCTAGATGATATTAGATCAACTAAACTTTAATCAGATGTTCATATCTTCATACAAAAATGATAATAAAAAAACACATGATAATTTTGGATGGAATAAAAGAATTTGGGTGAGAATTAAGCTCATCAACTTAAAGTTAACATAAACATTTAGTTTTACAATTCACACTAAATATTACTAAAACGAATGAAGCATTAAAGTACATATTCCATCTTCTACTCCACCAAATCATGCCCCCACAACATGCAATGTGACACGGGGTGTTTAGTGTACCACTCATTATTATTATTATACATCTCTTCTCATTGACCAATTCCCTTAAAAGGGCTTGGGTCTGGTTTTGAGTGACGGCGAGGGCCTACATCACCAAACCAATGTTATGTCCAAATAATAGGTAACGGTTCACTTAAATTATTAGGGACCATAAAAACATAACACGTGGGTTAGAGTACCAACCTTGTTTCCTAGTCTTCATTCTCAGTTGTATTGAGTGGGGGCTGCACTGCATTAGTTGTTTGGGACATGGATGTTCACAACACTACACTGTACATGTGGGTGTAGCAAAGCTGGATCACTTTTTATTTGTTTTAATTTGTTCACCAGGAAATGAGACAAATTCATTATCCTTTTTGTTTTTGGGTGAAGATATAATCTTATATATATCAACATCACCTTCTGCTCCAGTCCAGGCAAAGGATTTGGTAGATTTTCCATGTGGTTCCGTTAACAATTCATGCTCTCATTCCCAAGTCATGTGCAACCCTCCAATTAAGGGAGATGAATTGTAAATACAAGCTCTTTGCAAGCCATCCTTTGCTGATTGGAAGGTTCCATCTATATATATATATACACACATTGCTGGATATGTGTGTGGTTTTGTATCTCACATCTCATAATTCTGCTTCTAGTGAATAAATATTTATTTCAATCTAATTAATGTTTTTTTGTTTATTAAAAAATATAATTAGATTGTTTGGTCACTTAATCATAGTGGATCCAGACCAGTTTTTTTTCCTGATGCTTCGATAAAAAAGACATTCTCTTCATAAAAAAGAGGAGGTAGAACCAATAAAGATTTCTTTTTCGATTTATCCTTTGCCTTTTCCTTTCCATTCACTAATTTTTTTTATCTAATCCGCAAGAATCAATTAAAAAGGCAAAGTATAACAAGTTTTAAATGACATTTAACAAGAGCAAGAACTATATAAAAAAAGAGAAATGACTCAGTGGGCCTCATTTATGCACTTGATGGAATAATCTAATTCCAGAGAGGAGTTGGTATTGTTATACCCCCCCCCCCTATCCCAGTTTATTTTGACATCAAAATTTTATTTTATTCCAGTCATCCAAACAACCTTAAACCCCTTATTATTATTATTATTATTATTATTAATTGACTATTATAAAAAATATTTTTTGCAAACTTCCTTCCATCTACAAATAGATACAAATTCAAAAATCCCTAAATGCAATCTCGATCCCCAACTGATAAGATCATCTAAACAACAACAAAGTAATTATCGTGCCTCAAAGAACCCTAGAAGGCGATGGAGTAGACGAAGCGGACTGAAAGTTCACCAATTGATCTAGCAAAGAAAGACAAAAATGCTGGAAGCCTAGAAGGAGAAGATGAATACATATGAAAGGGACACCTCATTATTATATAAATGGAAAAAGATACACGCAACTCCATTCTAGTCTCAATTGCAGTCCATCTTATTTTTATTTATTTTTTAAATCATATACTTATCATTTGAAGTGCATGCTGTTATATGAAATAAAGTATATACTAAAAACATTAGTGTATTTTTTTATGATGAAAATATGAAAGAACTATTTGGGTCATATATTATGATAGTGCAACATATACTGCGTTGTCATAACATATGAGGCTGTAAAACGGGCTGCAAAATGGACTGCGTGTATCAACGCTCTATATAAATTAAACAAGGAGTGAAAGGGCCAATGTCTATAAAATAAACAAGGAGGACCAAAACACCCTTGACAGGCTGAAAATTTCAAAAATAGGGTGTTAGATTAATTTAAGCTTATTGTCTCACAATTTAGGATAGAGTATAGATATAGTTAATCAGGTTGATTGATTCTTCTTATCACTTTGGGTACTTCATGGCGGGCTTCAAATGGGCCGGTCTTGGGCTTATCGGAGATCCTCTATGGAGGCCAGTCCAATAATATAATCAAAGCCCACCAAATCCACGAGCCCATACCCAATTGAAATCCAATTCGCCCCCTTCCCCACCCTTCCTTCTTTTCATTCGTGAATCCCTCTCCGATGTCGATGTCGTTCCCAGGCGGCGGCGAAGAGGCGGCGAAGGCGAAGTCTGCAACACAAACACAGGAAGAACGGCGGCGGCGGCGGCCACGCTTCTTGTGCGTCACCTGCCGGAGGCGATACCGGAGGAGATACTGAGCCGCCTATTCTCATATTACGGTGCCTCCACCGTCCGCCAGTGCTCCGCCGGAAGGTACTGCTCTGATAATTTTTGCATCGCTGAAACCCTAATCAATATACTGAGGCTTCAAAATCCGCAAATTTTTCACTCAACATTGCTTGAAACATCACTGTTCCGTGTTCTCAGATTGAGGAACTGCGCCTTTGTTGATTTCAACGACGAGAGATTGGCCTCTCAAGCACAATCGCAGTTGCACAGGTGATTCTTCATTCAATCGAGTAGTTTTGCATGATGTTCTGAAGTTTCATGTGTTTTGTACCTTGATGTAAACACACTTCTTCTAATTGAGTGTCTTTACTTAATGGTTGATTTAGATTGAAGTTTCTTGGAAAGGTCTTGTCAGTAGAGAGATCAGGCCAACCCATATCAAAGGACGAACGGAAAGAAGTGCAGTATTCCAATGTTTCTGCTTTTCCTCAGTCATCTTCATTGAAGGATTCTCCCATAATTGGATGCCTGTCTCAAGCAACCATTGCAAAATCAGGATTTGCAAGTGAACCTATCTCTGCGAGACTTGGTGTGGACTATCCATTTCCTCCCCACCTTGAGTAAGTCGTCTCTTTCTTCGGGACTTCTCATTATTTACATTTTTTTTCTTCTATATATATAGTTTCAAACAAGCTATGGGGTTGCCTCTATTTCTCCTTATTCTCCCTTTCTTATTATTTTATTTCGAAAGATGTAATTGTGAAACATTGTAGTGAGTTAATCTGTTTTTTTATTTTTATATATATATAAATGCCATGTTAGAAACTTGTATTATCTCATTATCCTCTTCTTATTTTAATACAGTTGATTGTCATACTTGTATTTTAGGTACGCATATCCACCTCCTGATGGAAACATATTGACCAATATTGTCAATGCTCTCATTGCTGTTCCTCGCTTTTATACACAGGTGCTAATTTCTGTATTATTATACCATAAAAAGACCAAATTGCATTTTCTCTTACTCCCCCATTTCTTCCTGTTATCTAGTTTGGGCAATTTTTCTCACAGTTGGGAATTTATTTCTGTATTTTAGTAACTCATAATCAATCATTTCAGGTTTTGCATTTGATGAATAAAATGAATATTCCAGCTCCTTTTCGCATGGCAATGCCCACTCCACCTTTACCTCCTCCAGTGCCTGCGGCTCCATCACAACCACCTCCTCCTCCTCCACCTCCTCCCCCCAATGCCACCAGTGTGGGACAGAGTGATGAGACGAAAAACTTAGAAAAGCCTCATTTTGAAGACATGGATAGTGAGGAGTCTGAAATGGAGTCATCAGAAGAAGTATTGTTCTTTTTTCATTTCATCATCTTTTTTATTTCAGCTTCATAGAAAAGGGGGCTTTCAGGGCTTCATGTATTCTACAATGGTCCTATACTTGAATTCTGATCTCACCAATATTATCAGGATGATGCACATGGAATTCATGTTCGAAAGCGACCTAAACGAGAAGCTATTGTGGGTCCTGGAGTTGATAAAGGTGTGGCTCATGAAGCTGTTGGATTGAAACCGGCTATGTTGGTCCCAAAAGAAATCCCAGTGATAAAAAGGAAAAAACCTGTTATACAGGTTATAAATCATCTCATTGGCTATACTTCATTCAATAAAAGGAGTCAAGTTGCAATAATAGCTATGTTCTATTTTTTTTTTTCATTTGCAGTTCAAATGCCCTTCCAAACCTACACAAAATATATCGAAAGGTCAAAATAGTGATTCAAAAGAAGAGACGGAGACAGTTGGAGATGTTTTGGAACCAAAAGCTTGTGCAACGCCACATGAGATAGAAAGTGGGAAATTGCCTCCAGAGGAGATCTTATCACGCCCAATGTTCAAGGTATTGGAGGATCCTTCTGAATGTGTCGAATTTGTTTGCATTGGGTTCTATCATTCTTCTGTCTACTTCAAGTATCTTAGGGGAATTCCTTCGGAATTCAACATTTATATTAAGTTAAGAACATTGCATGAATCATGTGGATAGCAAGATTCTTGTTTATTTTTGATAAATGATGCAGAGTTTGTCTTGGACCAAAGTATTTAACAGGTTTCATTACCTTTGTGGTTCTCTTGTCATTGTTCATATGTTATATGGGTTAAGAATTGTTTGTGATACTGCTGCCGTCATGATTTTTATTGCGTCTATATGCATGAAGCCGTACATTATATGACGCCTTTATATTTTTCTGTACATCTGTCAATGTAGTACTTCCTAGATGTATGTCATTCACACAAATTGAATGGTTGAATAAGATGCAGGGTAGATATCATTGTTAATTTGTTCTTATCTGTTTCATTGGTTCTTTTAATGATTAGTGGTTCCAATTTTCAGGGCTACAAAGCTGGAGAACCGGATTCTGTGTTGTACATTAAGAACTTGGCGAAGGATTTTGTCGAAGATGATTTCTTCTTCATTTTTGGTAAGAGATATCATGAGATATTGGTGACAGTTGTAATTTCTCTGTGCTCATAAACTTCAATGGCATTTAATACACTAATTTTCATATTTCTGTTTGTTTGGTCTTGCTCTAATGCTTCATTTCAGGTTCCCTTTTTAACAGCGTTGAGGAAGCTAGGTCTAGTCTAAGTATCAAGTTAATGAAAGTAAGATTCAACTTTTGGCGTTATTCTTCTGGATAAATCATCTTGCTGATCGTTCTTATATTGAATTCCATGAAAAGTTCATGGTAGATTTGCTGCTTTTATCGTTGTCTTCTTGAACACATTTTTTAGAATTTTCTTGTGAAATAGTTAAACTTCTGAGTCTTTCCTTTGCCAGTGATTTACGAAGTCCATTGTGACAGAGGATTTTACACATGAACCTCCACTCTTGAAAGATTTTTTTTTGTTTTTGGGTCTTTGAGTTTCGTGTATATCTTTTTACTTGGATTTATTTTTTTGGAACATGACCTTAACTGAAAATAATTGTAAAGAATTCAATTGAAATGACATGAAACACAACTGACCTCAGTATAGACATTCTGATTCCAACTCATAAAATGCCTGCATACATATCTTTAGTCTTGGAAGCATCATTGTGTATCTGAAACAAATCCAGGTAAAGAAAGGTCCTGCCCTAGTATGAACAACGAATTAGTGAAAGGCAGAATATGTTTTAAAATTTTGTAGTAACTGAATTTCTAGTCCTTCAGAGCTAACAGAATCTTGGGGTTTTTTTTTTCAGGAGGGAAGAATGAGGGATCAGGCTTTTGTGACATTCCCATCGATTGATCTTGCAAAGAATGCTTTGGTGCGTATTATACATTCCTTATTAATACATCCCTAATTCATTTTGTAGGTTGTGGTAGGTAGGAGAAACTATTGTGGCATCCCTATGACTCCAGTTAATATTTCTATTATATATATGTTACATCTTCCTCCAAACAATTTTTAAAAAAGCTTTAATCCAGAATTTTTTTTTCTGATGTGGGGAACTACAGTTTCAATTAAGAAACCAGTGACAAGTAACTTTTTTTAGGACTATAGAACTGTTAGATTTTCCATTATTTTCCATTATACGTGAGATCTTCAGAGTACAATATCACAGTTGTTGTCTTAACCTGTGCACAATTTAATGGTATATTCTACATGGTGACTGCAGAATCTAGTACACGGGTATGTGTTCAGAGGCAAACCAATGATCATTCAGTTCAGACGCAAGCCTGCTGCTGGAATGTCCAAGCAAAGCGATCCAACTCACTCAACAGAAAACTTGGTAAAAAATTTCGATCTGTGTATCATTTCTGTTTCCCCATTGTGCAAAACCAGTATAAGGGGCAAAGCTCAATCCCGGATAGATGTTATTTGTGGATCATGTTGCAAGAAAAAGGCAATTGAGTTGGTATCCAATGCTTCCAACACGTACAATGACTAATTCAAAAACATTTGATAATAATGCAATGTTGAAGATATATTTATCAGTATCCATACGTACTTTTAGAATGAGAGAAGTAAATATTTTTTTTGTTACAGATTACAGCTCTAGAATTGGGCATTGGTATTCCTTTGTGCATTTTCCACAGAGCAAAACCAGGAAACATTTAACATGCCACCTCTGATCAATGGACATTGTAGTTGTGCTTGCTGCTTATAGGATAATTATATTATGACCGAGCTACTGCAAATGATTGCAGGAGTTGGAAAGATTTGGGCCATAGATAGCGGCAGCCGGCTGGGGGAAGAAACATGTGGAACAGTGGAAACCAATATGATGCTGTTTTAAAGGTTTTCTTTCTTTCTTTCTTTCTTTCTTTCTTCTTCTTCTTCATTTTAAATGATCAACAATACCGTCCTGATGCAGGTTCTTTGTCAAATGTCAATCAGATATTCGCTGCATTTCATTCACGATGTGACTCTCTACCTTGCTTTGAAGCACAGATAGCTGGACAGCATAGGAGATTGGCCAGAGAGGAAAGCCCATGGGTAGATTGAAATCGGAGCCTGCCTGCATTTTTGTTATTTGAATGTCGTCTCTACACATTGGTTCTATTTCTCATTTTGTCGATAATATTTAAGAAAATGTAAATTCGTACATTCATCTAAGATTCACATTATCTCTTTTCACTTCTAATAAATTTCAACCCCGCCTTTTTTTCGGTTTAATATAAATTCACGGTTTCTTGTCTCCTCAAGAAACGTTAAACTTTTTGTTTGTAAAAATTGCTAAAACAAACTCTTATTTCCTGAAAAGATAAAAAAAAGGGAAATTTTCAAAAATAACCTCCAAAAAAATAAAATTTCAAATTTGATCCCGAGACCAAATTATTAACAAAATTGACCTCGAGTTGACCCCGGTCAGTGCACCAACGTGGCGTGTTGACTGGCGTCACGACAGAGACGTGATCGGTATCACGTCTCTGTCATGCTGAACCCGCTCGCGCGTCGACGCGCGCGCGGCCTCTCGTGCACGTCTCTCCCGTGGGAGTCCCGTGCACGGGCCTCCGCACGCGCGCGTGTGGGGGTTTGATTAATTTTTTTAAAAAAAATTAAATTAAATTTGTATAAAATTAATCAAATCATATTGATTTAATAAGGTTTAACTTTATTTAAAATTAAAATTAAGTTTAAATTTTTAAATTCAAATTCAAATTTAAATTTAATACTCAGATAATATTTAAAATTTGATTTGATAAAACAACCATTTATAAAAAAATAATTTATAATAATTCATATCATATTTAACATTTAAAATTCAGATAATATTTTAAATCAAATAAGAAAAGTAATAATAATCAATTATTTATAAAATTAAAGTAATATTTGATTAAGGATTGTTTAAGAAAGATAATGTATAAAATTGATTTAAAATTAAAATCTAAGTTTAAATTTTAAAATTCCTATAAAATTTATGATTTAATTTTATAAAATTTAATTTTATAACACAATCATTTATATACAAATAAAAAATAAGAGAAAACAATAATATTCAAATTTTAATTTTGTAAAACAATCATTTATATATATTTGCATGCAAACTGAAAATTAAATTTTAATTAATGGTTGTTTTACAAACTTAAAAATCACATGCAAACATATATAATGTGATTACAATTTTATAGGAATTTTAAATATTATCTAAATTTAATTTAAAGAGTTAAAATTTAATTTTATAAAACTATCATTTATAAAAAAACATTATATGCAAATATATATAAATGGTTGCTTTGCAAAATTAAATTTAATGGATAAGTTGATCAACACCTATGCAAGCTGACTGAGAGGTATACATGTACTATACAAAAGGGACCCTACATAGACAAAATTCACATCAGTTGGAGTAATAAATTAATGGTAGGGTCCACCAAAAACACATTATAAAATACTGATAAATTTTAAAATTCCTATAAAATTGTAATCACATGCAAATATTATTGTTTTCTCTTATTTTTTGTTTCTATATAAATGATTGTGTTATGAAATTAAATTTTATAAAATTAAATCATAAATTTTATAGGAATTTTAAATTTTAAACTTGATTTTAATTTTAAATCAAATTTATACCTTATCTTTCTTAAACGATCTTTAATCAAATATTACTTTAATTTTTATAAATAATTGATTATTATTACTTTCCTTATTGATTTAAATATTATCTGAATTTTAAATGTTAAATATGATATGAATTATTATAAATTATTTTTTTATAAATGGTTATTTTATCAAATCAAATTTTAAATATTATCTGAATATTAAATTTAAAATGTAATTTGAATTTAAAATTTAAACTTAATTTTAATTTTAAATCAAAGTTAAATCTTATTAAATCAATTTTAATTTCCACTATATGATTTGGTTAATTTTATAAAAATTTAATTTAAATTTTTTTAAAAAAATTAATCAAACCCTGCACACGTGCGGAGGCCCGTGCATGCCGGGGGAGGCCCATGCATGCACGCTGAACCCGCACGTGCGCGCCGACGCGCACACGGGTTCAGCATGACGGAGACGTGATACCGGATCACATCTCCGTCGTGGCACCCAGTCAGTGCGTCACGTTGACGTGTTGACCAGGGTCAAGCCGACTTAGGGTCAATTTTGCTAATAATTTGGTTTGGGGGTCAAATTTAAAATTTTATTTTTTTGGAGGGTTATTTTTGAAATTTTCCCTTAAAAAAAGGTTTGGAGAACAGATAAAACTGATATTAAAAATATAAATTAAACGTCCTACGCAATCCGACTTTAGCTCAGTTGGTAGAGCGGAGGACTGTAGTTGTTAGCTGTCATCCTTAGGTCGCTGGTTCGAATCCGGCAAGTCGGAATCTTTTTCGACTTTTTCCCATTTTTTTCATGCATTTGTCATAGGTCACGTGACAACATGAGGACCAAGTGTAGTGCATGCCCTCTGTTTGGTATGCAAATTAAGGGGATTCGAAGCGACAATTAAATTATTCTTAGATTATTATTATTTAGTATAAATAAAGATAAAATAATTGTATTTTTAGTCGTGTTTTTAAATTTATTTATTTAAAAATGTAATAATAAAATTTTTTTATTAAATGTGAATAAAGTGTGGATAAATATTTATAAAAAATAAAAAATGATGACAATTGATTTATAAGAGAGTGATGATGGTTGATTTGATAGTGGGCTATATATTCTTTAAGATTTGAATAACCTGGAATAACTTAATTCTAATGAGTGGATGGAATCCATATACCACTTTTATACTAGTTAATTATGGCATGCAGATTCTCATTTATTTAAGTCATCCAAATATCCATAATTAGATTATTCTGACTAATTCCAATTTATTTCGGACTTATTCTCGAACCAAACATGGGCTAAAAATCAAATCAGTCGCAGAGTTAAAAAACCACATACTTTCTTCTTCTTCATTCAATCCACCAATGCACAGAGAAAATTGGGGTGGGGGTTTTGGGAGGAATGCATAGAAAGCAAAGCCAAATGAAATGGATGTTTGGCTTAGATTTGTTTAAGGGAGGGTATAAACTTAACTTTACATGTTGGGGGTAAAATCAGTTAACCGTTAGGTTAAGTTGACTGATAAAAGCACTAATTTGACTTTGGTTAATTAGCAAAAATAGCACCTAATTATCAAATATTAACAGTAGCATAAGAGGATAAATATTTACAAAAAGTAGTTCTGGTCAAAGATTACCATTTTTTAAATTTTTACACTATATATGGCGTCTTATTTGTTTTTCTATTTTAAAGGAAGGCGACACATATATACAGTGCCCTTTTTTATATACAGAGCAGAAAAGATCTCTCTTTTACATAAAAAAAAAAAGATTTAATCTTTACCCTTGAATTTAAATAACAAAAGAGAAAAACTAACATTTCAACCCTTAAATAAAATCTCCTTATATTTCTACACCAAATTAGAAGCCACCTTCCTAAAAAATTTCTATGATTTTCTCCTCTCAATCGAATATATATATTTTAAACCATAAATAAATGTCAGCGATTAAAATTTAATTAGAGATGTGATAAAGAGAAACAAATTTTGCATGATTTTTTTATCACCTTTTTCCATTTAAAACAAAGATTTTTCTTGGTATACATAAAGGGCGGCGTCGTATTACAGGGCCAGCCCTAAGAATGAATTTTTTGAACCCCCTGAGATTTTAAAGCGGGCCCTATGCATTATTTTTTTAAAAAGATCTATTTTGTTTTAATTTGAATTATCAATATTCAATATTATAAATGAGATGTACAATATTATATAAGAAAATTAAATGAAAAATTTGTTTCTACTCACATCTCTTAATAAAACAAAAAAATTAAATTTTAAAAATTGAAATGTCTGTTGAATTATGTTGGGATTTAGGGAAAAGAGGAATTTTAGGAGAATTCAAACAAATTGAGAAATTTTTAAGATGGATTAATTAAAGTAATACGGACCCTTATGGCCTGTTTGGTTGACAAGTGGGATTGAGATTCTGTGATTCTGGGATTCTAAATCATGGGATTGGAATCAGCCAACCTTTTGGTAGAACATGATTCAAAAAAAGGATGGATTCTCAATCTCAACATAATTTTGGTAATTGGCATTACAGTATAAAAAATATATTTCTAAAAATACTATATATATATATATATATATATATATATTAAAATATATATTTTATAGGCAAATTAATTAGATAAATCACAGAACCTTATATATATATTAAAATTTATTTAATAGTTGAGTATATATATATATATCATTTTTTTTTTCATAATTAAATCAATAGGTTATGAAAGCTTCTTTATTCAAATATTATATAAATAAAGTCAAGAGGGTTTATGATGTCTGATTCAATCTTAATATTAAATATATTATGTTATATATGTGTGTTTTTAAAGGAGATGAAGAGACTGGGTAAAAATGTCTAAAATGTCTTTTTTTTTCAATCCACTTTAATTGGGATTGGGGGAATACCACCTCTTGAGGGGGATTGCCAACCCCCCTAATCAAGGATTCTTAATCCCCCTCTCTCAATCACAATCTCCATTTTAAAATTTATCTAAACAACTTATTGATCTAGATTGAAATTTTCAATCCCAATTGACACCCAATACTCCATCCAAACACACCCTTATTAGGTGGGGGCCTAGACAATTGCCTTGGTGACCTTGCCCGTACCGACTCTATATATATGGCGCATCCCTTTAAAATGAAAAAACAAGGAGGCGCCATATATAATTTAAAAAAATGGTCATCTTTAATCAGTGCTACTTTTTGTAAATATTCATTTTCTTATGTTATTTCTGCTAATATTCGTTTACCAAGTGTTATTTTTGCCAATTGCCCTTTTGACTTTTAGTTATGTTTCTAGGAGGTTATTTGGATTTAGAAAAAAAGTGAGGGGTTATCTGGATTTTAGTGGTTACATGGATTTTTTCCATTATTATTACCTAAAAATCAACGCTCAGTATTACAGTCACTTTTTTCAAAGAAATTAAAGGTGATTGATATGCGTGCTTTTCCTCACAATTGAATCCTAACAAATATTTGATAGGTAGAAAATCAGTAGTTGAGATGATGCCTATATATAATGTAACACAGCCGCCACCTCCATGGATCTGATTCCTCTTTCCAGCTTACTAACTCATTGGCATATCCAATATATTTTGTTTCAAATGGAAAACGACGAATCAATCAAATTGATTAATATTATTGTTTTAAGTCTTACCAGATTTTTTTTATTGTTTTAAGATGTAATGGGCACAAAACCAATGAAAAACATGCAGATGCATGATGTCTTGGGCAACAAAAGTAGGGAGTAAGCCTTTGACAATCACGAACTTATGATTAGTTTAAACCCAATTCATCACGTGTTCTTGTGAATTCTGATCTGATACCTCTGAGTGATGGATCTATTGTGCGCCTTTTTAAAATTAAAATTAATTAAATTAACTTTGGTCTTCAGTCAATAAGAATATTATTGAAGTGGTGGTCGTTAAAATGTGATCGAAGCTGTGATAGAACACAAATAAATAGATATAAATTGTCGTTTTAGATCCTAGAGTATTCTTTTGGAATACTTCCAAATACCTTCTTATCCATTTCATGCATGATTATTCCAGTATTTACTTAAATTAAATACCAATTTGAAATCAATGATCATCCAGTATATAATCAAGTATGCAAGAGATAAGATTCTCATGCAAATAATTTATCATCCACGTTGTAATCATTGCAGGGAATTTAACAAGATTTTTTTTAAAAATGCTTAGTCATCACATCACATGAAGAAATTAAGCAAACAATCGTCCCATTTTTTTAAATCATATTTGGTTACAAATTAAGGTGATGCTTGCATCTTATCATGAATTACAGTTGAACATAAAAAAAAGGAGGTCACATGTCACTCACACATCCCATCAAAACCACACGTGTGTATCCACTGACCCACTCCATCCTTGGTCCAATTTATCACTTCAATCTAGTACAATTGAATTTTTTTTTCTTCCGATGATCGAACTCTCTGTCCTCCTCTTTTGTATATATACGTACTTTGAGTACATACATTCCTTCATATATGCTTGTTGTGATGTTGGTGTCCCTCTTCTTAACAGTTGACACCCTCCTCGATCGTATATGTACAGATATACTAAAGGTATATATTGGGAAAATCGGTAGTACTATATTAATTCATGAAGTGTATGTAACATCAAACCACTATCATCCTTTTTTCTTCTTTTTCTTTCTTTCTTTAAAGTGTACCGTTTGATGGGTCATCGAAACTGCAAGTGGGAGTTGAATAGGAAGTGATTGTTCAAGAATGGTTGGTTGTACTGATCAGGAGGAGTTACATCAGACTGCAGGTTAGTAGTGATCATCATTCTGTTCATTCTCTTAGATGATGATGGTGATGGTGATTGTTGCGCGCCAAAACCGTTTTCATCGGTGGACCTTTCTCTTTTTAAGGTGTTGCGGCTGTTGATGATGTCCAACGAAATGGGGTAATTAGAGAAGTCTGTTTGAACGACAGAGTCACCACCATCACCTCCGTTGTTGTTGTTGTTGTTGTTGTTGTTGTTGAAAGCATTATTGCCGAATCCAGATAGAGTACTATTCGACGGGTTGTCGTTGAGGAGACGCGACAACATCGAGCAGTCGACCTCGTTGAGTAGGTCCGATATGGAAGCCGCCTTTGGGAGTGTGTCGCCAAAATGATGAGCCACCGCATCCCTAATCGGACTTTCGTCGGAAGTGCTGCTGCTTTGAACTTGAAGGGGGTGGTTTCTCTTCTCGTAGATCCGGCAGAGCACCCAGTCGTCCAACTGCTACATTCATTCAATTCACATATATATGTTAATTAATTGTAGGTGTGGTGGGTGTGGGTTAGTCAATACAATAATACTATTATATATTGGTCATGTGACGGAGCAATTAAAAAAAAAGATGGGCCGAGTGATGTAATAACAGTGAATTAATTGGTAGGACATGAGGTCAGGATGGATATTGAACTTAATTAAAACCAACCAATCAATTGAGTGAAGTCCTATTGGATTGATAGATGATCGAGGTTGATTGATAGATGAGGTTCTAAAAGTCAAATACAAATAATAAATATGAACATGAATGTCGCATGGCCCATTCAAAGGGGACTCACTCACGGTCCCATATCCTCTCCGTCGTCGAATGGTTTGATAAATTGATTCGGTTCATGATTGCAACCCAAAACTAAACGTAACCTATTCGTAGTTAGTTGTGAAGACCCACCACTACTAATTAATCACCAAACCTTCGTCCCTCGAATTGTTCGTCCCTTTGCTTGTTTATTTGTTTTCGTCTGATTTTTTTATATATCAAAGCATGCATGACGACTTGACACTCAATTATTCAAAGATTATCATAATTATCAAGAAGGGAAGGGAATAAAAAGAAAAAGAAAAAAGAAGAGTAATTAAATTAAAAGAGTTATATGCATATATATACCTTCATAGACGAAGAGTGATTGAGCTTGATGGGAAGTGTGTTGTTGTTTGATGGTTGAGCGAGACGATATTCATGCATGATCCAATTGGTCTTGGTTCCCTTTGGTGGCTTACCCTTATAAAACACGAGTGCCTTCTTCACTCCTATGATCTCATCCTTTCCATTAATATTACTCCCAGTACTGATGGGCTTGTCCGTCCCCGTGGCCTTCCAGTACCCCGACGCCGCCGCTCGGTTCGGCCGGAGACCGTTCGGGTACTTACGGTCTCTTGGGCTGAAGAAGTACCACTCTCTATCCCCGAATATCGCTTTGGCTGATAAAGAATATCATATATATATGAATTTAATATTATAATTAATTAATCATCATCAAAATTAAGTAGAAGAGGTAGATTATACGGACGAACCAGGGAGGTTCCAAGGATCGAACTTGTAGATGTCGACCTCTGCGATGATATTGGAGACGGGGCATGGCGTGGAGGTCACTCTGTTCTTCAGGTAATGGTGGATCAGCTCCTCGTCCGTCGGATGGAACCTAAACCCAGGTGGAAGTGATGACTCTGGATTCGTCATCATCATCATCATAATATTATATATTAAAAGGGGGGGGGGGGGGGGGAGGGGAGGGGAGGGAGTCTTCAGATATATGAAAGAAGCTAATTAAGGGGGACTGAAATTTTTGGAAGAGGAGGTGGTGAGTGCCTTTTATGGTTGAGGAGGGTTTATTAAAAAAAATTGGAAAAAAAGGAAAAGTTAGGGGAGTGAGTGACTGACTATGGAATTGTGATTATACTTATTACAGCTGGAGTTCGTGGTTATCGCTAATTTCCACTTATAGTATATTATGTTTATTTTATTCCCAGGCGTAATCCCATTGCGTCAGCTGTTCCAGGTGTCCTCCTTATGGACGACACGCGTCTCTCTTTCATTTGATTCCTTATTTGATTTTGTATCTGGACCGTCCACGTATGTTGAATTCACTTTCTATTTTTGTTTCTTTCCACTTGCATGTATGGTTTACTATTAATGGGGGTATGTGATTCTCATTGGCTAATGCTGAATCTTTCCCCTGGAGTGAGTGGTCCATGACCGAATTGAATGAATATAATGGGTTTTGGAGCTGGTGCAACTTTAATTCACATGGTCTTTTGTCTTTGTTGTTTATGTATTATATATATAACGTGGCCTCTCAGTTTGGTTTACAAGATGAATTGAATTTTGTGGCTAAACACACTCCCCAACCAATTCATTGGACAGTACAGTGGCTAAAAAAAAACCATTTGGGCTTGGTATTAGTGTGGACTTTGCCCATCTAAGTTTGTACTGTAATAACCCTTTGAGCTTGTCCTTAGTTTATAATAACCCTGTGGGCCTGTCCTCTGTATTTATGAGCCGGACCCCACTTATTGACCGTTCAATATTATGACTTTGAACAATTATATTGATATTTTCTTCTCCTTGTTTCTTCCTCAAACACGCTTAATTGCAAACTGCGCGCACAGGAGGGCAACGCGTTAGGTCTGAATTAGAGGCACATAGAGTACTGGAAATTAAATTAAATTAAATTAAATATATGTGCATCGCTTTCATCCAGGCTGTAATATATATAAAAAAGATTTATGTGCTTGGGTCAAGAGTGACACGTGGAGAACAAGCAAGCATGAGTTCGTGCGTGAAGAACGTCCATCCAAGTATACACACATAAAGCTAGTTATAATTTTAGTCAGAATACTATTGAAGTCATGATGTGTCTTCTTTTTCTTTGCTTTTGGTGGGTTCTTAAACGTCTTAATCTCACCAAACCCAAAGATTAATTATTCTCACTTTAAAAACGGGATTAATTTGTTTTTATATGGAATATAATGGACCTCCACCTTTGTTTAATATCCTCTTCAAGCACGCTAACATCGTCCACGCGTCTCGATCGAAGTGGTACATCCCATTAGCTAGTGTGGATGCTAATAATTAACAAGCTGGGGTATTCTACTATACGTGCATTATTTATTTCTGTGGGTACCAAAGCCGAATACATCAACATCTCCTTCCATCATCACCTCTCTATCATTTCTCAGGTGAACCAGTCCAATAGTAGATGGCGGCTAAGTTGCGTTCTTAAGGAGACTAATCCATAATTAAGCTCATTTTAATTGCCTCTCATTAGCTGCCTTAAATACGTGCGAGTTCTATGAAAATGATCTCACTTCTAGCTCCACATTCAAATTTATAAGTATTGCATGACAATGGATAAAATTTCAAACGCATCCTATAATTATTCATACATTTGTTTTGACATCTTATGCATGCCCAAATTTTCATTTCTTTCATTTTAGTGTACCTCTTCTTTTTTAGAGCAAATTCAATTGCCTAGTATAAAATAATTTGAAACCTGTCCGATAATGACACAAAGATGATGGTGACAAAAATCTAAAGCTAGCAATATAATACATATAGAGGGTATAGAACCACACACCTATCAAACATGATTACACGTACTATATATCTTCTGTAAAGTTGAACACCCTTCATCAAATACAAATCCTTCAACCCGTATCAAAAAAATATTCGTATCGGACCACTACTCCTCAAGTTTTGTTGAAAGATTGAAAAGCAGATGGTGGAAAAGTTGGTATCCAATGATCTCGACTCGTCTTATTAGTGGGATAGATGCTGTTTTTTGAGTCTAGACTTCAATACAATATGAGAATTCTTTTTGGAAAGAGCACTTCTTTTTACTTTTATGAGTTTTTTTTTAACTTCTAAAGATGATCCATTTACTAATAAGGCGGTGACTGAATTTATAATTAATGCAAATTAAGCTAAGAGACAATGAGGCATGCCAATAATATCTATATATCTCATGAGGTTGCATTTGATGCGGCGATGATAACTTGCAAGACATATGGGTGCATATATTTCACTGATCTTTTGGAGGTTTAAACGGGGTCATCGAGCCGATTTCTTGAACCAAAGGGTTAGTGTCATCAGTAACCACATACACATCGAGTACAATAGGTATACTATCTAGAATTCGTAAACAAAATTTATGAAAATCCATTATTTAGTGTGTTATACAATAGGTATATATGTCTAGTCTCAGATGAACACATTAAGCTAACTAAAGTGAGATTTTTAAAATACATGCATGATGTGAAGGTCCATGCTTAATTAATTATCTGGCTTTGTAACAAGCAAATTATTGTTAATAATGTGTCCCACAAGACATAAGAATTTATCCCTTGGTTGGAGATACAACTCACCCAACTATTTTTTTTTATTTAAAAAATCATGGGTACAGTGTAAATGATGAGGATGTGTGCCCGACATAGGTTGGTGTACACACATAGTAGGTCTGCGTGTTTGGTATGGTCATCCTCTCTTTCTACGGATTGTGTTTGTGTGCTTTGAATCCGATGAAGTTTTTTAAAAAAAATTGTAAAATAAAATTTTGATTGAATCATTTGTGATTAAAAGCACATAGACACATTGTCATATATATAAGACAAGACTTTTTAAGTTGTGTATAAGGTTTTCTTATAAATAAAATAAATTTTCTTATAAATTATAATTTTTTTTAGAATGAAGATAATTTTTTTGACTGTGTTATTTGTCACTTAAATGGTATATCATTAATGGTCAATATAAAGACCCTCGTGTTTATCATGTAGAGGATCCTAATTGAAAAAAACAAAATTTAATTATTAATGTTAATATGTAAATTTTAGGTGTATGTGAAAAAAGAATCCATGAAGAAGTCATGTTTGAAAGTGCGATTTGATCATCATGGATTTGAACCTAGGATCTCTAAGTGAAAAGAGATACTTTTACTAATATGTCAAGCGGTGATCCGTAAAAAAATGTATAATTTTTTTAAGAATACGGTAAATAACCTCAAGAATACATTCAAGGAACTAGCAATACTCTAAATTAGCAATATATTCAACGAACTATGAAAAAACAAAATACAAGAGAGAGGACAACCACATAAAGTAAGAGATGTCTTTACTTTGACCTGTTTATCCCCTTCCATTTGTCAACGAATTACTCCGTGGTGTGCAGGCCTCTGCCCTCCACCTCAAAGTTCGATGCCATTTTTGTGATGCCATTCAAACATTTTGTAGCCTTTTAATAAAGGGAGAAATGCATATAGCCCCCTACAAGTTGGCTGATATCCATATCACTCCCTGTAATTTTTGAAAATTCATATAACCCCCTAAAAGTTACTTTGGTTAAACAAATAACCCCCTGAATTAATTTGCATTCAAATTAGTGGGAATATTCCGAGAATATTCTGTAACCCACGTTAGTTTGAAAATATGTATGCAGATAACCCCCTAAATTTATAAGAAAATCCAAAAATACCCCTCTACATGAGCAAATTGTCCTTTTACACAATCACAGTGAAGTATTTTTCTTTTTGAACACCAAATGTTTGATGGAATGTGTGATATATATGCAGCAAATAAATAGTTGGTGAATTGGATATTTATGCGATTTCTGCATCCAATTTATACGAAAACTTTTCTTTACGCTACTTAATGTGACATGCTTATGTTTTGTTTTTTAAGTAAGGCATGTAAATATATTCTCTCATTTATGAAATGAATCACTATTGTTAGTTAATTCACACCGCGTTCTCTTCATAGACAAAAAGTCAAATGAAGCATCTTGATAAAAACATTTCCAAGTTCAAATAATGCGACTCATCAAATACACACCGCGTTATTTTCTTACACTAATCGTGGATATTGTTAGTGAACACTAGGATTCCTGAGCCTCTCGTCAACTTCGCGCATGCCTGGAACTTGATCTAAGATCCCTGCTGGAAGTGGTATCAGAGCTCGCGAATAAAGGCATTCTTAAAGCGTGTTGTTTGCAAGAAGGCGGGCGGCCGGACGTCAACCTGCTACCCATGATGAGGCGTGCGCAGTTGTACCAGGAAGATAGAACTGGTATATGAGAGTGGTATATGGATCGTGTCCAGTGATGGGGATCTCAACCCCATAATAAAATTTTCGATAAGACCTCTGGACTGCCTTGACCGGGATGGACCAATCGCAGAATCAAATTCGAGGCTCCGACCGTTAGTCGGGATGTAGACCACAAGATTCTTCGCGAATTGGGAGGCGAAGTCACCGTCGATCACGATTGAACTCATCTTTTTTCCTTTTACTAGATTTCGAAAAACCCCGAATAGGTTTTGATGCGTTGGAGAGGGAAGCTGAGTATATACATGGGAAACCCAAAAGGAGGGTCAGCCAAAACCCTAGTTTTCGACGAACCCACAGAGGAAAATCACGAGTTTCAATGGACCAAAGTAGGGATTTACAACAATAACAATGAAATATGGGATTTTAGAGTGATCGGAGAAGCATCTCAGCAACCAAAGAAGAAAGGGTTTGAGCGAAAAAATAAATGTGTTGGTTTTTACGTATGAAAGTAAAGGGGGTAAAACAATCATTTACTATGTATGGTTAGTTTAACTGGACTTTGGCTACATGGTGTTAATGTTAATGGTAATATGGATTTTCAGAAAATACAGGGGGTGATATGGATATCAGCCAACTTATATGGGGTTATATGCATATTTCCCTTTAATAAATCACATCAGCAGGAGGTTGCCATTATTTATTATTAAATTATTTCAACACTTTAAATTGGGTTTGCTGGGCCAATGGTGAATTGAATCCACTTGGACTACTTTGCTTCAATAGAACGAGATTTTAAAAAAAATGTTTTCAGGTATAATCACTTCTCATTTGACTCTCTCCATCTCTCTCTCTCATTTTGTTTTCCTTTACCATTTCGCCGGCATTAATAATAATAATAGTAATAGATAAAACATTTATAACTTGATTTGTTGGTTGTGTAAATACATGATCAATTTATGGCGTGTTGGACTGAGAATAATAAACCAATCAGAAAGAGGGGAGTATGTGAACTCATTTTATTTTAAATTTTTTGAGAGTTGTTATAACTGACATTATTTTTTGTTTTACTATTTTTTCTAATATAAGAATCATTTTTATAAAAGATTTATATGATAATCATGTACCTTTTTATGCATTTATAACAAGAACTAAAACTAAAATTTGAAACAGAATAAAAGACTTTTTTTTATACCCAAATAATATCCATCTTCTACCATGGGGATGGATGGGCGTAGGCAATGGGCCAGTTGAAACAGGGCAGAAGCCCAGCCCTGGACCCAGGCCCGCGGGCCTGTCTTGCTAGCAGATCAGGGCAGGGCTGGGCTTCAAGCCCACAGGCGGGCCTGCGGACTCAAATTTTAAATAAGTTTTTTTTTTTTTTTATATTGTGTATTTGTATATTAATGTTAAAATAACATAAAATTTAAAAATATAATGTTGAAATTAATTGAATGTGCAACTAGCCACTTGCCCAACCTAGAAACGGGTTGGACTGGGTGGGTCAAGTTTTCTAGCTTCGAGCCAAATGTTGACCCTTAAGGTTAGTTTGACACGGATTTAAAATTTTAAGGATAAATCGTCCTAATTTTAGAAGATAAAAAATTTATTAATTTTATTCATATTTACATTTGTTAAATTGAGATAAAAAGTAGGGATAAATGCTATCTAAGCCTTTAGGTGGAACAAAATATCCACATTTTCATTTCAAAATTGGGACAACTGCCCGTAATTTATCCCAATTATTTTTTATACCAAATGGGAGCCATCATTTGTCTTAATTTTAACAAATGTGAATATGAACAAAATTACAATGTTTTAAAACTTGAACCGTTCAATGAATTTAAAAACTAATTGGACCAAGGATTATTGGTTCAACCGTCAGGTCAACTGGATTTGAATCGTGATATAATTACAATATAATAAATATATTAGTCATCAACACTAATAAAACATATGAAATATTTTAAAAAAACTTTGTATAAATTTTTTATTTAATATCATAACATGATTTTAGTATATAAAATCTGAACTTTTTATTAGATTTCATATATTATCAAGTAATTAATTACAATTTCTTTGAATAAATAATCGATCGGTTTAATCAACTCGTGCCGGTTCACAAAAATCGTCGGTTCAACTGGTGGGTTGATTGTGTTTTACCGTTTATCTTTGGATTTTAGGGGTGACCGGAATTCAAAAACGGGCGAATGTTTAACCGGTAATCGGCTGGGTCGGGTCGGGTTTTAAAACACTGCGAATAAATAGATTAATTTTTTATCTCTTAAAATTAAAATAATTTATACTATAAAATCTTAACATTTTGTCAAACTAGCATTTAAGAGGGGATATCGCAATGTTTGAATGGACGCTATTAAATTGCACCGTATGACCACGGACGGGTGAGATGGATTTGTATGGGAGATCCGACGGTTGCATAGAATCATTTTCAGACCCTTTAAACTATCTTTATTTATGCTTATTTATGCGGATGTCTGTCTCACACACTGCAAAGTCCCTTCCACGATCGGTCTGACTCCGTGGTTTAGGTTAGGTGGGGTTCATATTATCATTATGGTTGCTTTTGTTTCATGTTGTCTCGAGTGAGCACGGGCGATCAATATAAATAGGTGGGACAGCTGGACCTTATTATTATCATCATCATTATTAATTAATTATAAAAACCCTCTAAAACTTCCCTTGGAGCTGAAGTTTTAATGATTAATAATAAAAAAGAAAAGAAAAAGAAAAGACGACGGACGGTAAGCTTATAATGTACTGTTCTTTCAATAACAATGACGTTTTCTGTTTCGTGATTCGACTTAACCACCCCCGTCTGTCAGGTGTGTGTGTGTGAGAGAGAGAGAGAGGTCCACGCTTCATTTCTCTCTCCTCGTCCACTCAGAGTGCAAGAGAGAGGGAGAGAGAAGCTGATGACGGCGGTGACAGCTAGGTTTTGGTGGATCTGGAATATCTGGGTGCCCTAGCTTCTTCTCGCTACTTTATCAGTCGGGGGTTCGACAGGTCCGCAAGGTACACGATACCTCACTCGCTCTGTGATTGTTTATTCCATTGACATTGTTGGTTCTTGGATTGTATCGCTTTTTTTTTTCGCTCACTCTTCCTTTGAATACGTGTTTGGGGTTTTGGGTCTGAGAACTCTGAGAGATTCTGAGGACAAGATACTTGTTTGGTCGAT
Organism: Acorus calamus; assembly: GCA_030737845.1. Lineage (NCBI taxonomy): Eukaryota > Viridiplantae > Streptophyta > Magnoliopsida > Acorales > Acoraceae > Acorus > Acorus calamus. The sequence goes on from CM060873.1 coordinate 23,732,249, forward strand.
CTTCCATGGAAAGTGTGTAGCTAGTGTAATCGCTTTGGAAAGTGTCTGGTAAATCATATGCCTCATACATTGGAATGGACATAGACATTCTTTCTCCGGCACGGAACCAGACTCCCCTTGTGCTAATTGCTCTTCTTTTATATATATATATGAAAATTATTACGTGCGGCGAACGGCAGGTGCGGCCGCGACGTGGGCCGCGGGTCCATCGCATGTCTCGCACCCGGTATGGATTTATCGACGGCCCGTAGTCGCTATGCCTCGCCGCACGCATAGACACAAAGTATATGAAAATATATATATATATATATATATATATATAGTTATATGCATGGGCACAAAGTACTTCAAACTTTTTCTGAAAGGTTTATGTGTATATGGTTTAGGCAACATGGCTACAGATAATCCATTCAATTGGACATTGGGTATTTTTATAAGAGCATTGTAGGACTGTACATTGGACATTGGATTATATATTTATTTATTTTTGTTTGGGGGGGAGAGTAAATGGTAGCAACCTACCTCAATTTCATTAGAAAGAGGGGCAAGTGCCCAAAGCATACAAAAGAAATCAACATTAAAAACCCCCCACCTGATGAGGTAAGACTCAGTTTTGGTGTGAATCTATGTGTCAAACCTAAATTCAAAATTGAATTCCAATTTGTGCATGTACATCATCATTCATCAACCAGAAAAGTACGCCTTAAGAAATGGAGTGTGAGTGAAATGGACATTTTCCATGGAAGCAAAGATGCATCAATGTCATTCTGAATATTATTCTTAAATTATCAATGCTTTGCATTGTCTCTGCCTTATTGATGTATGATTGCTTTCACTTCATCTTTCACTACGGTTTCAAAGAAATAGAGACTCCCCTATTGTCTATATGATTTAGATTCTGTTTTACATGACAGTACTAGTAATTCATGTATCTGAAATTCTATTTGCAGATGTATTTTGAAATTCTGTTTCAAATGAAACGAATACAGTTATTAGCCCATTCTTTATGTTTATTCTTTTATGCCTTTTTTGATTTTTTTCATATTGAAGTGGTTTTGTGCTTTCTTTCTTTATGGTATACATATATAACATCATCCCCAACCATTACCGCAGAGAATGGAAGATTTTTCAGCTGGTGGGCGTCGTTTCAAAAGAATACCTCATCAATCCTTAGCTGCTAATCTGGAACTAGATCCATTGGTTTGTTCTTTTCTAATAGTTGTTTTGCGTAACATTTATATAGACGATATTTCTTCACTTTGCAATACAGTGAATGAGGGCACATATATGATGGCACTGTTAATAAAACCATCTACATTATCATATACTGTTGTTTTCCCTCAATAATGATGCTGGCTGTTTTCCTGAATATTTCTGGCCTTGAAAATTCATGTAACATGGGTATGAGGTAGATTAACAATGATGTTCTGAATATTGGTTGGAATTTTCTCTCTCAGCTGAATGAGAATCTAGAACAGTGGCCACATCTAAATGAGTTGGTTCAATGCTATAAAGCTGATTGGGTGAAGGATGAAAGCAAATATGGTCACTATGAAAGCATTCCTTCAATGTCTTTCCAGGGCCAGATTTTTGAAGGACCTGATACGGACATGGAAACAGGTGAAATGTTAACCTTTTTATTTCTTGATTCCCACTCCTATCCTCTTCTCATTTGATTCTGCTCAACTTTATCCCAATCTTCACAAATTTGTGATTCAATGTATAGAATGTGGATGAGTGGATGTATTTTTAGATCGTGCCACTTGGATTTCATTCTTATCTGTAATAGTAAAAGTGGATATCTCAATCCATTTACTTATGGTTTTGTTTATCATTGCAGAAATGCGTCTTGCCAATGCAAGAAGTTCCAAGAATGAAGATGCTGTTGATGACGAACTTCCCAGTACTTCAGGAAGGCAAACGTCAGAAGTTAGTTCTTCTTATGTTTTATATTTGAGAAATTCTAGTCTGATTTTGGTTGAACCCTTGGTTGTATCCAGCTACTATGAACATAATTGGTGCTTTGTTATATGGATCCTGAGTTCTTGGGCAGGTTCTGCTCTTAGTTATATGCACCTGCAAATAATATAATTATAATTGCTGTTCAACTTAGTTATATTTTGTCACTTTCAACATAGAAAATTTTAGACTGTAACTTGGAAATTCATAGTATAATATGTAATGTGAATATTCGGGGTTTCTATTAATAAGATACTCCTATCTTTTTTTTTTTTAAAATGTAATGTGAATATCTTTGGATGTTATCTACTGATCTTCCATTGTTCCATTCATTATATATCGTATGCTCTTCCTAAAAAAATTCTGTTCTTTATAATAGGAAATAAGAAAATGATGAGATATATAATACCCTTCTTTGGTTTTCTGCATAATATTACCAGCCACTTCTCATCTCTTATGCGTGTGGCCATACTTTGATCTGTGTGTTTCCATCTCAAAAATAGCTGGAACATTTGGTGGTAAGGCATGTTAATCCTTTTTATTTTTATTTTTTATATTAAAGATATAACCTCAGGGTGGCAAATTCTATTGTCAGCCAATGAGCTATGAGTCCAATCCCCATGTTACTTAATCTTGGCTTCTCATGTCATTGAATCTTTTCTGCAGTCATTTTGTTATGCATGTGAAATGAGGGATACTATGGTCATGGGTTCATGTAATATTTGGTACTGAATTGAATAATGCCGTCTATTTAATCCAAAGATATGGGTACTGGTTTCTTCTTTAGATTCGCCAACCATGTTTGCTTAGTGCATTCTCATCCGTTTATACGAGGGAAGACAATTCTGCTTGAGTCATTCTCATCTAGAAGCGTGTTTTTTTTTCCAGATTTATCATAACTTTAAACAATTTTTTTATATTATGTTGTATAATAAATTTCGCACCTTTTCTACCGTATATTCTGCATGTTATGATATATTTTACTCAAACTTTGAGATTAGCAGCAAGAAAAAATATCAAGTTCTCGACTCTTGACCCAGAAATGGGTTTGTGCCTATTATTTATCTTAATATATTACTTTTCTGGATACCTGTGAGACATAGTGTTCATCTGTTTTTTTATGGTACCAATTATGCAAAATTGCAGCAGTCTTAGTTATATTTCTTATCTTTATTCTTTTACATATCTAAAGCATTTTGGGGAATCTCCGCTGCCTGCGTATGAGCCAGCTTTTGATTGGGAGAATGAGAGGACATCAATCTTTGGACAAAGAACACCAGTAACTCATCCAACACCGAATTGGAGGTATAGCTGACCGTCATGTCATGTGTTGATCATCTTCTTTTTCATACTTTGAATTTTCCGGCACTATGATTTTATTTGCTTAATCATTAAAAAGTTTCTCTTAAGTTGATTGCTATTCTAATGATTACTTTTGTTGCATCTCTGAATCATCGGTCTGTAGTGGATTGAAGATCTCTGTTAAGGTTCTATCATTGTCTTTTCAAGCTGGATTGTTTGGTGAGCATTGTTCCTTAATTAGTAATTATCTGATATATCTGTGTCAGATCCTGCTGGGAAACATGTGTTGAGTCACTTGGTCCATTTCTTTATCTGTTGACTGTATGCTAACATGGAGGCAACCGAACTTTCTTGCAGAGCCTTTTTATGGTACTATCTGCTTGTATAATAAGGAGAGAAGAGAGAAAATGTCAGAAGACTTCTATTTTCATGTGCTACCTTCTGAAATGCAGGAAGTAAGCTATGAAGATGATATACATTTATGGATTTACAAGTACAATTGATTGTGCTCTTTTTTATTGTTATTCACAAGATATTTTTTTCCTTTTGTATGACCATTTTCATCTTTGAAGTCGTTCACTTTTTATAAAGAAAACAGGAGTAATTTTTTCCTTATTGTTGGACAGGCTAGTGCCTCTTCTGATCAACAAGGAATTTTCACATTAGATACTCCATCGGCTTCAGTTTGTCTACTTATTCAGCTGGAGAAGCCTGCTACAGAAGAAGGCGGGGTAACTCCATCAGTTTATTCTCGCAAAGAACCTGTAAGTTAAGGCGGTTTTAGGTTGTTGTTGTTGTTATTGTTATTTCTGATAATGTTTCCAAAAGCTGGTGGTACATGATGATAACTGGCAGCCATCTATATCAAATTTATTCGGTTTCTGAAAGCAGTGTTTAATTGCAGGTTCATTTGACTGAGCGAGAAAAACAGAGGCTGCAAGTGTGGTCCCGAATCATGCCTTACAAAGAGTCATTTGCTTGGGTCATTGTTCCACTGTTTGAAAACAACAATGTTGAAGCTTTTGGTGGGGCCACCTCTCCCAGTTGTCCCCTTGTTCCGAGTACATCTGGATCAGGTTCACTTGAGAATGTTATAGAATCTGTAGCAAAAGTCAGTTTAGATGGGAAATTAGCTCATTATTCAGGTGGGAGTTCTGTTGTTGTTGAAGTATCAAACTTAAATATAGTCAAGGAAAGCTACACTGAAGACACACTTCAGGTGAAAAATTTATTATAATCCTTTCTTTTTCACTGTTGCCTCTGGATTTATCTTGGTCAAATTGCCTATTTCTTTGTTTAGTTCAATATTTGTATAATCAGTTTTGTTTCTTGTCTACCTGTTTATTTCAGCATTAGCTAGTTTAAATTTGAGTATTGTTTCACAAGTACTCTGCAATAATAGAGGATTGGGATTTTATTTGTGTCATTTTCTAGTAACTCTCTAAATGCTTTGTATGCTTTCCCTGAATTATTTGTGTTGAATGAAGCATCAGAAAATTCATATCTGTTAGAAATATTGTTGCTACTGCTTCAGATTCCTTTTTAAGTGATATTGTACATGTTGTATTGTCTGAATCCTTATTTTACCTTCCACCTATCTGTTATATTCCATAATTTCTCTACTGAATTATGTTGCATCATTATCTTTCATTTTGCATCATATTTATGCCGCAATCACTGTTTGGATCTTCTGCATATTAATGTAAGCGCTGCTTATCCTTGGGGGTTGATAGTTATCGCCTGTTCCTTGATAAATTTATTATACATTTGGCATTCGGTTTCTCACACTGAGGAATTCGTCTGAAGTGGGGGCTATAAGTTACATTTTATCCATGCATTCCTTTTGTTATCAGAAGTAAGAATATATTTTTTTGTTTACTGTTGAACTCTCAGGTCTTGTTTTCTATTTTTAATGTATACTGTATTCTTGTTTCAAATGATCATTCCTGCAATTGTTGGCTTGGCAGTTTTTTCACTTCATTAAATAGAGTCAACTTCATGTTATATTGTACTGTTGCTGTATGTTATTTGTTCTTCTGTATTTAGGACCCAAAGAGGAAGATCCACAAACCTGTTAAGGGTACTTTGAGACTGGCAGTCGAGAAATTTCAGGTTGCATTTGTTCATTCAGACAATTTGTCGGATAGTGGCAGTGTGGCGAATGATTCGATTGATAATGTGGATCGAAATGAGCCTGCATTTACAGGATCCCTCAGCAATGGTTCTGACGGGCTACACCACGGTAATGTAAAGTGGAATTCCATTAGTGGAAAGGAAGCGCGCATGAACGGTCCAAATACTCTCACTGAAAACCATCATGGCGAAGTAAGTACATGGCATGCCATTTCAGAAGCTTGCTGGATCAATTAAATATAGCTCTACCATATTTGTGTAGTTTTCATTTCTCAAATACTTTCAATCAAGTACCGCATAAAAATACTATAAAAACCGAATTGCTTTTGAAAATTACAATTCTAGTGGAATTGGTGATCACCATTTCTATATTCCATTAACAAACATGCACTTACAGATTTACCAGTGATTAGTTTTATCGTTATTGTTATTGATATTCATTTATTTTTAAGTGCGCTGGCAATCTGCATTGGGCACGTTGATCAAGCACAGGATTTTATATTCCATTATCATGTTGAGGGGATTTTATAGTCATTCTAGGATGATGAGTTTTTCAGGGGTATTTCTTAAGTGTGTTGATAAAAAAATCAGTTAAGTTTTTCATCCCATTGACAAACTTGACTATGTGTCTATTTAAGGTTGCAATCATCATAATTTTTTAGATATGCAATAGTTGTTTACAACAGATATATATTTGTGCATTGGCAGTTTCAGGCTTTTGATTTTCGCATGATGACAAGAAATGAACCCTTTTCTGGGCTCCTGCACTGCTTATATGTGTACCCCTTGACTGTTAGTTTGAGTCGTAAAAGGAATTTATTCATGAGGGTGGAACTGAGAAAGGATGATATTGACCTTCGCAAACAGCCATTAGAGGTGCGTACATATAGCCAAATGTTAATGTATTTCCTTTTCAACAAAGCTGTTTAAACTTGTGTTTGTATATTCACTTTAGGCAATGTGCTCAAGGAGTCCAGGTGCACCGCTTCAAAGATGGGCTTATACACAAGTTGCTATTGGTGCTAGACTGGCCTGCTTCCATGATGAAATTAAAATTTGTCTCCCTACTATATTTACCTCCCAACAACATCTTTTGTTCACCTTTTTCCATGTTGACCTCCAAACAAAACTCGAAGCTCCAAAGCCAGTAAGTACATTTGAGGTTTTCAATGTTTTTGGTCAATTTTATCATTTTTCATATAACATATATTATAAATGCATTTCTCTTTATGAACCTCCCAAACTTACTTTACATTCATTTTATCTAACAAGATACATCCTTGTTATGCAGGTAATTATTGGCTATGCTGCACTTCCTTTGTCAAACCATGCTCAGTATGTCATCTCTACATCTAATAAGACCATATTCATATTTTATTTAAACTAGTAAGAGGTACATGTTTTGCATGTGTATTTGGAGAAGAGAAATCAAGATGATTGGTAATAAAAATAATGGAAGATTTATTTATTTATTTTTATTTAAAATTTTTTTTTGAGAAAAAACATCATGGAAGATGACAGTATGGATGTGGTGGAATGTACATATTAAAATTGCATATGGCAATCACTGTGTCATTGCCCCCGGCACTTTGTTTTGATAGTAGTAAAGATGGTGGCCGTATAAACTTGGGAGGCATAGAGGATGTTGGTGTGATGAACATCTTCTTGCTGATTTATGGTATACCGATTTTTTTCATTTTTGTTTGGATGATACTACTCATGTGCTTGGCAGTTGATGATTGCGAATTGCACACATTTTTGTTTATCTTTGTTCATCTTAAGTTCCTTGCAACCTATTGCACTCATTGTGTTGATATCGAATTTGCATGACGCATGATCAAGGAGTCTTAATGGTCTTTTTATGTTTTTGTTTATTTGATGTAGAATGCTATTCATTGTAAAACCAGGAAGGGTGGTGCTAGAAAGAGAGTATTAGTGGTAGCTGAGATGTCATGTTAAATGGGGGATGCAGGGTAGTTGCATGTGTATAGATTACAGGGAATGCACCTGTAAGTAGGCTTGTCAACTGAGTGGATAATTTATCTGGATTTGAATTCGAATCTGAATATCTGATAAGTATCTGAGTTTCATTATTTAAATTCTAATACTCAGAAATATCTGTTCGGATTTTTAAGTAGATACAAATAGTGAGATGCTTTGCATGTCTCCCCTTTGTCAACAATTCTAGGGAATATGCTATGTTGATGTTATATTTATAATCTATTTCAATCTTTTTTTAGATGATTTAGACAAATGATATTTATCTAGTTTTGATGCATTCATTTGGTGATGCCATTTGTTTTTTTTCCCTCTAAATAATGTAGATGTGTTGACCCAAGGTTAGTAAACTTGTTGTACCTTTTTTCAGGCTGCACTCTGAAATACATTTGCCAATTATGAGAGAACTGACTTCACATTATCTCCAAGATGGTGTAAAGGTATATCTAGCAATTAGCAATGTATTAAAATTTCTATTCGTTACAAAAAAACATTCTATCATGGTATACTTGACTAACTAGTTTATCAATCTTAATCACTTGCATGTATTTCATGTTACATTAAAAAAATTCCACTGTTAACTGCATGACTGTCTAGTAATAACTTCTTGGCAATTTTTTGCATATGCTTTTGCCATGAACAAACCACTCTGTTTTTGTTTTTGATGCTTATATTGTGGGACTTCATGGTTGTCAGTAAATAATTTGTGATTTAACAACTGTATTCATTGACTTATAGGAGAGGCTGGATTATATAGAGGATGGGAAGAACATCTTCAGTATACGTCTAAGGATTTGTTCTTCGTTATATCCACTCAATGAGCGTATTAAGGACTTTTTTCTTGAATATGACAGGCACACTCTTCGAACAAGCCCTCCTTGGGGCTCTGAACTTCTTGAGGTATTTTTTTTATTACCATGTGGCTTCCAAATATGCATCACCTATTTATATTAAAAAGTTGGACTAATATATAGTTTGGGATCATATAAATCTTGGGGACATCCTTGATGTTTTCATATTTATATAGTATATGACCACATTTTGAAGTGGTGAGATTGTTTCTGTTTCTTGTTCTGATCAAATTTGTGTGGCATGGGTAGTAATCTCTATTATATATTTTCTTTCTGGATGATGGTCGTGAGTTTCAAAATTACGGGTTAAATAAATTTTAATATAACTATTCTAATGTGCAGGCCATCAATAGTTTGAAAAATGTGGATTTTACTGCATTGATCCAGTTTCTTCAACCAGTTCTTAATATGCTTCTGCATCTCATAGGCGATGGTGGTGAAACCCTTCAGGTTTTCTGTTTTCTGTATTAAGATTCCCGTTTCATGTCATGATATGTTATTGGCAGAATCCTGTTTGTATAAGTCCTCTGTTAGTTTTGCAAATGATAAATCCTCTGACTTTGAGCATTGCAACACTAGCCTCGGCAAAGTTTGTGAACCTCTTAGTTTCATCTTCTTAGTGTGTTCTTGGTTCGCAGGTGGCAGCCTTTCGAGCTATGGTCAATATCTTAACCAGGTATGTTTTTTTATCTTGATTTGTATATGTGTTCTGTCAGAGAAAAGCCACTGGGACACTCAAGTCATATAAGAATTGGAGACTTAATGCAGGAATATGCATGTGCCATTGTAGTGTCATCATCTAACTCTTCTTTTGATTATTTATGTATAGCCTTTCGAGCTTTGGTCAATTATTTGTGTTAATAGAAAAATGAATAAATACAAGCAATGAGCAATATGCAAACTAAAGAAATAATAAATGCAAGTTTATTTACTCCCCCATGGGAATAGTAATAAGTCACAACTCCAGTCAAATCTTCAAGAGTACATAAATTAACAGTTTCCGAGCTGAATCGATTGGATTATAGACTTGACTCCTAATATTATAGTAAAATGTTTGGATTTTCTAAGTCATCACTAATTTCTTTATGCTTGATGTGATAAACACATTTTGCAGGGTTCAACAGGAATCTTCTGATGGAGCTGAAAGAAATCGTTTTCTTGTTAATTATGTCGATTATGCTTTTGACGACTTTGGAGGTCGCCAGCCGCCAGTGTATCCTGGTTTATCGTCAGTTTGGGGAAGTTTGGCCAGGAGCAAGGTAATAGTCACTTGAAGGTTTGTGGCTTTAGCTGACACTGAAAGATCTTTTGGCAATTAGTGCTCATCTGTGTCCACTTAGTCAATGACACCGCAATTCCTCTGGTATCATTCATCATTTTAGATTAAATAATCGAGTGAAGCCAATTATGCAATTAAATTATTAATACATTCACAATTTTGCCATTTAAAAGAGTTCCTACTTTATCTCTCTTTTAAAAATAAACTTTTTATCATGGAACTAGATTTGCAATTATGGATTACTAGATATGGATGTCATGGATCCATTCATACTTTCAGCCATTGTGTGATATCTCAAGTGTGGCAACACAATTGAGTATCACTGTTCTAATAATTTGTGCTGCATGACTCTTTTACAGGCTAAAGGCTATAGAGTAGGGCCTGTCTACGAAGATGTTTTGGCAATGGCATGGTTTTTCCTGGAGCTTATTGCAAAATCCATGGCCCTGGAGCAGACTCGTCTCTTCTACCAAGGTCTTCCACTAGGTAACTCTTGTGTTTGAAATGTGTATTGGATAACAACAATGAAACAATTGATATTGGATCATTCTCTTTAGTAATATGCTAGTTGACTTAAACTTCTTTTCATGATTTTTACATAATATATGTCTGATGTGCTACAAAATTCCTCCTATTGGGGGTTGATACCTGATGTTTGCATCGGCTAGTTCTCTCTAAGCTCATTTGCACTGACACATATGCTCAACTCTTAGGGCTAGTTTCGTAATGGGTTAAGGTTTTGAGGATAAATTGTCCTAATTTTATGGGATAAAAAATCCATCAATTTTGTTCATATTCACATTTGTCAAAATTGAGACAAAAAGTGGGGATAAATGCTATCCCAGCCTTTAGGTAGAACAAAATATCTTCATTTTTATTTTAAAATTGGGACAACTATCCACAGTTCATCCTGATTATTTTTTTATACCAAACGGGAATAAGCTGTATTCCCATTCACTTATCCCTATAGTTACCCCTTATCCCACCACTAATCTCCTTGTCAAAGGTTTGACAAAGGGATAAGTGGTGGGATAAGAGGATAAATGTGTGGATAAGTGGGGGGAGGACCTCATTTGGTATAAAAAAAATATTCAGCATAAAGTGCAGACAATTATCGTGATTTTGAAATGAAAATAGTTTTTTTTTGTTCCACCTAAGGGCTGGAATAACATTTATCCCCACATTTTATTCTGATTTTGACAAATGTGAATAAGGATAAAATTGATGAACTTTTTATCCCCTAAAATTAGGACTGCATATCCTTAAAACCTTAACCCCTTGCCAAACCAGCCCTTATGATGTATTTTGGATATATCTGTTCTCTTTTTTTTCCTTGTGTGTGATGAAGGAGGGTGGTGTTCAAGTTCTATTAAACTGGATAAACAACAAAGGCTGCAAAAGAAAGGATAAAAAAACAGAAAAAAGGGGGGAACATATTTGCCCTGGTCAGACAAAGCACCAGATGTGCCCACAACCCATGATCAGAGATCCTAGATGCCCCTACCCTCCATAAAAATTGCATCTTTTCTGTCACCTTGCTTCATATTCAAGTTACTTGCATATGTCCAATCATTGATATGTGTATTTAGAAATTCATAAACATACAAAGTGCTGTGTATTGAGCTACACAGCAATTACAATTTGGTTTGGATGTGATATGTGGTGAAGTTATCTAATTCTTATTCTGAATTACTGTGCTACACATCAGAGGTCATATTCCTTGCACGTATTATTTTTTCTAAAGCTTTACCAATTTGAGAAGCTTGGTTTATTCAAATAGGACTTCTGTTGAACATTTTTGTATTCTCAATTTTATAGGCTCTTATTTTGTGTTGGAACTGTGAATCAAAAGGTAAGAGATGATTTCTTTACTCTCTCTCTCTCTCTCTCTCTCTCTCTGTTTTGCCTTGTTCCCTCATTGTAGGTGAGGATATTCCACCACTGCAGTTGAAGGATGGGGTATTCAGGTGTATTATGCAGTTGTATGATTGCCTTCTCACAGAGGTGCATGAGCGCTGCAAGAAAGGTTTAAGTTTAGCAAAACATCTAAACAGCAGTTTGGCATTCTTTTGCTATGATTTGCTTTCAATTATAGAGCCACGTCAAGTATTTGAACTGGTACTTATCTCCTCTCCGATCTTGTTTTTGACATTTAAACTTCATTTGTTGATAATATTGGCAAATTATGTTATACTTTGTTTTGATTAGTTATTAATTAAGCACAATATATGCTTTATTAATACGTTTATTTATGTAGTATTGAGTCCAAGGTTTTGAAACAATGCCTATTATTTTCTGGTAGATGCATTAGTATGCTACCACATTTATTGTGTGGAGTATCATAGAGAGTTATTAGGACCTCAGCCATGTCTGATGTGATCACTGTAGCATTATCTCCAGCAATTGGAATTCATTCAAGTATAATATCTGATGTAATGTAAATTTATTATATCTTTTGAATTCACCAACAGTGATGAGTTTGCCTGTGTTGACATTCATCAGAGTCCCTCTGTTTAGTTTCATCAATGTAAGCTAACATGTAAAAGACAAAATCTGAACTTTCTTCTGTTTAAGTCCTGTGTGATTTGAATAGTCGCTTTAATGTCCTTTTGATAAAGGGATGAAGCTTAGACTAGTCAAATATGAGATAACCTTCTCATTGATGTCATACTTGTCACTGTTGTCTAAGAAATTGTGTGGAACTTACTGCCTGATGCATACCATTCAACAAGTAAAAAATGAAATATTTTTTTATCAAAATAAAATATTAAATGTTAGTCAGCATAACACATTGTTTGTGTTTCTTGGTGCCTTTGTTGTTCAATGCACACCAATCATGATGACATGACATGATAATTTATGATTTAAACATCTTTAGTTCGAGATGTCATAACTACTCAATTTTATCGATTATTTTATTTTTTCTAATATGCTGTAAGCCTGTAATTATATATACTTGTTATAAATTCTTGTAAATGTTCTGACTTCACTATAATACTTCTATGATAATGACCACGTTTTTCACGTTATGTCTTGTAGGTTTCCCTGTACATGGACAAATTTGCCGGAGTTTGTCAATCAGTGCTGCATGACTGCAAGCTCACATTTTTGCAGATTATATGTGATCATGATCTATATGTCGAGATGCCCGGTAGAGATCCATCAGATAGGTATTGCACATATGAATTTTATACTTTCTTACTTTTTCTTTGAATATTTACAATGCCTAGATACAAATTTGGATTTTATCACTAACATTGACATGTCTGACCTGGATGTTATATATGATACAGATACTATAAGATTTTAGAAAGCTTCAAGTATAATGTTACTTTTTTCTAATAATAACCTTTGTTTATTAGAAGAATGAACATATTACACTCTATAGAATGGATGGAATCTATCTCCTGAAGATTATGATCGTTGGTTTGATATTTGAAAATGGCAAGCAAATTGTTGAAGTTCGATCGTGCTATCTTTCTTCATTGTGGGCTGTAGTTTGTATTTTAGCATCTGATCGACTGTTCACTGATAATTCTAGAAAGATTTTTATCAATGTCCTAAATCCACATATGGTAAAATAAATAACCTGACCATTATCATGGTGGGTTAATATATAAGTAGTAGAACAATATTTAGATATTAAAACAGAAGAATATAAGATAATGGGACTTTAACTTCATGAAGTTTTACTTACTGTTTGCTCTGTGATGTCTAGAAATCTTCTTCCATGGTGTTTTATTGAGATATCTGGATGATTCTGGTTCTCTGTACCTTTCAATTCTATATGAATACATATCTGAATATCTTTTTAATTATCCCTGTCCAATCTGCATAACCATAATGAGGATATGGAGTATTAGACACCGCACTTGAAAACATTTGTCAATGTGTAGGTATTAACGGATCATGGAATATCTTAGCTCAGGGTGTTTCCATGCTACGCCTGATAACATGATAAAAAAAGAAAGAAGCTGAACAAAAAGCACTAATAATAGGAGGATTAACATTTCCAATGAAGGCAATGCAAAGTATATTATTTTTGTAAACCATTCTCTCACTATATTAATTGTACTGAACTTATAAAGCCTCGTGCCTGGTAATATACTAAGATTTATGATCTTGGTAACTCACATCGTGATGCAAATAATTATTGTTGCCATTCTGATGAGGATAAGAGACCTCAATAATTGATCATGGTGAGTTCTCATTTTGATCTCTTTCTCTCTGAACAGGAATTATCTTTCATCTGTTCTAATTCAGGAGCTTTTCTTCACTTGGGATCATGATGATTTATCACAACGAGTGAAAGTAAGTCTATAGACACTAATTTATAATCTCATTGACTTAATTTCCTTCTGATATTAGTTAGCATATTTCACACAAAGCTAAAGTAGATCAGTGATTTTTTTTTAATTATGTTAGGTTCTTGATCCATGGAGTATTTTCTCACTGTTTCTGCTTTCTGATGTTATACAGGCTGCTCGAGTTTTGGTTGTGCTCATGTGTAAGCATGAGTTTGACACACGCTATCAAAAGCCAGAAGACAAATTATATATTGCCCAGCTATACTTTCCACTGATTGGGCAGGTAATCTTGTTGGCATTATATTGTATGACGTGATAGCTATTAAAAAATAATTATAGTTTGAAACAGTGTAAAACTTTTCCAGGTAAAATATTTTTGAAGAGAACTATGCCTATGGTCCATTGTTGTTTATAAATTTTACAACATACTGAAATTTTATGATTGAAATACTATGAGTTTCTTGGAACAGACCCAAATCAATTAGCTATATGCCACTAGAGGATTTTATCCGATGCTATCAATGAGGATTCTTCGCATAAAAAAGAAATAAGATTTCAGTAGATGCAGAATTCCTACCAGGAAATCATCATATGAAATTGTCTAGTGCTTCCTGTGTAATAAATCACTTACCCAATTTTCCCTATAATAAATCATTGCGTCTTCATGCAATCTGATTTTTAATTTCTATAACATGCTTATAGGATGAGTGATTTTTTTCTTTGTTAATGTATAAGAATAGTGTTGTTGGCCATTTTATGATTATTTACTTCTATGAGCATTTAATCATACATTATAAAGATTTATTGAATTGCATTGCTGGCAGATACTCGATGAGATGCCAGTTTTCTATAACCTGAATGCAGTTGAAAAGCGTGAGGTTCTAATTGTTATAGTGCAAATAATACGCAATCTGGATGATGTATCTCTCGTCAAGGCATGGCAACAAAATATTGCCAGGACCAGATTATTTTTCAAATTCTTTGAAGAATGTCTTGCGCTTTTTGAGGTTTGTGTTCCTGATCTATTCCACATGAATCCTTTTTTCAATGCCTTTAGCATACACCAAATTATTTGAAATCCCAACAATTCACACATTACCCCATTGCATCTCCTTTGTTTGGTTATTTATATATTTATCGGGCTTATGGTTATCTTTAGTTTTGGTTTTACATCTTTTGCTCAAAAACATTATAGTCTGGACTCTGGAGACAGATTTAGCCCTACTAGTCATCAACCTTCTTTTTAAGAACCTTATCCTACTCATTATATTCCTTAGGTACTTTGGTTAATTTGGCTTCAATGACTAGTTGTTGATCCTTCTACATTGTTAATTTGATGTATTATGCTATATGTTTACAGCACAGAAAACCTGCAGACATCATGCTTTTGGGTTGTAGTTCTCGCAGCATTGATGGTGAAGGGCCTGTTTCTCCAAAATACTCTGACAGGCTTTCTCCTGCAATCAATACATACTTGTCCGAGACTACTCGTCAAGAACTAAGAGTAGGTTTCTAGCTTCTATGCAATAATTGTCTTCTCCTGCAGTTAGTCTACTTCATCTTATCATTTGGTATTGTGTATTTAGTGATGTTTTATGATGGCATTCCTGGTCGACTAGTCATTTAATGTACCGTGTATGGAATCATTTGGGATATGCTTCATCCGGTATTATTTATGCCTAACATACGTCCCAGACACCTTTAATTTGAGGTGGTCTACTGGGCCCATAGTGTTAGTAATCAATAAAAAATAAACAGTACCAATTTGAAAACTTTGTGATTTGAGAAAGTATGTCAGGCGATTTAAAGGCTTAATAAAAGAGGTTCATGGTTGGAGTGATATTATGTTAAATTAAAAGTTATGACCTTTATGGGGTCAGGTTTGGAGAAGGGGGCAGGGATGGGGTTTAGTGTTAAACAGATGAAGGTGAAGATTTGTTCTCTATTTCCTCTTTTCCAATCTTGAGTAACCATTTCTAATGGTTGTGGCCTTTTCTCTCTGTTAAGTGAGAATAAAACCTTTTATTAGTAAATTTTTGTCAAATAAAATTCTACTGTGCATGTTATTTTACTTTTCTTTTTTTGTTTTGTTATAATGATTGATTGACAGTATACTCCATTATTATTATATGGTGGTAGAATGTCTACATGTTTCCTCAATTTTTTTTTTGTCACATAGCTAACACATAGCGTGTAAGGTATGTTTGCTACTCAATATATCACAATTTAACAATAGATTGAAGCAAAACAACTGCCTGGGAATTCGGATTAATGAGTTACATCTTGTAACCTTCTGTTATGAAATGTTATCATTATTTTATAATGATCCTCAATTGCTAAAATGTAGACCGGGATATTTTATGCATCTGCAAGTACATCAAGTGAGTTTAGGCTCTTGAAATGGATTTGATTGTATGAACAAACTCCTATATTGCTATTCCTCGATACTAGGATGATCCTTGGAGGATCTCATGGTTAATCTATGAGAATAAGATACTGCTAATATTGGTTTATTCCCTCAAACTTTTCCTTTATATTTCTAGATCAGTTTGTGGTTAGCCTATTTCCCTTTCTAGAATTTATCATGAACTTTCATTCTATATAAGCCTTTTCCAGTGGTTGATGCATTTGGAACTCAAGTCATTCAATTATAAGTGTGCCAATTATGTGATGTGACAAGTGGAATTTGACTGATATTAGAAATATTTTTGATCCCTGTTTTTCTTCTAAGGCAATAAAATGATCATATTGAATTAATAGTGAAAAGTGTCGGGTCACTCAGAGTAGAGTAGTTTTTCTTCAATGAATGCAGGTTCAGGCGACACCTGAAAATGGTTACTTGTGGCATGGAGTCAGTCCCCAGCTCAGCTCACCTAGCCAACCATACTCTTTAAGAGAAGCTCTTGCTCAGGCTCAGTCTTCAAGAATTGGATCTTCAACACGTGCACTTCGAGAGTCCCTGCACCCAAGTTTGAGGCAAAAATTGGTATCTACCTGGGCTCGGTATCTTTAATATGCATAGCTTCTTTTTTAAATTAAATTTATACACATTGGCTTCTCTTCAGGAACTTTGGGAGGAGAGTTTGAGTGCTGCTGTAAGTCTACAGGTTTTGGAGGTAATTGAAAAGTTTTCGGTTGCTGCAGCATCCGGCAGTATTGCTACTGACTATGGAAAGCTGGATTGCATCACATCCATATTCATGAGTTTCTTTTCCCGAAGCCAACCATTGGCCTTCTGGAAGGCTTTGTTTCCTGTGTTCAACAATATATTTAATCTTCATGGTGCAATATTAATGGCAAGAGAGAATGATCGTTTCTTGAAGCAAGTTGCATTTCATCTCCTACGTCTTGCTGTTTTCCGTAATGATACCATCAGAAAAAGTGCAGTTGTTGGACTCCAAGTACTTGTAAGGGTAAGTTTGAGATTTTTTTTCTTTTTCTCACTGACTCATGCCAAAAATGTAATGTTATCCTGTTTCTTTTTTGCAGAGTTCATTTTACTATTTTATGCACACAACAAGGTTGAGAGTCATGCTGATCATCACTTTGTCAGAATTGATGTCAGATGTACAAGTAACTCAGATGAAGCCTGATGGTTCTCATGAAGAGAGTGGTGAAGCTCGACGCCTTAGAAAATCATTAGGGGAAATGGCAGATGAAGCAAGGAGCATTGACTTATTAAGAGAGTGCGGACTTCCTGCAAATGCACTGCAAGCGGTTCCTGAAGGTTCAACTGAAAACCGATGGTCCTGGCTGGAAGTGAGACATCTCTCAGACAGTCTTCTACAAGCCCTAGATGCTGGCTTGGAACATGCTCTTTTGGTAAGCTTGATATTTGATCATTTTATTTATGATAGAAAGGAAAACCTCAAGTAATCACTACCGTATGTAATTTTGTGGTTCATTGCCGGATGCAAAATATTTGTTAGGGATGATTTGGAATACTCTATACAATATCTTCAGTTCATTAACTGGTTAATATTTTCGTTTTGTTTTCAAACTTGTCTAATTACATCTCATCTACACATCATTGTTTATGTACACGTTCGGATTTATTTGTGGGGATTTGCAGGGTTCTGTGATGGGTGTAGACAAATACGCAACTGCAGAGAGCTTCTATAAGCTTGCAATGGCTTATGCCCCCGTCCCCGATCTGCACATAATGTGGCTATTGCACCTATGTGATGCACATCAGGAGATGCAATCTTGTGCTGAAGCTGCACAGTGTGCTGTTGCTGTTGCAGGTGTTATTATGCAGGTTGGTTCTTTTTCAGGATCCAAATCATACGAGACAAAACAGATGTCACAATATGTGACCATGATCTTTTTTTTTTAATATATATTGCAGGCCCTTGTGGGAAGGAACGATGCTGTCTGGAGCAGAGACCATGTGGCCTCTTTACGAAAGATCTGTCCCATGGTCAGCAGTGCAGTAACTGCAGAGGCATTTGCAGCAGAGGTGGAAGGCTATGGCGCATCTAAACTCACAGTTGACTCTGCTGTGAAATATTTACAGCTTGCAGATAAGCTATTTTCACAGGCAGAACTCTATCACTTTTGTGCGAGCATCCTAGAGCTTATAATTCCTGTTTATAAAAGCAGAAGGGCATTTGGGCAGCTTGCTAAATGCCACACTTCCCTGACTAAAATCTATGAATCTATTTTAGAGCAGGAAGCTAGTCCCATACCATTCACAGATGCTACTTACTATCGAGTGGGATTTTATGGTGATCAATTTGGAAAGCTGGACGGGAAGGAATATGTTTATCGTGAACCACGAGATGTGCGCCTTGGTGACATAATGGAAAAGCTTAGTCATATATATGAGTCCAGGATGGATGGAAATCACACCTTGCATATAATACCGGATTCTAGACAAGTCAATGCTGATGAGCTGCAGTCCGGTGTATGTTATTTGCAGATTACAGCAGTGGATCCGGTTATGGAAGATGAGGATTTAGGCAGCAGAAGAGAGAGGATTTTTTCGCTTTCTACCGGGAGCATCCGTGCTCGTGTTTTTGACCGCTTCTTATTCGACACGCCATTTACAAAAAATGGCAAGACCCAAGGCGGACTAGAAGATCAGTGGAAGCGGCGCACTGTTCTTCAACCGAGGGGTCATTTCCTGCTCTTGTGAACCGATTGTTGGTAGTAAAATCTGAATCCCTTGAGTTTTCACCTGTTGAAAATGCCATCGGAATGATAGAAACCCGGACAGCTGCCTTGAGGAGTGAACTGGAGGAGCCTCGCAGCTCCGAAGGCGACCAACAACCTAGACTCCAAAGTTTACAGAGGATACTCCAAGGCAGTGTTGCTGTTCAAGTGAGTTGCCTTGTCTCTTATCTAATCTTACAAACATTTTAAGAACTACAGTGAAATGACCATGTTCTATCAATGACATCATTTGTGCAGGTGAACAGTGGAGTTCTTAGTGTTTGCACTGCATTTCTTTCTGGTGAGCCGGCAACCAGGCTTCGGTCACAGGAATTGCAGCAGCTTATAGCTGCACTGCTTGAATTCATGGCTGTTTGCAAGCGTGCAATCAGAGTTCATATCAGGTTGATAGGGGAAGAAGATCAGGATTTCCACACACAGCTTGTGAATGGGTTTCAGTCCCTCACAGCTGAGCTCTCGCACTATATTCCTGCCATACTCTCAGAGCTTTAGTTGATTTTTTATGCAGTGCTTGTTTGAGTTCATTTATTTTTGTATTCTTTCAATGTTTAGTGCCATGTTCATATTATGCCTGTCTAGTTATCTGGTATACATGCCTCAGTTATTTTGCAAAAGTTTGGCATTGGATATTTACAGGTTTTCAGTTTGATGAGATGCAATGTCAGCTCATCCTTGGTCGGAGATGATGCATTTCTTGGTGAACAGAATGGTTAACCTAGTATAAGAGTTTGATCTAATTTATGTATTATCAAATTGAATAACTTATTTTTAAGATAAAAAAGGTGGGTTGAGGTCATGGATATTATGATACCTTTACTTATGTTTGGGGGGTGGAATAAGGATGAATTAGTTCAAAAATCATTTGTTTGTAAAGGATAATTGGGTATAACTATGTTAGAATAAGTGAGAAGAATCTGATATTTGTATTTTGTCTTTTTAAAATTGTGTTATTTTATTCAATTTATTTTATTGGTTTAAAGAAGTCCACATGTTAGATCATTAATCGCCTGTCATTGGTTTTTTATAAATTGGGGAGCTCACAATGTCAAATTATTTTTTTTCTTTCTATAAATTTTTGTTCATGTTTTATTTATAATTTATTCATTATTAATCAAACAATAAAAATTCAATTATTATATTTTTTTAAAGAGAATAACTTAAAAATATAATCAGAAAAAAATAATTTATTTTTAACTATACTGAAATAATTATTTATCTTAAAATAGTTTGTCACTGATCAAACGGAATTACTAACCCAAAAAATCATAACAAAAGAATTAAAATTAAAGTAAGACTGACTGACTCCAAAGAAGAGGAATAAAGAACTAAAGCGCAACACCTATCAATTTTGGACGGTTGAGCCTTTTCTGGTCCTTCTGTGCCCAAAATGTGCATGTATATACGTGTCTACTTGGGGTTGAAGAAAACTTTATTTTTTTATTTTTTACAATCCTACATACAATCTCACATCTCCAACAAAATATATATTTTGTTAAACAAAGCACACAATATTTTACTTTCTTCTGCCAAATAATCCATATAATTTATTCGAATATATATACACTTCATGTTTATAAAAATACATGTTTTATTATATAAATATACTACTTCAACAAATTAAAAGCATGTGAGCCACGCTGGACTGTCCCTAACTTATAAATATCACCCCCAGCGACTCATTCGGCCCGCTCGTGAAACTCAGCCTGTCGAGACCTTGAGAACCCCCTACCATCAATTCAAATTTTGCCAATCACACACAAAATAAAAATAAAAAATCTCCAGTCACCATTATAAGTTCATAACTGTGAAACGTGAAACAGTAGTTTTTACACCAAGGTCTCTTCCAAATACTACCTCAAGAATAGAGCAACATTATGTACATTGGCATTTGTGGTTCCTCACACGAAGGTAGACTGAGGAGCTGAATCCTGCTCTGCAAGTTGGCTATGGAGGAAATCAAGCACTGAAGAGCGCTGCACATGCAATTCAAAAAGTCAGCTTAAATTTGACATGCCATGAGAATACATCCCACAGAAGCATGGAAATTACCCGTTGCTCGAGCCCAGACTCATTCGAGTTCAATGTTATAGATTCCAGAAATTTTATGGCTTCTTGAAATCCATTAATTGCTGCAGCTTCATTTCCAAGACCCCTGTCTACGTCAGCAACTTTGGCTAGGGAGACTGCAATGTCTATAGCCTAAATTCAGAAGAATTTATGAGCCACATGTAACTATGTTCAAGGATAAAAAAAGAACAAGTCATAATGAGCAAGAATCCATAGATATTTAACATGGGAACAAAGCATGTTTTCATATTTGTCATCAATTGTAGTGATTGTGTAACATTTTTGTCCAGAGGAAATAAAATGAAAGAAGAAAATAATCCTAATAATCTTGGCTTTAGTTTTCTTTATGTTTGCTATATTAAAAATGAACCTGTTCACAGAAAATCTCTTTCACATAACTTATCCTACAACCCATCAACTGGTATGCTCTAGAATTCTATTCAGACAAAAAAAATTAAAGGGATGCATAGACATTATGGGCAAATGCTTTAAATATCCACAGCTGATTCTAGCAAGCTGTGACAAGGGATGACACTTGTGACCATGTATCATACAAAAGCAGTAGATAGACTTATATCTCCTAATAATATTGTCTAGTAAAAACCAGTTGCACACAAGGCAGAGGTTGAATTGATCCATGAAGAACAAAGACGATCAAACAAGGGAAACCAAGTCCAACAGAAACATGAAACAGGTCAAGATCCCCAACTTCTCCTGGACTCCGGATAACTCACTCACAAGGAGAGA
Source organism: Acorus calamus (assembly GCA_030737845.1). Classification (NCBI taxonomy): domain Eukaryota; kingdom Viridiplantae; phylum Streptophyta; class Magnoliopsida; order Acorales; family Acoraceae; genus Acorus; species Acorus calamus. The sequence continues at coordinate 23,754,067 of CM060873.1, forward strand.
GAGACACACTCACAAAGGAACGTGGAAATTGATCGATCAAACACAATGGATCACTAACTGAACCCAGTTTGAGCATTCCAATCAAGAAAACTTCTGAACTCAGCAGAAGCCCATCACCATGTTTTTCTCAGTATTTCACCGAAAGTCTTTCCTACCCCACGCAGAACATCAACCTCATTGTTTCCTCATCATATCTAATTGAGGCTGACCAGAAATAAAACTGATATTAATTAAAAAGATCGTCAACATGTAGTATTAGAAAGAAAGTTATATCACACCTTCATTTGATGTCTTATATTTTCGAGGTTTGATGTGATGCCTTACTAAAAAAAACAAGCTTTTCACATTGAAACTGGTTGGCTACAAAGGAAATATCAAAGAAAATAAAAAACCACAATAAGAATGATGTAGTTTTCCAACCCGCCCACCCGATGTCAACCCTCAGGTAGATGGTGCAAATTCTGCGAGGTCAGATGGTGAGTAGGATAGGAGCCTATCATGATTTCTCTCACCAATCTCAATTGGTTAAAAAAAGCTACCTTGACCGTTAACACAAATTAAGCTCTATCCATTGGAATAACCCTGGGAAGATACAAACAGGTTATAGTCAAGCATTCTGACAAGACGTGAAAGAAATCTCAATACAAGTAATTGACGTTTTACAAGTGACTGCTAAATGCAGATCAAGTGATGACACTGAGGGTTGACTCAAAATGTATTAATGAATTGGTCATAAAACTGATCAGGGTACACACACACACACCTGCACACATGTTAGTCAAGCAATCTGACAAGAGGTGAAATAAATTCTCAATTCATGCACCTAACAAATTACTAGTACTGCTAAATGCAGATCAAGTGACCACGTTGAAGGTTGATTCAAACATTAATGAATTGGAGATAAATCTGACGAGGGTAAATATACACTAGTACATATGTGCAGATATTTGGACATTTACACCCTGACAGTATTTAGACTGTTGCAGTAACAATAGAGGGGTAGCAGCTATTAACCTGAGCTGAGCTGCTTGGATGTTTTGAGACTGCATCACGGCGAACATCCAAAGATCGACTATAATAAGACTTTGCGGATTTAAGATCTCCATCATAGTATTTGAGATCTCCAATTTTATTAAGTGAAACAGAAAGAGTATGCACAACCTGTACAATAACAAATGGTAAAGAAATAAGCAAGGCATGCAAAATTGTTGGACTAATTAAGCAGACTATGGATGTCTGACATATATAAATGCCAATAACATGATGCAACGAGTGTACCTCCAAATCTTCTATTCTTAACTTTGACAAGAACTCAACACTTTCTTCATAACAAGTGATAGCAGATCCAGCATCACCCATTGCCCGACTGCAATGTCAACATACGAGAAGAAAAAACTCATCATTATCAAGTAAGAGCAAAAATGCAAAACAAAAGACTGTCTAGACATTCCAATGGTCTCTAAAGAGAGAAACAATAATGATCGATGTCACTAGTTGACATCAAAGCAAAGGTGATCAATATTTGACAGGCTTGCTAAGATTAAAAATTGTCATTGATGGAAATGCAAGATTCATGTATTAATCATAAAGCACTTAATTATCTTTCTTTTAGTTCGACTGAAGGTGGGAGCATCATGAAATTGGTTGTCTAAGTTTCAGTTGAAAAACCTGGAATAAATATTAAAGTGCATTCAAACTAATGAAAATTAATATGGATAGCTTCCTCCAAAGATTTAAAGAAATACATCAAAAACCAATCATGCAAACCCAACTTTCCTTTACAGTTTAACCATATTATCATGCCATATATATGTGTGAATTTAATAAAGCTCTGATCTAAATCGGAAAACATGCTTCAAATTAAAGTACAATTAAAGAAGAAAACAGCCAGACCAGCAGTCGCCTAGCATTCCAAGCACGGCACCAAGCTGCGAGCAGAACTCCGATGTGTTACCAAACTGATTTAATTGCTCTCGTATATCCTCTGCGCAGATACTAAGCCTTGATTTGGCACTTTCTATGTTCTGAGCCCGAAATGCCTGCAAATGAAACAACACAGGAAAAAAAAGTTAAAATGACATCGCTGCAATGAAATATTTCCTTTCATGCTATCGTTCATGGACACCCAGAAAAAGGCACAAGTCAAAGATGTATGACAGAACACAAATCATATCCACAACTATTTGGATATAAAATTTAATTGTGATAATACAAAAAACAAAACCAGAGACATGCCAAGCCATACCCTCATAGCATGCTGCACCAAAAATGCACCCCTTTCCAAGGAAACATCCTCATATATTACGTTCTTATGCTCGTCACCTACTTCCTTGGGATCTGTACCAACTTGAGACCTTTTTATTCTAGCATGCCCTTCAATAAATCGATCCACAAGAAGCTGAAGATCTGGATCAGGCTCAATTTTCTCAATGTCAGCACCACAAAGTGGACAGTCTTTGAATCGCTCTATACATGCTCTGTTGGAAGGAAAAAGTAAGGGGTACCAACATTTTAAATCGATCATTAGAAAAAGATGGAACATAAATAATATTACATATATTACAGCGGACAATTTGTGAAACTGCTCACTTGCAGTATTTGTGGGAACAAGGCATGCATTTGCTGCTTTCAAAGAGAAGAGCTTGACAGATCAGGCAGCTTAGGGGACCCAACTTGAAAGTATGGGAGTCATAACCAAATGGGCATTTTGGTGATAATGTGATCGATTCATTGCCCTCTTGTTTGACCTTATCATCATTTTTTTCCTTATCTCTAGCACAGTTCACCTCAATTTTCCTTGGACACCTATCACCAGCACTTGCTGCTTTAGAGAATGGACAAAGGGAACTCATCTTGATAAAAAAAACAAAAACCCTGCACCGAAATAAGACATATGAGCCCCCATCCAAAAAAAAAAAAAAAACAGAAAAGGAAAGAAAAAAATTTTCAACTGCACCGCATAAATAATAACACATAAATAATACTTCTTCCTTTTGCATTCAAAGAAGAGCACAGCATCAGCAAAGGAGAAATTTTATGAAATTAACTGGATTGAACAAAAGTTGAACTACAGCCACCAAGACATAGCAAGGCAGGGCTCACATTGTAGTCTTGTAGATAAGTGGCACACTAATTTCAGCTTTTTTATGGGAGGGAGGGTAGGATGTTTACCAAATATTATTCATACCCTACAGATCCAAGATGAAAATGAGATAAGATATCTTCTTACATAGTTACATCTCAGACAAATAAATTAATTAGTAGACCTCATGTCATGACGGTTAATTAAGTGTGCCTTTCTATAGGTAAGAGGCCAAAGGTCAAATAAATCTATAAAATAATCTTTTTAGAGTTTTTAGTATCTTCCACTCTCTTCGCCAAGATCTGAAAAACCTGGAAAATGTGCCAACGGTCGCCATTAAGAGACCTCAAGAAATACAACCATTTAGTATTTACAGATCGCCTAAACATAACCTGATCTCTCATCCTTTTGATTCATTGCAAGTAAGTATCTTGAATGTGTATGTAAGCCAACTAAAATTCTACCCCATATCTGATGTCAACTTGTCAATATTAGACAGGACCTCCATTAAAGGTATTCAGTGGATTGTTATGATAGGCTATTTGAACAATCTGTGTATCAAGTCAATTTCTAAAGCTCAATGGTCAACTCCCATACCACTGATCCTCTCACTAGTTTCTCTTATGGCGTGTTTTGGACAGTGGATAGCAGAGAGGGAAGAATCCAACGACATTTAGAGCAGCATAAGCAGTAAGATACAAATCTCAGACCTTTCCCAAAGATGGAATTGTTTAGCCTCAGATTAGTGAAATACAGAGCATTAAAAATCAGTAAACATGGGCCAACTCTTCCACTCCTTTTCCTACTTTTGTTTTTAACGCAATCTAGATTCTTGTCTGTCAAAAAGAGTTTTCTATTTGAAACTTCCCCATCCAATTTTTATTTTTATTTGGGTTCTAATTCCAAATTTGATTTTTCAGTCACGTCACGCCAAACATGGATATTTAATTAAATATATATATAAAAAGTTCCCAAATAGCAGATGATAATGAGTCAGCCTAAAATCAGAAGGGAAAGATGAAAAGGGGAAAGGGAATTGATCTCTCTACATCAAGAATCAGAATTGTATGAGTGCCTAATCAGTTTGGGGATATGGATCCAACGCATCATTTTTTTTATTTTTTATTTTTTGGGCAAACTTCCCTCGATAAACAGACAAGCGAGACAGATAGGCAAAACGAAGGAGCAAAAAAAGAAAAAAAATTCGATGATCATCAAATAAAAAAAATCAAGAATTAAAATATGATTTTTTTTTTTTTTTTTGGGGGAATCTGTACCTGATGAACAAGCGGGCGAGATCCAAGATCAGAGAAGAGAAGATGAAAATCCAGTCTTCCTTATTTATTGTTGTTGTTGTTGTTGTTATTGCTATTTTATTTATTTAACTTTTTTGGTTGGGGGGGATGAAAAGAAGAGAACTTACCGGTCTCTGTTGTTCGATGATCCAAACAGTTTTTCCAATTTGGGGGAGGAAGGTCGGTCTCTCTCTCTCTCTCTCTCTCTATATCCCTGTTTTATGATATGTAGCTGTGCGTCTCGCTGAGGGGAGGGAGGGAGATCGACCTCATTTATCCCAATCCAATAATAACACCGTAGGGTCAAAGAAATTTGAGTCCCAGTAATTCTATACACATCTATAAACTCATGTAAATCATTGTAAATTTAGAATCGGACATACAGATCCTTTAAATTGTTATATTAAGTTAATTTAACCCTTGAGATAATTTTTTTATCCAATTTAACCAGGGCCAACTCGATATATTATGAGGTCTAAGACGATAATTTTAACTATAGTTTTTTAAATTTAATTGTTAATTGAATGACATTTATTTTAATTTTTTAATTATTAATTTTTACTAAAAATCATTCTTCTAACCTTTTGCGATGCAAAATTACTATTTATGTTTTCATTTGTGAGATTTTTATTTTTATTTCCTATTATATTTTGTGTATTGCTAGCAACAAATTTATCTAGGGATCCTTTCTAATATTCAATTAACTTTTATGTTTTTTTTTTAAGTATTTCATACCCAGATGCATATTTTCTAGTAGATATTAAACTAAAATATAAAAATAATCACTATTATAAATAAATTGTAAAATAACTAGAACGAAATAAAATATGAAAAGTTGAAACAATAGAACCTGATTATCACATAGAAAAAGGCATTGTTCTTTGTTGTTGTCCACACTAGATAGAGCTTAATTTTAATTCAAACGGGAAGTGTAGAGAGATTTTGATATATAAAAAAATAGAGTGAAAATAAATTTTTTTTTATTGTAAAGAAGACATATAGTGAAGAATAAAAGAAGAAAAACGGCAGTTTTTTAGACTTACCGTTTCACATCCCTTTTTTGGGAGTCAAAAAAGCATTTAATTCTATCGTAACTTTTTTGCTATTTTTTAGGTAAATGTTGTCAATTTATTATTGGTTACTTTTTAACCTTATCAATATTGCTATTAATTTTTTAAAAAAATAATATTTTTTGGTAATGTGTTAAGATGTTATTGGTCCATATCTGGATCTACTTATAAATAAATAAAAACTAAGGGGCTTTGATGCATTTGAGGGCCTTAGGCAACTGCCTAATTTGCCTTACAATCGAGCCGGCCCTGAATTTAACAATATATTATCATAATATTCCATCTATGTGAAATTAAACACTTATATAAATAACTGAAAATATAAAAAAAACATATATATTCTTTTAAATGACCATCTTACCCCTGATCAAACTCATTTTCACTTCTCTTTTTTTATGAATTTTGCGTTATTGTTGTGTACTACTCCATTATTATTATTATTATTATTATTATTATTATTATTATTATTATTATCTATTTCAAACAATTGTGATTGTGAATATGATTTTATTGTTGTATTGTATTTAATATATTATAGATATTCTTAGATTTTTTATTTTACATTTTAATGAGGTGATTACACAGGTTAAAAAAACATATGTTAATCACCATGTTATGCATAAAGTATAATAGTAAAATCACACATATGATTAATTTTAACCATAATAGGTTAAAAATTATTAAAAATATGCATCTGGGATGTAATTATCTTGTCCCAAATTTATAAAGACTTTTATAGATTTATATAGATGTTTATAGAGACTTCAACGTCTTTAACCCAACATTATAATATTACGGGTATAGATAGATATATCTTAGGAACAGCGATTTCACAGCTGATTTCCCCCGAAGTCTGAACGCATCCGCAGAATGCGAATATTGGGCTTCGACTATTGATTGGCTAGGGATACGAATAAGAAAGCCCGTCCATATGGATTCAGCCCATCAATATCTAATATAAATAATGATTTTTAAGCCCCAAGTTTTAAGTTCCGTTTGGATATGAGTTTAAGTAAATTATATATTTGAAAAATTAAAAATTCTCAAACTCGGATTCAAATACATTTTTAGTATTTAGTTTTTCAAACCATTATCTTTTCTTTTTATGTCAAAAAATCTTGCAGTTAAAAAGCTATTAAAACAACATTTTTCAAAAGTAAAATTTGAAATACAAGATTTAAAAAACACAGCGTTTCAACCTTACATCCAAATACACCCTTAGGCTTCATCATAAGTCTCATGAGTTGGCATATGTACAATATACACTGTACCTTTGTGTGATTTTTTAATTTCTATTTTCAATATATGCTCCACATATTTCAATGAGGCGGTTGCAATTGGGATTAATTTACATTACATAACCTGTGTGATCCCATATGTTCGTACTTCTTTTTTGTGATTCCTTCCAATTCATTTGTATATACATATTGATTTATACTTTCAATCGATCATTATAATCTCTTAAAACTCAAAACAACAGACTGATTTTTTTTTGGGAAGCATTTCATATTTTGCTTTGGTTTTGAGCGATTTGATTCCGCTTTTTCAATGTCGATCGATTCAGATTTAGCCTATGTGATTGTTTGATTGTGCAATTGAGTTATAATCACCTGATTTCTATATTTATATTTTGTTGAATCTGGTGTCTAATGTTAAATTATTTTTTATTAGCATGTTCCTTCTTTTTAAATAATCTGAAATAAATAATCTACATTCGATTATTTAAACATTTTGGTTTGGGTGAAGTTTATATTAATAGCTAATTGTGTTAACTTTAGAAAGTCAGTTACATTTCAAACTAATTTGAATTTATATGTAATATTTTCAAAACATTTTCAATTCATCTAAACCTTATATATATGTAGAGGCGGTTCTAGGAATTTTCATACATGGGGTCATTAAAAAAATAAACTTCATAAATTTTTTTTAAAATCTACTCTTATCATATGTTTATCAAAAACATAAATTTTTATTTTGAAAATATAACAATTTACATTAATAAAAAATAAACCATAAAAAAAGATCAAAGATTCTTAAACTCGGATCTTTTATAAATGAGATTTTAAATATAAATAAATAAATAAATAATAATTAAATAATAGTAGCTTAAAGGAAAAATGAAAAAAAAAGTCTCCTAAAAGTTAAAAATACAAAAATCAGCAACTTTTAAAATTATAACTAAAAAAATCTTATTTAACAATTTTTTAAAATACAAAAAACTAATCTACCCATATATAATTAAAAAATCTCCCCCATCGTCTCTACTTTTTTTTTGTTGGCGTCCATTCATTTTCACAAAAACTTCAAAAAACTATCGATTGCAAAGAATGATCACGAGACGCCGAAAAAAAGAAGCCAGCGAAGACATCCACCCTCTCCACTGGCAACCTCAACCTCACCGCCGCAAATTTGATGGAATCCAAAATCAATTTTTGCAAACCATGAAATGTAGAAGGGATTGTGTTGGCAAGAGATTTTGTTATGCTTTATTTATTTATTTTGGGGTTTCTTCTGGTTTCTTGAGGGCTCTTAATTATGGCGGTTGTCATTGTTTTAAATTTCGTTCAGGCTTAACGGGAAGAGATATTTGGAACTCTCGATCGATTCACAAGTCAAAGTTAGTTTTTCTTCTGCTCGATGTATTTGGATGATCCCATTTGTTTATTCAATTTGACCTTTTGAGGTTGTCTCCTTTGATGACACTGTGTGTGTGTGTGTTTTGGATGATTAATTGCTGATTTTTTTTTGTTAATTTAGGGTTTTATACTTTTATGGTATTTTTTGTGTTCAATTTTTAATTGTTTTTGGTTATCGGTCTAGTTTGAAGATGTTTTCGTCACTGTAATTTTGGAGTTGCTGAATTGTAATTTCAAGTGAAAAATAACATCGGATCTCAATTTGTTATGTTTTGATTGAAGCATACAGCTTGATATATATGTTATATACAATTTACATGCTCATCATGGTAGTATTTCCGTTATGACCTGTTAGATGATTTTTCATGTTGCAACATCATTTATCTCCATTATTTTTACCCTATGATTTTTAAATTAAAGTTGATATTTTAATTTGTGGATGTCTCTTGAGTCTTGTTATTGACAGTCATAAATCAAAATTTTGTCTGACTGAAAGCGTTTTGAGATTCAACGTGTGTCAATGGAAACTAAAACTGAAATGCCGCTAAAGTCAGAGGAATGAAGCATCCTCGCCTGTTCAGGTGAGCTTGCAAATTTTCACATTTACTATTGTATGGATCGCATTAAATATTATGTTATGTTCATAGTAGTATAGACATGTCAGATTATTCATATGTACATGTGAGGCATTATATACTCATGCATGTATAGTGTATGCTTGAATGATGCCCTTTTACCATCAATCACAGTTTCATATCTTTTTTTTCGCTGGTTGAGTTGAGGGTGCTTAATTAGATGATTGTGTACTATTTTTGTCCAAATAGCAATCCTTTTACAATCTTAGCTTCTTTCAAGGTTCATGCATTCATGCCCATGTTCAAATGACCTTTTTAATTGGTAAATGTTAAAGTAGACCTTTAAGATCTTTTTTAAAACCATTTTGATTGTAAGTAAAATTTGATATGAGAAAACACACAAGGCATTTTGTAGTTATTGATGGCATTTTTTTCCTTTTTGTAAGCTCTTTTTTGTTCTTATTATAACATAACTGTGATGTATAATTTTTTTTTTCAATTGGTATAATTTGCACATTAAACTTTGCTCATAAATTGTTGTGATGTGTATAGAATTTCTTGACCTGGTACATGCAATTATGGACCTTCCCCAATTCAATTTTTCAATAGAAATAATATTTTATTTACGTACACAATTTCAGGGATATAATGAATGAAGTATTTAATGGTTTTGCTTTTGAGGGAGGCTTCCAAAATTATCTAATGGATCATTTTTTTTTTTTTTTTTGCTCTCTAACTCATTGCATTACCTCAACAGCCATTGTTCTTTCCTTGACGACTGTTTTGGTTGTTGATATTGTGAAATATTGAACCGTCAAACATCTTGATATCTAGGAGAATCGTCTTGCACTGTAGAGTGCACAAGTTTAGGTTCGGAGAATATGTCATATAAAGATGCACTCACTCCATATAAAGCCATAAGATTTAAAACTACTTTTGTAATTCCTTGCACAGCTTTGTTATTAAAAACTATTTTCGGGGTTTTTTTTAAGTTAAAAAAATGTTAGATCAAACATGAGACAAGTTTTCAAACTCTCTTCAAATGATGTGTCCATATCAACTTTTTTAAAAAACATTATTGTTAAATATGGCTTGAAAATTTATAGGGTGATGATGTTCCAACTGCTCATAGACATTCACGATAATCAAATCCATTTTTCATATTCAATTTTATATAACTGTGTTAGATAATGGAAGACATTTGTATTTCATTCATCTATCATGATATAAATTAAATATTATATCATCAATGAATTGTTATATTTTTGCACATTGTTTTATTTTTTACAAAATTTAAGTATAACACTTTTCAATTCAAATTTTAAAATAAAATCCTGTATCTATACCAAAGAAATGTTTTTTTGGTTCTTCATCTAATCGTCAAAACATATAAGTAACATCGACTAATGTTCAATCGTTATATTTCAACAATTAATTTATGTGAAACACACGTGTGCATTGACTAGTCTTTAAAAAAATGGATCCATCATGCCTGACTAATAATGCCCTAATCAGCTTGTCATGCCTTATCATTACGTGTTATTTCATACCATTCTTATCCAGGGCCGGCTCATGAGGCCTAAGACAATAATTTTAACTATAGTTTTTTAAATTTAATTGTTAATTGAATGACATTTATTTTAATTTTTTAATTATTAATTTTTACTTAAAAATCATTCTTCTAACCTTTTGCGATGCAAAATTACTAATTATGTTTTCATTTGTGAGATTTTTATTTTTATTTCCTATTATATTTTGTGTATTGCTAGCAACAAATTTATCTAGGGATCATTTCTGATGTTCAATTAACTTTTATATTTTTCTTTTTCTTTTTTTTAAGTATTTCATACCCAGATGCATATTTTTCAATAGACAATAAACTAAAATATAAAAATAATCACTATTATAAATAAATTGTAAAATGACTAGAACAAAAAAAAAATGAAAATTTGAAATAATAGAACCTAATTATCACATAGAAAAAGGCATTGTTCTTTGTTGTTGTCCACACTCCATAGAGCTTATTTTTAGTCCACAACAAGCAGGAAGTGTAGAGAGATTTTCATATAAAAAAAAATGAAAATAATTTTTTTTTATTGTAAAGAAGACATATAGTGAAGAATAAAAGAAGAGAAACGGCAGTTTTTTTGACTTGCCGTTTCACATCCCCTTTTTTGGGAGTCAAAAAAGCATTTAATTCTATCAGTTATATAACTTTTTTGCTATTTTTTAGATAAATGTTGTCAATTTATTATTTGTTAATTTTTAACCTTATCAACATTGTTATTAATTTAAAAAAAATAATATTTTTTAATAACGTGTTAAGATATTATTGATCCATATCTAGATCTACTTATAAATAAATAAAAATTAAGGGTCTTGATACATTTAGGGGTCTTAAACAACTGCCTAATTTACCTTACAATCGAGCCGACCCTGTTCTTATTCGGTCTCTGTCGTGGCATTGAAGGACATGACATGGACCATCGGAAATGCATGCCACACTATATATAATACTTTATTATTGTTACTATTTCTTATTTAAGAATGATCAAGACAGAAACCTACTTAAAAGGCTGGAAATAATGAATGGATCGAGATCGACGAAACAGTGCGCTGCAAAGTGGTAGCTGTTCTGTCGCTCTTTGGAGCACTACCGATCAGTATTAATTAAATGAACTAATTAATACGTGAATGTGATGCCGCAAAATGAAATATTGAATGGAGGAGTGGGACTGCCATCCTATTCTTAAGTCGATCTGAAATTTCTCTGATTTTCATTTCTACAGCTTTTCCCTCCGTAAAGTGTTTTATACAGCCCTAATTCTAGCAGCCCCGCTTTAAGTCCCAACTACGTACCCTTTGTTTTGTTTGGGATCAAAAAAATTATTTTATGTTTTCTAAACAAATGCATAGTATCCAGAAGATGATAAATGTTATTTTTAGGATTGGGTGTAGCACAGCCCCTTCCCTCGAGCTTATGATGTTTCATATATATAGATGATGTGTTCAGTATTCTTAGTTGATCAATTTGCATTTTCTATTTGTGGGTCTTTTCTCTTGGATCCTGATCAATTTAGTAATTTAGGATCATTAGGAGTTCAAGCCTATCCCCCCGTTTGGGGTGAAGAATAAACCAAAATTGAAGAGAATACAGTAGAATAAGCCTCAAATAGTTGTTTGTTTGACAAGAATAAACCTTGATAGTTATGTCTGGATAAACTAGGATAAGGCCTGATAACTATTATAAGAAAATGGTGGAATTGCTTATCAGGGCTTATCTATGCCAATGGATAAAAATACCCTTTTTTGTCATTTTAAAATATTTATCTCACCTAACACTCTCTGCACACATTCCAAAAACTGTCACATCTATCATATCACACTCATATCTCTTATATTTATTCCCAAACACAAATAATTTATGCAGGGGTATAATTGTTATTTAAAAAATCATAAACTCTTATCCATCTCTTATCTACCACTTATCCTTACTTTATTCAAGGCGAACCAAACAACAAAAAGATCAATTTTACGTTTCCCAATGAAATAACATAAAAGACAACCAAACAAAAATTTACCTATTCAACATAGATTGTTATCTATCCCAGTATAGCTATCAAGGACGAATAACCTTATGTCACTCCCCAAATGGGCCCTATATATCTATATTCAGGTTTGATGTTTCATTTTTTAACCACGTTACCATTAGTGCATTGTATTTGTTAAAACTCCGCTTTTTAAAATTTACAAAGTTTTTGTAAAGCTTCAAGTGGATAAGAATTTCAACTGTTGAATTGCACGCCCAAACTACTGCGTCCCGTCACACAAAAACCATTCCATCAAAACAATGTTAACAAGTTGATGGATGGTTCAGCCGTCCCTTTCCATTTGATGCTCCAATTTAATAGGATTCATTCAAAATGATCTCTCAGTGACACACTGACACTGACACATCTAAAAATTTCACTCAATCAAATACTATTGTTGGAAATTAAAAGAATACATTGTTAATATTGATTCATTCGGGTTACAAATAGATTACATGGATGTTATTAGTAGAATCAAAGAATTAATGTGAAACTATTAATCTTAGTGGTCATAGCACAACGGTTCATGGCCTATCTGTGTTAAGGGTAGGTTCTGGGTTTGAGTCTTGGCACTGATTTTACCCACTTGTTTATTGACGATTATTCAAAATAATTTTTCATGAGACCGGGAAAAATAGGCCATAAAGTCAGCCACGTGGGGTCCTTCCTGTCTATAGCATTGCGTGCTTAAAATTAGTGGTGCAGGCTGCCCACAATTTGCTGGAGTCCTTTAATGCGAACGGTCGGTAATTAGCAAATGATTATTATATATATAATTGGTTATATATGCATGGAATTGGAAAAATGTTATGGCTGGTGTGAGGGAAATTAACATGGAGCAGGACTATGAGAGAAGTGTGGGTGAGTTGAGAAAGACATTTGAGAGCAGGAAGACGAGGGGTGTCGAGTGGAGGAAGTCTCAGCTGAGGGCACTCCAGAGGTTCTTGATGGAGAGGGAGGATGACATCTTCCAAGCTCTCAAACAAGATTTGGGCAAACCCAGAGTAGAAGCTTATAGAGATGAGGTGATTTTTAGTACTATTTCTTCATCTTGTGCTTTTAATTTGATCATCAGCTCTTTTTTCTTTTTCTTTTTAAACCTCCACTGCAAATAAAAAAAGAAATAGAACATTTCATTTCTAGCAAAACCATTCAAAAAAAAAAAACAACACCTGTTATATTCAAGAAATTAGGAAGATTTAATTAACTTCTTACAGTACCAATGTAAATGTAGGTGGGACCCCTAACAAACTCTTTGAATCTCTCCCTCAAGTGTCTGGACAAATGGATGGCAAGCAAGAAGGTAAGTCCAGTACTGCTTGATGAACAAAACTATTCCATGTCCCATGGCCAATGGAAGGGTATATATATATATACACACACTTGAATATTGAGCCATGTGTCTTGGAGAATCACCCCTTATATATAGTCGATCAGTTTTTTCTTTTTTTAATTTCAAGGGTTGCGGATTCTGATTTAATTGCAGATTAACGTGCCAATGATAGCCATGCCAACAACGGCCGAATTGGTGCCAGAACCACTAGGCCTTGTTCTCATATTCTCCTCATGGAACTTTCCTTTCGGTGATAACTTCTACTTGATTTAATTAAAAAAACATAATATGCAATTAGTCATGTATATGTATTCTATCATCATGCATGGACTAAAATGAAAGGAACAAGAAATTGAAATGAATGACTGGTTGTGTGATGCAGTGTTGACATTGGACCCCCTTATAGGGGCCATAGCTGCTGGAAACACAGTAGTTCTGAAGACATCTGAGATTTCCCCTGCCTCCTCTGCTTTCCTGGCAAAAACTCTTCCCAAATACCTGGATGGGGAGGCCATAAAGGTGGTTGAAGGGGGAGAAACTGTTAGTAAGCAACTGCTTGATCACAAATGGGACCATATATTTTTCACTGGTAATCCGAACCATCCATATTAATTGCTAGTATCTGAATATGTTGTTTATTTTTCTTACTTATAACGGTTTGTATGTATACAATGGTCCAGGGAGTCAAAGAGTGGCTCGTATTATTATGTCGGCAGCATCGAAGCACCTGACGCCGGTTACTCTAGAGCTTGGAGGAAAGTGTCCCGCGGTTTTAGATTTCATGTCCAGTTCCCGTGACAGAGAGGTACCTTTTGCAGGATAGATTATCCCAATATATATAATCACCTTTGATTAACTAATTTGATGGGTTGAAGAAAACCTCTAATTGGTGACCAGAATATCTAGCTGCTAATCACATCGTCTCTGGTTATCATAAATGAAGGTGTCCGTGAGACGGATGGTGAACGCAAAATATGGATTGTCCGGTGGCCAGGCTTGTGTTGCTGTCGATTATGTCCTTGTTGAAGAGAAACACGCGTCTCTATTGGTATATATATATATATGGTCTACCGACCATATGAAGTTGTGGACAAACAGTTATATGTATATTAATTTAATTTGCAGATAGAGTTGGTGAAGTCAAAGATAAAAAGTTATTACGGTGATAAACCGAGTGAAACCGACAGCATATCAAGAATCGTCAACAGGCACCATTTTGACAGGCTGAAGAGGCTTTTAAATGATCCAGCAGTTCAGGCTTCCATCGTCCATGGCGGCTCCCTTGATGAAGACAAACTGTATTCACCAACGGCATCTACTTCTCAACTAACCAAGCATTTGAGCACTGCTCGAATCTGATTATATATGTGTGTGTGTATGCATGCAGGTACATCGAGCCTACTATCATTTTAAACCCACCACTCGATTCTGAGGTCATGAATGAAGAGATCTTTGGGCCATTGCTACCCATTATCACTGTGAGAATCCATCTATTTGTGTGTGTGTATAACAATAGTAATAATCATATCATGTACGGAAAAAGTCAATATAATAGACCAGTTGGTAGTCAGCCAAGCCATGTCATGCCATATAACATTAATATCATGCATGGAAAAAGTCAATATAATAGACCTGGGATCGCTTGATGCAGCTGAAGAAAATCGAAGAGAGCATCAACTTTATAAACTCGCGACCGAAACCTTTAGCAATATATGTCTTCACAAAAAACGAGATTCTCAAGAAACGGATGGTGGATGAGACCTCATCTGGGAGTGTCACCTTCAATGACGCCTCAATCCATGTACTACTCTCTCTTCTTCTTTTTTTTACATGAAAATTAATTAAAGTACCAGGAATGTCGATCTTCTAATAAGTTATTTGTTATGTAGTTCTTATTGGACACTCTGCCCTTCGGAGGCGTTGGGGAGAGCGGCTTTGGAAGCTATCACGGCAAGTTCTCGTTCGACAGCTTCAGCCATATGAAGCCGGTGCTAAAGAGGAACCTTCTAATCGAGCTCAGCTTCGGTTACCCACCTTGGAATTCCAACAAGCTTAAATTTCTCAGAACCACCTTCCGTTTCGACTACTTCCGCCTCCTCCTCTTGTTGCTTGGCTTCACCACTGATAAAAATAACGAAGATCAAGTTCAAAAACTCAAATCTACTTGACACACTACTGCCACCCCCTTCCAGAAATAAAAAAATAATCTTTGCAGTACTTGTAAACAACCATCTTTATATTATATATATAATAAAATCATCTTTATATCATATATAATAACAATATATATCCATCTCAATTCTCAAACAAGATATGATTATATGAAACCAAAGGTTCTCAACGATCATTATATCCTCCTCCCAGATGGTAGGGCCTCGGTGGTTGATAAAAGTAATTCCAATATGTTCTATGAGATGTTGCAAGGTGCTCTAATGGCCCGTTTGGATAAAAGTCATAAGCTATTCTAGAGTTTTATACCCATTCTAGAAATCGTTGACTTTATCAATGGAATAAATGATTTTCTATTTGGTTGTGTTTTCATTATTCACGTTGGAAAACGTAATAATAAAAGTTGAAGTGTTTAATTGATGAAGAATAACATGTGAATAAAGTGTAAAACATTAATTTGACATGTAAGCTCAATTGATATATAAGAGGTGATGACAGATAATTTAATATGATGACATGTGATTTAATAGGTGAATCTCCTTATATATAACACAATTCCATGGGGGACTTGAAATACAAATATCAATTTATTATCACCTAATTTTGCATAGCTATACCCTTTTATACCACCCACCTAAACAGCTTTATTCTCTCTTATCCCCCTATTCCACCATTTATTCTCCCATCCAACAGGGCTTGGAGGGATCCTTCAGCACTAATGACTTATTATGATTACGTCATTCCATGATTCTAAATCATCTTTTCTGTTGGAAATTTAAATATTTCCATAAAATATTATATCTAAATGAAGATTGATTTTTTTTAATGGGAAATTGATTTCTTTCCTCTTAATTGTGTTTAGTCCCACGTCAATTAAAGGATGAAAAAAATGCAGCCTTTGTATGTGACCCTTACAAATCTTAGGCAAGAACCCAAACAAGGGTTGGGGATTACCGACTGCATTTGCTTTTCTTTTTGAACTTTTCTTCTTGCCAGCAGGCCCAGCACCAAGGACAACTTTTCTTCTTTTTGAACTTTATATGTGTTCTGTTATGAAGACAACTTTACCACATGAGTACATGACTCGATATGTGACTCTTCTAAGCCATTTGTCTATGTGATTTTTGTTATCCATTTGGTCTGATAATATCATATTTTTCAACAATTTGAAAACAGAATAATCTATTATCATATTATATTTAGCCTACAGATGCTATCCCGGCTGACCCGTCAGCATCCACCACTTCAATATAGCCTAGAGGATGTTGGAGTAGAGTGTTACTCTTTCCTTGATTGGTTTGCATTCAAGATGGTCGTGTTGGGAAACGAGAATTCACGGAAGGCATCAACAACATCCAAGATCAAACACAAGAATAGAACACCATCACAGGAAAAACACAAGATATACATGGTTTAACCTAGGCCTATATCCATAGGGCGGAAACAAAGAATCCACTATAATAGTTTAGATACAAAAACATTAAAAGACTTAAATTCTCTCATGAAGTTACTCTCTCAACCTCTCATCTATCCGAGTAATCTCCTAACAACCAAGTCTTTTCCTAATTTTAAGAAATTCACTTTATATCTTGATTAAGATCAAATCTTAACTAATCTATCAATTAATATTCACCATAATATAGTTTTATCATGGCCGTCCGATGTGATACACCAGATTAAGACATAATCCAGGTCAAAACAAAAATAGTAATTGCTCATATTTTAGAGTATACCAATACTGTTCAAAATGCCAAAATCAAATGTTTTCCTCTAGCGTAAAATGTTCTGACAACAAATTTTATTGAAAAACTACCTCAATCCTGCGATGATTTTGCAAAAGTTTTAGACAGTCAACGCTTTGTCAATGGCCAACCTTTTCCAATCCCTAAAAAGCCAAGGATATTCATAGAATCAGTGGAGGGTAAAAGGCTCAAATTAAATGGGAAGAACTTGAACGTACAAGAGTTATTTTAATATATAAACAATTTTTTCACTTCCATGGTTGTGGCAAATCCGGGCATTTTGCCAGTGATTATTGTAAGCAGAAGGATATTCCGAAGCACAAAGAAAACTCTCTAGCCTACAATAACTTCCTAGATCAACATGCTTACTTTAGGTGAGAACACAAATGGGAACACAACTGGTTTTCTGTTCGTCAAGCTATTGAGTGGTGGATCAGTACCGAAGCTATATACCTGAAGTTCTATATATTTTTTTTAAATGATAGGCATGCTCTTTAATTTTGTTTAAATCAAAGCGAACATTGGGGCAACTGTTCTATATTTTTAGCACGACTATCATGAATACCAAGATAAAATAACCATTATATCCTGTGCAAGAATCATGTATGAACACAAATGTGCATATCAACAATTTTCAATGTAGATGACGTGCATAGTTATTAGACTCGTATGCACAATGTAACTCCCACCATCATCAGCCAGGCACCACCAGGATAGGCCCAGGGGAGTACCCGGCCCACTGAACAAATTAATGTTGCAGCCTCTCATTTTTTAAAATATATTTTCTAAAAACATATTACTTACACGTGTAATTTCCAACATAAATAAAACAAACATATATGTTTTTATGAATTGCTTGGATAACAATTAAAGAAACGATATTGAATGGTTTTAATATTAAAATAACTTTCTTAACTGGGCCCCTGCTTTACATGAACGTGCTTAATAATTAGTTGGCGTGGAGGAGGGACATTTGAGCAAAATATAAATATATAAATATATTAAATGGAATAGGATGAGATTTCCAAGGTGGGATAAGAATAGGATGGATGTGCTGACGTCAGGGTTGACGGTGTTGGTGGCGTCATTTATGAATGTGCTTGTTCTTTCTAGAGTTGAAAAGAAGCCACCAAACCCGAGAAACTCTTAGGTATTTGTATGTATTGACCATTGGAAGGGTCGGCGGCCGTCTCCAACTTTGACTGACTGCTGTACATATAACCAGATGGATGGATGGATGATGCCGTTCGATCATATCTAAAAGGCAAGTTAGTGAGCCGACGTTAATATTACACGTGCATTACTCCTTTTCGAATAGCATTTGGGCCCCACACCGACCTCCAGCGAATGTTCGTCTATATCCTCGCGCCCGTATTTTTTTTTATATTTTGTTTATATATAGGCAGTCACCCCCCTTTTTCTTTCATCATCATCATCATCATCATCTACCACTTTTTTATATCAAAAGCAGCAGCAACAGCAGATTGCGTAATATAAACATGGGAAGGACGAGAGATGCGGAGGCGGAGCTGAACCTGCCACCTGGTTTCAGGTTCCACCCGACGGATGAGGAGCTGGTGATCCACTATCTCTGTCGCAAGGTCAGATGCCAGTGCCTCCCCGTTCCCATCATTGCCGATGTCGATCTCTACAAGTACGATCCATGGCAGCTCCCTGGTACCTATCTCATCTCATCTCATTCAATTTTTTTTTTTTTCATATTAAAAGAGAAACAAGACTGGTTATTAATAAGACTTGCATACCATCATATATATTCTTCCAGAAAAGGCTTTGTTCGGGCACAAGGAATGGTATTTCTTCACCCCGAGGGATAGGAAGTACCCCAACGGATCCAGGCCCAACAGGGCTGCTGGCAGCGGATACTGGAAGGCCACCGGTGCCGACAAACCAATCGCTCCTATGGGGACAGGGAGGCACGTTGGCATCAAGAAGGCCCTGGTCTTCTATGCTGGCAAGGCCCCCAGAGGTGTCAAATCCAACTGGATCATGCACGAATATCGCCTTGCAGACACTAGCCGTCGCGCTGCCAACAAGAAGGGCAGTCTAAGGGTATGCTCCCTCACCCACCCAACAAAAAAATAAAATCAAGGTAAAAAGGTGTGTACTCACATGGAAATTTTTGCCATTTCAGTTGGATGATTGGGTTCTCTGCCGACTGTACAACAAGAAGAATGACTGGGAGAAGATGCAGCTGCAACAGCAACAAACAGTGGAGGCTTCGTTTGGAGAGACCACAGACTCCATGGAAGCTGTGGAAGACACAGGATCTGACAGTCTTAGGACCCCAGAATCAGATGTCGACAATGATGTGTTTGCTGAGTTCAGCGGCATTGCCGGACCAGAGAGTTATTTGCCTCAACCCCTGAATAGAATGCAGACGTTGACATCATTGGACAATTCCCAATCAGGCAGGCTAATCAAGGAAGACAACGAATGGTTCATGGACCTGAAGTTGGAAGATCTGCAGGATCCTCTTCCTGGATATGGAGAGATGCCTCCCCTGGATCTGTTCTACCAAGATTATTACTTCTCAGGCCTCCAGTAACTGCAGATGTAGCCTAGACAGATAAAACTGTCATTCTTTTGGAACCGAGGGCCACATTGGCTGCATTCAGGTTAGGGGGGAGATGAGAGGATGAATAAAAAAACAAGATGCAAGAGTGCAAGACACTGAGAATGTAAACTTTTTTGAAGATTTGTTTATTCTTTATTTTTCCAAGTTCCGGAACAGAGGATCCCAGAAAAACTAGTGGGGATAGCTATTGTAAATAATATATATAGAATAATAAAATTCAGAGTTCTCTCTTTGAAATATGGTTCAAAAAACTTGTTATTTATCTAATGTCTTGATATAACAGGGTACATAAGCTGCATTTCCCTCAAATATGATGTGACATACTTGACTCTGGAACACTGGAGTGGGATCAAGGGATGGATTCTTTCAAAAACTTAAAATATCAATTATACAAATTGACTGAAACCAACAATAACAAGAAATTATTGGTCCAAAATTTAAATATCTTATCAGATGATGCAGTGTATATATGATTGAATAATAAAACAGAATTTTCAAACATGGCGGGGTCATGCGTGTGGTGGGAATGTTTTAATTTAGTAAAGCATTGTGTGGTAAACCAAGAACCTGAGACAATTCATGATAGTATGATCTAATTTCAGCAGAATTCTTCTTTTTTTGCCCATCAAAGTTATACAGTTAGTACACTGTGTCATGAAAAGAGAAGCAAATGCCATGAAGTGTTCAGATGAGACAAGCAACACTTGGTGATTGGTGATAGAGGCAGAGGCGGGTCTGCCAGCTGGTTTTAATAGTACATCATTAATCTGGTTTTAATATTTCTCTACCGGAATGTACCACAAAATTTAATGAAATTTGTTGGTAGGATTCTTAACAATTTCTCAAAAAAAAAAAAAAAAATCTTGGGCCAAGTAAAATCCGGCATAATTGAAACATGTATGAAATTTTCATCATCATCAGACAAAGTATTTTATGCATGACAAACTACCAACCATTAGGTTAAATTAGATGAACCTTGGGGTTCAAGCTTCAGTACAAGTTAACTACAAAAAATTATGTTGGCTGAGTAAATCGTATTCCACAATTGACTGCCAAGAAGGTCCACATCGGTGCCTAGTTTTGGCTTTTGCAAAAGAACTATGCCATATATTTTCTGTTATAATAGTCCAGTCAACTGCTTGTAGCAGTCCAAATAAAAATGTCTTGTCCATTTTCTTTATCTATTCTAAGGTCTTTTATCAGAAAAATCGCAAATTCCAAATTGAGATGCAGCAGATGCTTTTATGCATGAGCTTCTAAAGTTCTTCAGACTTATATTTGAACAATGCGACCTACCCATCAAAAAAAGACAAAAAGATCTCAATTTTAGAACATCATATGCATGGTGCCAACCAGATGACCTGGCCAATGTACCCCCATTTGCCAACTCTGTCACAATGAGTAATTGCATTGTCCAATATACATTATATGATAATGTCAGAGAACATCAAAAGAACCCTCCCTGCAGTTGGATTTTCCAACCATTTGTCTAGGCTTAGTGATAACTAAGAAACCCAGTGGTTCACATCTGATGTCTGATCCACAAATAAAAAAACACTATAGAATGCTTCTAAAATGAGTGATGGACTGCAAAGATGGCAAAGGGGTTGAACAAACAACCATCCAGGAGAGGTATTTAATAAGGCTTACCACACAGATAACCTGACTATCTGGGATTCCACAAAAGAGACGCATGACAGAATTTCATTTCCATCTTCCAAACACCATGGAATTGGAATAATCAGCCATGTGTTGTCATCATCAGATGTATCCTGTCATCCATGACTTATTCAGATGATGACAGTCCCATTGTTTTGGGTTAAATAGCTCTGAATGAATCAGACAAGTCAGGAACTAAAACTATAACAGCCCTGTATAAAAAAACAATAATAATAATAATAACAATGTGATTGTCCCCAACATTTTCCTACCTAAATGTGTCTGAGCCGGCTTATGTAGAGCCATTAAAATCCCTGAAGAGTGCTGTTACATGATTGTGAGATAGGATCGGAGCACCTTTCGGGGACTAAATCAATGAAGTCTACTCCCTCCCTGATGTGCCTTCACTGTTCTGAACCTTCCTTCCTGTTAAAGTGATCATTTCGTCAAACATCTTGAGGAGGAGGTACCTTAGCTGGAGATGATAATTTTAAAAATGTGTTGTAGAAAATGTATGTGTAATTTAAAAAGAAGAAAAACAACAACAATTTGATTATTAATGTGATGATGTAACAATCCTAGAATGAAAATAAAAATAAGCAGATATTCTTAACTCTATCAACCATGCGAAAGAATTATGTGTGGATATCCAAACTCTATGAACCAATAAAAACTATATAACCCCCATATAACAGATGTAAAAAATTATTCTTAAAAAAATGTGGTGCCGAATATTATGAATTTTAGAGGATCACGGACGGCTTCGACGATGAAGAAGATCACGAAAGGCTTCAGATGAATGTGGAGAAGGGACGGCGTCAGATTTGTAAGGGAAATATTTAAGTTTATTAGGGTTTTAGGTTAAGTTAGGGGAATGATATACATGTAATTTTACATCTATGGTTACATTTAGCTAACCCATAAGTTAATTTAACTGACAAAATATTGTTGTCTTGTACTGCCTTGGCGGATGGACACCCCCACATCCCCTCCTTGGTGGTGGGATCCCCGAGTGCAAAAAAAAATGGTTATAGGCCACAGGCCCATGTTGTAGTTGTTTGTGTGTGTGATATGAGGCCAGGGTGCTCACTCATTTCTTGTGAAATCAGTCCATTGGGTTGAGCTTGTAATAGCCACATAGGGCTTGTAGTCTGTAATCACCCTATGGCCTCTGTACAAAAAAATGATAAAAGATTGTTTTTGCATTTTTGTGAAATTTCTAGGGATTTATTTTTATTTAACGAGAAGGCAAGGGGTCATATGGATTTTAATAAGTTTATGGAGAGTTATATGTATTTTTTTCCTTTTTAAATAATTGAAACTCTAAATCAGTCAATGCTCCATATGAAGAATCAGAAAGATAAAGTTGAAATAAAATAATAAAGAAATGAAAATGTAAAAGTGACATAACTGAGATAAAAATAAATTAGACAATTCAAATTTTTTCACAAATTAATAAATTAAAATTTGACTTAGATTATTTGACTTCATCACTCACTTCGTACTTTCACTTAGAATATTAAATCGAACCCTCAACTTAAACAGTTGAACCCGTCCAATATCAGATTCGAGAGTTCTGGTGGTGTCGTGTGGACTAATAGTTAAGATGGTTTTTTTTTTTTTGGGGATATGTATATTGAGTTTTTTTTTTTGTTTTAAGGAATGATGATATTGTGAAATTACTTGTCCGGGTTTCTTGAATCACAGCAAAAAAATAGATTAAAATTGTTCGACCTTTATCACTAATAAAATATCATCTTTTATTGTTGTTGGAATATGAGAATAGAATAATGGAATTTTTGTATTGTATTTAGGATTTAATCCCTTTATATGCAAATACATATAAGATTACATATGTAATACACTATGACATAACACATATAATTTAACCATTGTTATGTCAAATGAGATAACATGTACTCCAATCTAGTTATCCCTATATTCCTCCTATTTATCTCCTATCCAAACTAGGCTTAGGGTGCGTTTGGTTGCGCGATTGCAAAACTGATTCCGCAGGAATCTGCGATTGCAAACCTGATTCCGCAGGAAGCTCACTTTCTCAGCTTTTTGAAATCGCAGCTTTTGGGCACTATTTGCCTGCAATCGCTGGATTTAAAACTGCGATTACAGAACTGTTTGGTTGCGCGATTGCTAACGCAGCTTCCTGTAATCGCAATGGCAACGCAATCGCGCAACCAAACACACCCTTAAGGTGTGAATTGATTTATAGAAAAAAAATCTAAAGACGAGACCTAAATTCCCTCATTTTGTTTTTCAGTTTCTTGAAAGATCGTGCACACACACACATATTACTTATATCTTCCTTGAAGAGCACCAATATATGGTTAATTTGTTCTTCCTCTGCCTTGATCCAGCAGTTTCTTGAGTTTGCTTGGGGCCTTGGTCTTGCAACATTGGAGATGCACCCATGCACGATAAGGAGCCTCCCTACCCTGTACTAACCCCTCCCTAATGCAGCGAAAAACTAAAATAAAGATCCAACAAGCGTTGAGATCCTTCAACAAACCACAATTCTCAAAGAGAATATTAAAACTCAGAAATATATTAATAAAAGTTGAAAACCCTATATTACAAGCCTCCCTTTTATAATAGGGAAAAACTTACTAAAAATAGCAAAAACGAAAGTTTGTTATAACTAACTCTAGGGGATCTTAAAAGATCGTGGGATTTGATTTCGGTCAAATCCAAATTATTATGAAGGAGATACGCTAAATCTAAAAAGTTCTTAAAAATAGCAAAAATGACATTTTGAGGGCCGAAGAATGGGAAAAATGGAAAAATACGGCTCTTGAAGATCTCCTCGACATCTACTCCAGTAAAAATTTCAGCGAGTTCGGGACGTCATTTATTTTTACTAGCCGGTTTTTCTGTAAATAGTTGAAAATCTTCGAATAGACCCCTTTCGGGTTCATCACCCCCGAAACGCGTCCGCCACCCGTTCTGCATCACTCCCTGTGAAGACTTGAATTACAGGACAAACAATCTCCATGAAGAGAGATTAATTACAGGACAAACAATCTCCTTGAAGAGAGATTCCCTTCCCTCCCATGCTTCTTTCAACTCTCTCCCTCCGTTGCCAACATTTGCATTTAAGGACAGTACACATCTACGATCAACCCAATATATGCATGTGTGCATGAGAGAGAGAGAGAGAGAGAGAGAGAGAGCTAATAATTAAGGATGGTGGAGATTGTGTTCTTTGATGTGGAAACAACCGTTCCCGTCGGGCCAGGGAAAAAAAGGTTTCATATGGTGGAATTTGGAGCAGTTGTGTTGTGTCCTCGGAGGCTCATTGAGATAGAGAGTTACAGCACCCTCATCAGGCCTGAAGACCTCTCTACTGTTGCTGTTGCTTCAGGAAGAAGTGACGGTATCACACGCGAAGTTGTCTCCTCTGCCCCAAAATTTGAACAAGTGGCGGACCGCATCTTTGGCATCCTAAATGGTACTAAATATTTAAAATTTTTGACTGCGTTATATTTTTATTATTCATCGCAATTGTGTCTAATCTGCCCGGTGAACAACAACCCATCCCTAGATCATGAATATAGCAAAAAAAACAAAAAAGTTGTAGCTGAGGTTCGGTGTTAACTTTACTTTAATTCTTTGCCATTACTAATTTTAGTTAAGCATTAACATGTTGTGAGATTGAATTGGTTGTAATCAGGGAGAGTGTGGGGAGGACACAACATGCAGAGGTTTGATTGTGCACGTATAAGGGAGGCTTTCACTGACATTGGACGGCCATGTCCAGAACCTGTTGGAATTATCGACTCCTTGGCTGTTCTTATGCATGGTTTTGGCAGGAGGGCAGGTAACCTCAAGGTAAGTGCTGCTGTATGCTGTTCTACCTATCAAATTCTTTATTTGAAGTCTGGAGAACTGGTTATTCTATGATCTATCCCAACGAAATCCCATCTAAGAATTATATAATTAGAAGTACTTTCCTTTTAATGTGAGATTGAGCTTGTCATTGTATAACATGATGTCTAACCAAAGACAGGCAATTACATGCATGGAGGTTGAAATAACTGTAAATAATGCAATGTTGATCGAACAATAATTAGTTGTTGTCACTGTCTTTTTTCAATGAACAGAAATAAAAAAAACCACTTTCCTGATCTACCTTTTATCCATTTGAACTGCACCTTTACATAAAGTTGGCATGGAATTCCAGTCAATGTTGTCCACTTGCCCCTACTATACATGAGATATCCAAACTAGATTATTCATATCAGTAATTAAGTGCAATCATGATTTCTCTTGGTGTATGTTAGTTTCTTATGCTATTCGCCTAATTTTCTAGTCATTCTTTCACTCTTTTTAAGATGGAAGATTTAGCTTAAATCATCCTTTGTTCTGAATCAAATTAAGGTTTTATGTGCTTAAATATGGTTAATAAACCCAACCCTAAGAGAGTGTCACTTTGACTAGATTGTCAAGTGGTTCACCATGCTGTGTGACATAAAACACAATTTAATTAGTGTTTCAACATTTGCTAATCATGTCCCGATCTTCATGGTAGATGGTGACTTTGGGCTTGGGCAGCAGAAGCATAGGTATGAGCTGAAAAACAGGATCAAGCTAGATTTTGTGCATCAAAGTTCTTGAAAATTAACATCAACCAATGGTCATTTTCCCCTGGCTACTTCCAGGAGCGGAGCCTCAACGATGTTCGCATGAACTTGGAAGTCCTCAAATACACTGCAACTGTTTTGTTACTGGTAAATCATTGAACCTTGACAACAACTAATTGTTCCACCCTTCCCTCTTCAATTTTTTTTTTATTGTTTATGGTTGTTGTTTGAATCGCGTACTCTAGGAATCAAGTCTACCTCACATATTGACAAGTAAAGAAGCTAATCCTGGAGGCATGGTGACGAGAAGCAGATCAAGAAGAAAATCATGTGTAGAAGAAACAAGCAGAAAATGGAAACCATAAATCGGGTCCCTATACCAGAAACAAATTTAGAAAGGTACCCTTTATGATTATACACCATGTGCAATGCAACCCTGATCAGCAAGAAAAACAGGCAGAGATAACAGAGGTTTATTCACCTATTTATCTGTGTAAGACAGGGACAAGTAACAGATGGTGTTAAAGATCTTTTGCATGGGACCCAAGTGAAAATACAGTTCAACAATCTCGTCAGACATTCAAGGTCATAGCTAAGATGAACAAACTTTGTACACGTGCCTTCAAATTATCAAAGAAATAAGAAAAACATAACAGCGATTTTTTTTGGGTAACTTTGTACACACATGTATGCAGGGGTAACAGTATCCTAAAATAATATTTTTATATAATAAAAAAAAATTAAACTTATTAAGTGAACCAATGATTGAACAAACCATACAATAAAGTGAACCTGCAGTGGAAGGTAGGTAGGATGGACAATCATGGGAGCTAAGAATTGTTCAAATAAAGTGAACCTGCAGTGGAAGGTAGGAAGGATGGACAATCATGGGAGCTAAGAATTGTTCAAATGTCCTCCTCTATTTTTTTTTATATCCCTGGACTTTTTTTAAAAAAATTTATCCTTGCAAAATTGTTCCTTTTTTTTCTCCTCAACCCTACCATATCACATTTTATTTTCTAAACTACCCCCTCCACCGTTATCCCCCCTCCCCCACCAAACTTTTGTAACTTTCCCCCAAAACCTTCTCTCCTCCAAATCACTTTCTCTACCCTCACTTGATAATCCATGGAGCACCTTGTCAACACCACCGCCGCCTTTATTGAGGATCCGTCAGAAGCAATTGGAGAAGTGCAGAATGGTGGCAACGTGACCGAAGAGGCTGAAGTTGGAGTTCATAGGGGTAGGATGGATGGTCGGAGAGCATATGGAGTGACCTCATTCCCCCTCCAACATCTGCACTACCGACCCAAGCTCCGACCGCCATTACGCCTTCACCTCCCTCAGCGTCACCGTTATGGAATCCAACTCACACGTAATCAATCAATCAATCTCTCTCTTTATATGTTTGCCTCTATCAATAACTAAATAAAAAAGGAGGGCTTTTACCTACATGTATGTTGGGTTTGTGAAATGATTTGAGAATGAATGAGGGGTTTTTGGTTTGATGTTTGGAGCAGGTGGTGATAGTATTAGTGTGGTTGTTTTTGTTGTGAAACCTCATATTAGTATGCCTAGCCCTTTCAAAAAAAATTTTGAGGACTCTCTTTATATATATTTTTTTTTGCACTTTTAAGATTTGGATACATGTAAAAAAGATTTAAACAGTATTTTAGAAGTAATGGATTCAACGGTTATGACGGCACCATGTCGTTACCGCCGCCTCTACTCAGAGCCTGCAGGAAGCAATTAGTATACATCATGTAATTGTTTATAAAATTTCTGTAATTTATTATTTACATATATGTAAATTGATATTACATTACTGTAATTGGTCATTATATTTTTGCAAAATTATATGTTAAATCTTAGTTTATTCCATGGATCAAGAAATATTTTTATGAAAATATTATAACTGTTGATATTTAATTATATGCTTCTAGTTTTTTTTTCACTTTTAAGATTTGGGTACGTGTAGAAAAGATTTAGACTGTATTTTAGAAGTAATGAGTTCGATGGTTATAACGGAGTCTCATTGTCGCCTCTGTTGAAGGCATACCGGAAGCAATTGATATACATTTTATAATTGTTTATAAACTTTCCATAATTGATCATTTACATATCTGTAAATTGATATTATATTACTATAATTTGTCATTATATTTTTGTAAAGTTATATGTCAAATCTTAGTTTAATTTTTTGTAATTGGTTATGCAATGTTGTAGTTTCTTTAATTGCTAAGTACATAGATCAAGAAGTATTTCTATGAAAATATTACAGTTGTTGATATTATAAGTTTCCATTTATTTTATTTTATTTGCACTTTTATGATTTGGGTATGTATAGATATGATTTAGATGATATTTTAGAAGGGATTCATGGTTACAACAGCGTCTCACCACTGCCTATGTTGAGGGCCTGCAGGAAGCAATCAATATAGATTATGTAATTATTTATAAAGTTTACATATCTGTAAATTGATATTACATTCTTGTAATTAGTCATTACATTTTCTGTAAATTTATGCGTGGATCCTTAGTTTAATTTTATTGGTAGTGTAAACATGTTATTACCAATATTGTTCATATTGCTAAATGAATTTTTTTATGTGTTTATTTAACTGATTGTTGCATCTTTAATGTAGCCTGGACAATGCGTTCTTCCTTATTAAATATGTTGAATGCCTAGTTCAAATGTCTTTCAGTGAATCCAACATGAAGAGTATCAAGGGGGGACATCAACTAATTTCATTAGGATTGGCAGGCAATGTCATAACTCATAATTCAAAGAGTTGATGTATATATTTTAATAATACTTTGAAAATATATCTATAATTATTTTGTATTTAATCATTTTGTGTACGTTGAATGCACTTACAGATGATAATGACATGATTTATAGTTCATGAATTTACTGTAATGACAATAAAAATGCATCTATAACCATTTTGTGTTTAAACATCATTATGTACGTTGAGTGGTCTATGTATGTAACTAGTAAATATATATAACTATTTGTATAATTTTTATATGTATCACATTACATTTTTGTATATTTATAACTCTATAATCACACTTACATATTTACATGTAACATAATACATGAACTTATGAAAAATCAGAAATAAAAAAAATAAGACAATACTGCATGAGTAAATTTTTTAAAAACAAAATATTAGGGGCAGAAAAAAATAGAGCAGTAGTCCGGGAGTATTTGGGCAATTCACCCAAAAACAAAAAAAAAAAAATCATAATCACACTTCCATCCACTGATTTGGCATCGTCTGTCCCATTGCACCAAAGGGGTCGTTGGATTGGACCATCTCGAGAGGAGGATTGATGGCCCCCCTCCACCTCTCCTCCCACAGTCAGCACCTTATCTTGCGCGCGCGCGCGAGAGAGAGAGAGAGAGAGAGAGAGAGAGAGGGGTTGTTGTGGCCTCATCATTGCTGCACAGCATATACCCATCCTCCTAAATGGCCTCCGACGAGATGTTCAACGAGACAGAGCCCTTCAAGGAGTACAACCCTACCCCATACAAGGGCGGCTATGACATAGCCCTCACCTACGGCAACCCCCTCCCTCCTTCCTCCACCACCTGCTACCCCCTCTCCGACTCTCACACCACCACTTCTCCCACAGCCCCGCCAATTCCAGCCCCCCCTCGCAATGACGAGGAAACGCCAAGTTCAAACCAGCCATACAATCCTGAACACGACCATGACCATGGCTTCTTCTCTTTTGGTTACGACGGCAACAGCGGTGAACAACATGATAATTACCAAGGTGTCTCAATACCGGAGCAGCCTCCTCCTTGGGATTATCCATACTCCGGTTACTATGACGGCCCACCCGACCACCCACAATTCTGTTCGGATGTGTTTGGATATTGGCCCTGCCTATCCCGGCGAGACTGGGAGAATCATGGTCACCATGGCAGCGAACACGGAGGCTACGGGGACAATGATACTCGTCGTCACCCGTGGGAGGATACCGTAGAATATCTATTCGGTTATCCTCAGCCTCAGGGATATGGTGGTCTGCGGACAGAGGATTATTCTGTACACACTTATACTTTTGCTTATGAAAGGCACTCTCCTCAGCAGCCTCTCCATGTTGTGCACGATCCCTACGACGAGCGCACATCATGGTCTCAGGAGACTAGCTATGCCTATGATCGACCTTCCGAGGATTGGATGCCGCCATCGCATCTTCCATCCAGACATGTGAGCATCCTTCTTTTCTTCAAGTTTCTGCCTAACTCTTATTTATTTAATTTCACATTCTTCTCCTTTTGCAATCAATTTTTTCTTTTCTTTTCGGATTGAGTAGTTTTCTTTTTTATGAACATGAAAAAATGCTGCCTTGTTTTTCCTACATGCTTGTATCCTGGATTCAGTCCTGGGATCTGGTCAATGGCATCATTCAGTTACAAGATTGTTATCCCCTCCCCCCTTTAATTTTTACTATGTATGTTATAAACAGTATTATTATATTTATTTGATTCATCTTAACTAGTGTATCCATGTCCTAGATGCTTGAATTGAAGACTGTGAGAAGTGAAGATGGATATGGATGGATGAGAGGAGAGCCCTTCTGGTTTTATCTTCAATAGAAATCATAATCAGAAATATGGGTTGAGAATTTGCCCTCTAATTTTTTGTTATATTTTTTGTTTTCTTATGTATGTACAGTCACTATAAATTCTTAAACCCATTGGGTTTGGAGCTTCGTAAATCTCTCTTCTACTCAGGTTTGAGCGGCCTTGGTCGTTTTTTCGAATGTTTTGTATTGGGTTTTCATTTTTAATTTATATTAAGGTGTCATCCTACCGTTTTACATATATAAAAAATGGTATATTCCTAATTTTTCTCTAAAAATCTTCTTGTTTCCTTCAATCATCTCTTTAAATTTCAAACCTTAACCAACAGATTTTAGCACTGTCCCTCTCTCATTTCTCATCTTGCTCTGCCCATCATCAGATCAAACTTTAGAGCCTAGAGATTCCACATTGCAGATCAAACAAATATATGTCCTAAAAGTTGAGAACCAAATTCAGATTTTGGAGTGCATTATTGTGGTTTATAGGCAGTGATGTATCTGACATGAGTGATCCACATCTTATGAACAACTCCTTGCATTCCCTTCCTTAATCTCCTGTCTCATTCTCTTCCTCTTATCTTTTTGTTCCCTACATCTTAATAGATTTGGTTTTCGGAAGATAAATTGGCTTTACATGTTTTCAAAGTTTTTTTTTTGGGTGATGAGAAAAACCTACATTAGTTGGGAAAATCCCTGATGCAAACATCACCTACAAACCATGTGCATCCGGTAAGCCTGGGGATTCAAACTCGAGACCTATGGGAAGCATACTTGTGACTTTAGCGAGAGGAGTGAAGAAATTAATCATGGAATGCGTTTTTTCATATGCCTTAATATGGAAAATAAAAAACATTAATCTCCTAAAGAATGAAAGCAAGTGAAATTCATCTGTTGTGATCTCTCTCTTCTGACTCACAATCAGAACTAGACTGACTATTTATGTGTTTCACGAATGATGCATCCATGAGCAACTAGATGGGCATAAGTGACTACAATATTGTCTTCATCGTTATACCCTCTTGCATTGTTGCTCCTGCGTAGCAGAACCCTTGAATGCATATAGACCTAATTGATTGATCCATTACTTCTTCTCATCAGGGAAATCTATATGTGTTGATTTGTGTTCAACCGAGTTAATTTTGTCATCAACATATGATTGTCAAGCCACTTTCGATTACATTTTTTCCACTGCTGCAAAAATTTGCATCTTCATTGATTTCAGAGGATGCTTCGTCAAGTTAAAATGTTTGTTATTCCTGATTGGCTCATGTTTTTTTTAATGCTTGTCAATTCTTCTGTCCTGAGAGTTTTCTCCTTTCTCATCTCTTACTATTAAGACTTGCAGGTTGATGAATCCAACAAAGAAAATGGTGGGCATGATTACCATCCCTTCTTCAAGTACACACATTATGATGAGTGATGATGAGTTTTGCTTACTCTTCATAGAGCTAGATATGCACTCCTCAGTATGTATGTGGAAGTGGAGTAAGCTGGCTGCAATTGATTCTTACTCATTGTTGTGCAGGAGTAGGATATTTAGTTATGCACCTTCTACACTTGTGTAAATATATACTATTTTGTGCAGGATCTATGAGTGCCAATAAGTACATTGGTCACGCGTTGGAGATCTGTAAAAGTAATAAAAATGTATCTTAAGAAAATGTTGCCCATATCTATTTGATTACTTCCAGTGAATTTTATATTATATCGAATTTCACAAGATGCTTGGTATGATTTTAAAACTTCCGCATATGTTAATCTGCTTTATGTGATTTATTCTGACTTTGGAATGCTTGGCAATCTGCAGATTTCTCCCAAGTCCCGAATTGGTGTTTGTATATAACTTTGATCTATGCTCATTGAGTTCTCAATCTTCCTTTTGTATGTCAGCATTGACATTCCATCCATACGTAGTCTTCCTAACATCTCCCTTTGTATGTCAGCATTGACATTCCATCCATACGTAGTCTTCCTAACATCATTACAAAATTATATCATCTCTGAATCCAGATCATGACTGTTATTTTGCTTAGAGGAATTCCAGATCATGACTGCTCAATTGGTCCCATCAAGTCGTCCGTGTTATGAAGAATTTCAATGAAGGATTGTGTCTTTATAATATGGTAAAGATGACAGCATTTTATAATAAGTAACTTCTAAAATTGGAGTATTTTAAATTTAGATTAGTCTCACATTGGAATTGGGAGACAGACCCATAGAATTAAAACAGGGTGGTTGAAATGGTGAGCAGCCCCTGATGATAAGTTGGGTTGAGTGGTGGTAGAAATGAGAATGCCAGTGTGGACAACCGCTGAGGGATAGACTAACAAATGAACACGTAGTATGGTTTTTTGAGGATTGGGTAAAGAAAATTTTTGTTCGGGCCTATTAAACGCAGAGCAGAGAACTCAAATTTTTTAATTTGATTGATTGATTGGTTTGAAAATGTGGAGTTGACAAAAAAAGAGCGGTTGGATATTTGGGTAAAGGTTTGAGTCCCTTGATTGAGGTAAAAATTTGAATAAAAGATTGATTTGATATGAGTATGAGTAAATTGTTAGAGAGATTTTTATGTAATTTTTATTCAAATTTAAATTTGAGTATAAGGTTGGAGATACTCATGACATAATAAGCATAATCAATTACACATAAAGACCATTCTCAACTAAAGTAACTCAACCCAAAACTAAATTCCATAATCATTTTAAACATCTAAATTCGGTTTATCAAGTCCAAAACCGATGCACACATATCTTCTAACTCATCACAAACAACCAGATTATTTGTCCAAGCACCGTACCTAAAAGCAACAGTTTGCAGGTAATACTCCTTTTTCACCTTCTTCAGTTTGCAACGAAAGATGAAGGTGAAAAGGGCAAAAGAGGGTCATTATATGGCAGGGTGAAAGCAGGCAGGTATAATCGGGTCAAGGGCATAACACAACCACCCACGATAAAATAAGCAGCGGTCCGTG
This sequence comes from Acorus calamus, assembly GCA_030737845.1. Lineage (NCBI taxonomy): Eukaryota > Viridiplantae > Streptophyta > Magnoliopsida > Acorales > Acoraceae > Acorus > Acorus calamus. The sequence continues at coordinate 23,787,988 of CM060873.1, forward strand.
TATCCTACCTATGACATTTAATGGTACTCTTTCTACTTTCTTTCCTGAGTCGAACTATGTCTAAATAAAACAGTGAAAAATAATAAAATCTTTGATTCATTCGGCATCACATTTGTAGTGTGCAAAACCTCAAACTTATATTGCTTCATTCCAAATTATTACCTACATAACCCCAAAAAGAGCATTTTTGTTACATATCAATTGTGTTTTTATTCTTAACCCCAAAAAGAGCATTATGCATTCATTCATACGGATGTGCTTTCTTTCATGTGAAGGTACATGTATTGTGCTATTTAGGTATACAGTACCACTTTTACAGTACCATAAACATGCATTAGCATGAAAGGAAAATTTTTCTTATGCAAACATTCTGTCACCTAATTGATCAACAAGGACCTTTCAACCAACACCTTCTTGTTTTGCTAATTAATGATAACTTTCTCTCTTCTGTCAATATAATAGACGAAAGAAAACTTGACTAGTTTATGTTGTTCCATTTTTGTTCAAATTTAGATGGTGTGCTGGGGCATGCATGCGTTCATCTGCAGATAGAGGGCCAGTGTACATGCTTGGACCCATGGTTGCTGGGTTTGTGCCCAGAGGTATGCTGTGTCCCGCTTGTATTATTAATTGTTGTTGTTATTATTTTGTATCTATGTAATATGTGGTTTGGTCATCATGGTGCCTGGAAATGTATATTGTTGTTGTTTAACTCTACAGACAAACATTGATGTCAAATTCAAGCGGGAAAATTTGGGTGGTTGAGATCGCAGCCTCTTGCTTGTCGGAAGGGACGTCCTTGTTCGAGATGGACTTAATTTCACAAACGACAAATACCTCATGTTTTCGTGCAGCTTAATTATTTATATAACCATTGTCATCGTATTAAACAGGTGATGATCCATATTATATTAGGATGGTGAGGATGTAGATAGTACTTTTTAATGATTATAATATGTTTGGAATGATATTGTGGTGCGTTGGTTATTATGTCAGTCACCAGGCATCATTTTCCCCAATCACATTAATGGTGTTTTCAATCATAAAGGAATGCCGTTTGTTTGTCCCCATCGCCCTCTTGTTACTTCCCTGAGAAGAGTTGTGCGTGCAACTGATGTCAGTCTTCTATGACCATCAAGGTTTAGGGTTTAGTCAGCACTGATGGAAGGTGGTGACATTATTAGTATTTTTTTACTTTTTATTAATTTGGTAAGAATTTAATCCCAATAACTGGGGATTAACTATTTATGATGCAGTTATGTACATATGGTTCTCCCTAAAAAAATGGATTTGATTTGGGGCAATAGGTAACCAGACTATGATTGTCACTTAGCCCATATTTATATAACAAGATAAAATGTGCAATAAGATGAAATAAAAGTGAATAAGTTCAAAAAATTATTTGTTTATAAGGAATTTTAAGTGAATACAAGCATACCAAAAGAGGTGAGAATTTCATGTACCTCTTGAATTTGTGTTATTATTATATTCAATCTATTCCATTAATATAAAGAAATTCGCATGTCCAATCACATGTCACTACTTCTTATAAATCAGGGAGACTCACATAAAAAAAAATTATCTTTTATAAATCTTTATTCATGTTATATTCACATTTTATTCATAATTCACCCATGGTCAATCAAACAACAAAAATTTTATTATTATGTTTCTCAATGAGAATATATATATCTAAGAAAACAATAAACAAGAAAATAATTATTTCACTGATATAATTATCTATATATACTGGAATAGTTATTTATCTCATAATAAATTATGTCATTATCCAAACGAAGATTTAGAGGCATCCCAATGACACTTGATGAGCCTAACCTAAGATAAAGTAAAGAAGGGATCGATAGAAAAAATTGTTAGATAATAAGGTTGCAAATTTGATGGGTTGGGTCGGTTAGATATTTTTCCAATCCCAATCCACATATCAAAATACCGAATCTGAATCTGACACCAACCTAACCTTGAACTTGCGGGTTTGGATTGGGCGGGTCAGGGCCCGGCTGGTCATGCTCGGGTTTACTATAAACAATGAACATCAAATAATTAACTAACCACAAAATAATGTGGTTTTAGATCCATAAACCAAATATATATTCTAATTTTAATGAGTCAACAGCGCTGGATTCATCTTGCTTTTTTTTTTTGTAGTGTGAAATCGGATTTGGAGGGTAGAGTGCAGATATAAACCCAGGGGACAAAACATGACCGTTCCCCCAGTCCCCAACCTGGCTTTTTAAACAATTCGATAAAAATACCAACTCCATCACGTGGTGTAGCACTCTTAAAAGTACCCTAGCCCAACTGCCCCCCCATGATACTGAAATCCCTCTCAACTCAACTGGATGAGTTTTAATAAGTCTCATTGTTATTATTTGATTGTAGTTGATCAGATATATCGGATCACCTTATGTGTCTATGCTGGAGAGACAGGTACTGACAAGGGGTCACATGTGAGCTGAATCAGCAGGGCGGTGTGCTCGTGTGCTTGTTCATAGGGAGGGGATGGGAAGCGGCCAGCGGGGAACCTTCTTTCTTTATTTTTTTATGTGTTTTTGAAGATTATTTACTTTTTTTAGAGAGAGGGGAGTGTTAGTCAACTAATCAAAGTTTAGTTCACACCATTTTTCTTTCTTTATTTTTTACCTACGGCATATGGAAAAAGTAAAAGATAAGTTCCATTGGTCTTTAGATTTCCCTTGAAAGTTTGATAAATTGGTGTTCAATATACAGGAAATGTCATCAAATTAATGCGAGTATGTGTTCATAGAGATGCGACTGAGAGACTTTGGTCCTTTTCTTATGATGGAAAATAAAAGAGGATGTAGACCAGTAGACGAGACTAGCTATCTTTTCATTGAATATCGATGTATAATAAATTTGGAGAGGAACAATAATAATAAATTTCAAATTAGTCCTTATATATAATTGTATAAAAAAAAATTTCATTGATATTTTAAAAAAATCTCTCTTTTTAATATCATAATAATCATCTTTTGTTGGTGAAATTTGAATCTATGTTTTTTGGGATTCTAGGAGGATTTTTTAGGACTTTTATATGTTTTATACCATTAACAATATGTCTTGGAAAATAAGTTTTTAATTTGTTGCATATAAAAAATGCTACTACCTTTTATATGAGACAACTTTTATGAATCAATAAAATTATCTTCTTTTTTATTTTTTTTATTAGGAATTTAATGAATCCTTGTGAATTCAAAGAATTTATGGGATCTTGATGTAGATCGGATCCTTCAATCATTTCATGTTGTGGTCAATATAATATATGTATGAAGAGGATAAAAGAAAATAAAAGGAGTAAGCAGTAAGGAGTGATATAAAAAAAAACAGAAATTAATTAAGAGAACATACCTGATCAGAGTAAACCTCAATCACGTGCCTGTTTGATATTGGAGACCTGGTGGGTGGTTGGAGGGGATAAAACTGATTGATCTCGTCCGGCTGGTTGGTCTCGTTCGCTGATGTGAGGATCTTGAACGTTGTTGGAGAGGGTGGGGGTGACATGCAGAAGGTCGTCCAATGTCCAAGTCAGTATAAAGATAATTTTGGGGTTTCTTATAAAATAAAATTTTACATACCTCCACTGAGAGATCTGCTCCCCATTTTATAGTGTCGTCAATCTCATCCCTAGGATCCTCCATTGGATATCCGATCAGTCAATTAGATGTGAGGAAATCCAGTGATCCTCATGGGATCATGGGAGATCGATGAGATTTGTCTCGATATACCTGCTAATATTCAATCTTTTTATGTGGGATTTGATCCCAATTTAATTTGATTTGATCTGGGCTTGGTCGTCAGATACACCTGTGTCGTAACGGTGCACGTGCTGATCGTCAATCGATCTGACAACGGGATAGTTGGACGCGTGGCCCGTTTGTTTTTTTTTAAATGAGATAGAAATTGTTATCATCTCTTTTATTGTTAAAAGGGTAGTTACAACTTTGAATTGAAAATGAGAAGGGACTGATAGACATGGACTCATACAAAAAAAAATACAAAACTAGAAAATGAAAAGCGCTAGTGACACAAGTAAACGGGATGTCTACCATGTCACTCACACCCCTCAAATTCGGAGCTGGTTTACGCCATAATAATTACCCTTCTCCCTCGAAAAACTATGGCCCGCGCACCCGCAATACCTCTCCCCCACTAGGAGATGGATGCTGCCGTTGCTTCTCACATGTTTTCCACGTACACGCTGGATGCGTTAAAGATCGCATCATTTCGAGCCCGCCATATCGCCCAGGTTCCCGCCGTGACCACCATACGCAGCACCTGGCGCTCCAGCTTTGACGCCCCCGTGCACTCCAATAACCTCCCAGCCTCCCCTAGATCCCCGATCGTTTGCACGTTTGTGCCTAGAGCTGTCACCTCGCTCACCATCTGCCAGAACCCTTTGGAGACTCTGCAATGGCAGAACAAATGCATCACCGTTTTCATTTCTTCACCACAAAACGCACAATCTGTTAAGTTGGCGGGGCACCACTTGGCGTGAAAAGTTTTCGTGAGTAGCCTCTCCCTCACTAGCAACCATAGGAAGATCTTCACCTTGAGCGGTGTAGTTATTTTTCAAAAGCATGCAAAATTATCCCAATCTTTCACTGTCCCAGCAAGCATGTGTCACCCCCAACTATACCCAGATTTGACAGATTTAGAAAATGGTCCCTACAGTGGTATTGTCCACCCCTAGTTAATAATTTTGCTTCTTTTATCTTGTTCCCCCTTCTTCTCTCATTACTTATGTTTTTGGGACTATTCTCTCATTACTGATGTTGGGTTATATTACAATCCAAAATTTTGATTATAGGATCAGAGGAGCAGCTCCCCTTCCCACTTGTGCGATACTGCCATGTCATGTGGGCACCCTCCGGTTGAATCCAAACAAAATATGTTATTGGCAACTCTCTGGGTCTCTTTGGAAAATGGGGTTGTCAACTTGTCATTGTTCATTCATGACTTTAAAACTGCGATTACAAAACTGTTTTGTTGCACGATTGCAAACGCAGCTTCCTGCAATCGCAATCGCGCAACCAAACGCACCCTAAAAGGTTGTTGCGTTTGGCAACCAATTTTTTTATATTTATTTTAGTTTTTTTAAAAATTAAAAGTTAAAAATTGTTGTTAAACAGATCAGCTTACATACATCATCATTACTAGATTTTATCAAAAAATTGTGTCTCAAAATCTGTGTTTTATATCCAAACACACCCTAAACATAATTTAAGACAAGGACAAAGGGAGAATTTGTGTCACGTGAGATGATGTTCATTATACTTTTCTTCTTCTTTTAGCTAACATGATATAAGCATACCAAGCAGTGGTCCTCACGATTCACCTGGTATTTTAATTTGATAAATTCCTTTGTGGTGATCCTTTTAATAATTTGATTTTAGAAACCAAAAAGTATCATTTGTTCAAGTGCGGGGGTTGATGATAAACCTGCAGCCCTATTTAAGATTCTCATGTTACTCAACTAGTATATGCTATTTTATTCTAGTATATAAATTTTAATTCTTTTAAAACTGATGTATGAAATAAATTAATTCAAATATATACATATATATGTTAATGTATATTTGTGTGTTCAAATACATATATTTTTTATTAAAAAAATCAAAGCATGTTCAAATTGCAAAAGGTTTTTTTTTGCTTGGTAAATTGCAAAAGGTTGTCAACATTTTTCTTTCTTAAAAATAAACACTTAATATTATTAATAAAAAAATGCATATGCCATTAAGCTATTAATCCCTTTACATAATAAATTAAATTAGACTCATAGAATCCAATTAAATCAAATATGTATAGAAGTTATTAAAAATGACAAAAATTAAAAGACATTAATGTCAATTGTTATGAGATTTTAGAAGACAACTAAAATTGATAGAAATCAATTCTGAATTTTGAGGAAAGGAAAATTGTCAATTTACTTAATTCGTAAATTCCTTTCTTTAAAGATCTTAATGAATTAATTTGATAAAAAAAATAATCATTTTCAGTTGTATTTCAAACATGTCAAATTCAAGGAGATTTTAACATCATCTCCATTTATTTGCTGTTAGCTATTATTTTCGTAATTATATCCTTGGACCTCTTTTAGCTGTCAGTCTAATCGCGATCACTGGTCCCACATATTAAAATCTTATGTTGTATTGTCCATTTGTCATACAACATCAACTATGTTCAAAAGACTAAAAGTATCCGTACTACTCGAAGAGACCAAGCTAATTGCCTGATTTCTACATTTTCTACATGATATGGTTTGCATCATCAAATAAAAAACTAGTTATTAGTGGGTTTTCCAAATCAATGGGTCACGATCCAAGCATTCCAATACACGTCTTCTGTCCGGTTCTTTGTCTGTGTACAGTTTACTACACTTGATTGATTTAGGGTCTGCTCTTTTATTAGGTAATTGCCTAAGGCCTTAGATGCATAAAAGCCTCAATTTTTTTTTTATAAATAAGTCCATATATTGATCAATAATAGTTTAACACATTGCAAAAAAATATTTATTTTTCAAAACAATTAATAGTCATTTTGATATGGTTAAAAGTAACAAATAAAAAATTGACAACATTTTATTATATCTAAAAAATAGCAAAACAAAATTTACATGATCAATAGGATTTAAAGGCATTTTTTTAGGAAGATAGTCATTGTCATTAAGTAAGTGTAATTACAACGACTGAATTGGGGGTGAGGAGACTAGAAGAATAACTAAGAGCAGGGCTGACCCTAATAATTGAATTTTTTGAATGGACGCTTGGCAGAATTTTAAAGCGGGCTTCATACATTATTTTTTTAAAAAAAATCTAGATTATTTTAATCTTGCACATTATTAATATTACTAAATAGATACACAATATTATATAATAATTTAAAGTAAAACATTATACAATATCATAGCAGTTAATAAAACAAAAAAAATTAAATTTTAAAAATTGAAATGTCTATTAGATTATGGTTGAAGAGATTTATGGAAAAGATAAATTTTAGAGGAATATAGAAAGTTTATTGAGAGTGATTAATTAAACTAAAACATATCACCATACATTTTATTAAAGTCCACTGAATAAATGGTTCTTAAAAGCCCTTATTGGGTGAGGGGCCCTAGGCAATTGTCTTGGTGGCCTTGCTCCAGGGTCGACTCTGACTAAGAGGGGTACAAAATGTGAACTAACTTGAGTTCAGTGGCCAAGCGGCCACCCAATTCAGAAAGCCACCCAAAATGAAAAAAAAAATATCATAATATAAAATGGCAATGCCTAAAAAAGTGTCTATTTTTCACTCTCTTCTTTTATTATTTTCGATCTATTTCTTCTTTATTCAAAATAACTCTTCATCTTTATATAAAAAAAATCTTTTTGAACTTCCTGTTTGCTGTAGATAAAAAAAATTATGTGGTGTAGACAACAATGAACAAAATTTTCTTTTATTTGAATTAAATAAAAACTTAATTAGTAATTTTACATCCCAAAAAACTAGAATAATAATTTTTAAGTAAAAGTCTAATAATTTAAAATTAAAATAAATATTATTTAATCATCTTATGCCTCATAATATATTGAGTCGGGCCTGACTTGACTGGTTTAACAAATGGTTAATATTTTGATGATAAGTTATCCTTATTTTAGAAGATAAAAAGTTCATCAACTTTGTTCTTACTAGCACACATTTGTCAAAATTGGAATAAAAAGTAAAAATAAATGTTATTCCATGCTTTTAGCCTTTAAGTGAAAAAAAATCTTCATTTTGATTTTAAAATCGAAAAAAATTGTCTGCATTTTATTTTAATTATTTTTTATATCAAACAAGATAAGTTTTATTTTCTCTCCACTTATTCTCATAATTACCCTTGTCCCATCACTTATTTCCTTGCCAAACAAACCCTTATAATTAATAAGAAATATTATAACAAGATTTTCCGCACATAGCATTCCAATAAAAATTACACTAATAAATGCACAATCCCTTATAATTAATAAGGAATGTTATCCCAAGAGTTTCAATACATATAAATGAAATATATATACGAAAAACAATCATTCAAGTATCGTTTACAAGAGTGTGGGGCACATCACATGCACAGGGATCTCCATCAAGGGAGACCGGGTAGGGTCGTAGGGAACCACACAAGGGTCAAACTAGATACAACTCTCTTTTTTTTTGGTTGGGACTAGATACAACTTTATTGCTCAACTGAATGTTTCGTGAAATATTTTTTTGTCTACAAATTAAAAAAAAATGTATGCTCTCTTTAGTTCATTCTCAAAATCAGTTTGTGGTCGTTCAATGTGTGATGAGTGTTTAGTAACCGTCTCTCGTAGCTGTGACTTGTGAGAGGTGTTTTTTTTAGTGTAATTAAACTAATAAAAAGTAGATAAGCAATAATGGCATTCAAATTTGTGTTGGGAAATACTGAGTTCATGTCATGCATCCTAAGCTAATACTAACGCTGTCTTTCACCTTGTCTCACTATTTGGATGCTATTTGTTTTTGGTTTGTGCTTTCTCGGTGACGTGACACACTGACGCACTCCTTCATTGATAGAAACGCAGGACTAGTCCCACCGCTTGTTTTTCTGAGCCCACCACTTTGCTGAACTCATCACCCTTAAAATTTGTTAATCCTAAACTCACCCCCTTTTATATATATCCTAGACATATCAAATCCTAAACCCATTTCACACACACATATTTTCTCTCTCATCTCTTCTCTCCTCTCCTCTCCTCTCTCAAATACCCATCTGTCAGCATTCTCACCGCCTCCGTCAATTCCCCACCCCACCATTGTCGCCGCTCGTCCTCCTTGAATGACGGCGGAGAAGGGCTGCTGTGGATGGTCGGGCTTGGGCGGCGATAGAGGGACCACCTTGGATCGGAGGACGGTCAGGATCTTCAAACAGAGTCCGCCGCCACTTCCATTCGACATCAGGTGGTGGATGCTCCAAGTGTTGTAATCGTTTGGAAAATTGTCATCGGAGGAGTCACTGCCATCGGAGGCAACAGTTGTGGCGGGGACGGGGATCTATGATGGGGCTGATCTCCATGGAGTCCATTAGGCGGAAGTAGATTCAGAGTAGAGGAGTTGGGGTGCTTACGCGTCTCCCCGTTAGTTGAGCAGATTCTGATTCTATACCTTTTGTTCCATTAATCGTCCAACAATTGGGAATCTGCAATCAATAATTCTCTCTTTTCATCCATCAACACTTCGAATGTATATAATTTTTTCCTTTTAACTTATTTTCATTGTTATTAATTTATTTAAAGTTTAAAATATTTGTGTAAATATTTAAAATAATTAAATCATTCAACATTTTCAGAATATGAAACCTCGTTGAGGTCAAATTTAAAGATATGTATTGTTTTTTAAATTTAGGTTTTGACATTTTTTTTTGTGAATCATCAATATGAAATTTGACAAATCATTTTAAAATATGATAATTATCTTTTAAAATTATTCAGAGATATGTTTTATGTAAGTATTTTTATTTTATTTCATACATATTCATTTTTTAAGTTATGCTATTGAAATTGAAAGAAAAAAAAAACATAATGATGTGACTTTAGAAAATATTTACATAAGTCACATTAAGCCCCCCTTTATAAAAAATTTGGCTCCGCCACTAGCTAGCTGGTGCCAATAATGTCTCGATATCCAGAGACATCATTTTTAATCCTTTTGATCATTGTAACTTCTATGTTTCAAATTATAAATGGACAACCTTTTCTAAGAAAAATGAAAAAAAATACTTTAATGACATGACACAAAACACAAAATCAAGGGAAATGGAAGAAATAAAGCAAAGAGCAAAAACACAATACCTTTTCTACCTTTAAAGCGACTATATAGCAAAGGGCAGGTCTAGGCCCAACACCTATTCTGTTGATCCCTCTATGTAATTTAACTCACAACCAAAGATTTTTGTTATTTCTAAACTCACTATCTTTTTTATTCAAATCCTAACCCCACCACCCTCATTTTTTCACATATTTTTCTCCCCCCACCCTCTTTTCTCTCATCTACTCTCACTCTTTTTCTCCTCATTGATGAGATTCACCCCGACGCGTCCTCTCCGTCCTCTCCGTCGCTGACCTCGACACACCGTTGTGGTGCTGTCCTTCCATCCTCATTTTCTCGTCCTCCCTTCCTATTGCAACCCATCTTGTTATTAGGGTTCATGGAAACTAGGGTTTGTTTTGATTTTGAAATTTTCTTTCATTAGTATTTAATTTTTGTATGGGTTTGGGGGAAGATTGATTAATTTGTTTGGTATAATCATGAATGATTTTGTGTTGAGGATTGATTTTTTTCAATTTTGAATCCACCACAACAAAAGAATGAAATTTGTCTTCCTTGTGTGGATATAATCTTGAACGGGAGATGAATGATATTGAAGAATAAAAGAATGAAATATGTTAATAGATTATGGGAGAAGAGAGAAAGATTTTGGTTAATGTTTTCTTATATTTTAGAAAAAAAATAGATTCATGTTTAATTTTTCAAGTTTTTTTGTTCGACATATTCAATGTCGATCTGGACATCTAAGGTCAATCAACCTATTGTCGAATTTTATAAACATTAGTTGACAAGACAACTGTTGAATGACTTAAATAATGGTCGACAGATCGTCTGTGGAGTGTTATAAAGAAAAGTTGACAATGTAATTGTCAATTGCAATTGCCTCGATGGGATTAATGTTTTTCAAACTAAACCAATGTAAATTTTTTTAAAATTTTTTGATTGGTGGACTTGGTGGATTGACTAGTGGGGATCAACGGCACCTATAGCAAAACTGCATGCTCAATCAGACGGTCAATCCCAACCTAGCACGAGAATAGTGTCACCGGGTTAATAATTCAAAATAAAGAATGGGGGAACATCCCCTCTCTATTCCCATTCTTTTAGTATGGCCTAGTATGTCAATATGATAAATACAAAAAAAAATGATAATTAATAATAATTCCTCATTTATTTGAAATAAAATAAATGTCAATAAAACATAAAAATGAATAACAAATACAAACCCTAACAAAAAAAACTCCCATTGATTTTTACCACTGCACACCCTGATTTTATATACGGTATATTCTTTGACACCAATAAATCTTTTATCAAAAGAACTCAAAATCACACCAACAAACATTGCTATATCTAAATGCATCTACAAAATATATAATAAATAAAAAAAATAAAGAAAATTTATTAATAAAATCGAATTCATATATACTATTTGGTGTTGATGAAGGGGGTGATTTATTCATTGATGGCTGGCCGGATATAAAATATGCTTAAAAAAATATGCTCAATTAGGTAAATTGAAGTTTAATAGCAAGTTGTTTTGGAGTTTTTCTAAAAAAACTGGATTGGAGTTTGAGGGTTTCTAAAAAAAACTGGGTTGGATGGCTAATTGGGCTTTTTTTTAGAAAATCTGGGCGGGCTACAGCCTAGCCAGCCAACTCATGGATCCACCCCTGGAGGTGATATTAACTTCTAGACGTGCTTTTAACATCATTTTTTTGTTCGATGGTGGTTAAGAAATCCCTTGGTGGAGATAGACACGCTCTTAACTTCCCCCTCCCCCAAGAATAAACAAATATACACAATTGATGGAAAAAATGATAGTACATCAATGCCTAAAAAATATCTTTTTTTTTTGTTGCATGGTTAAAAAAAAGGGATTTTTAGTTTTAAATCCCTGTAAACAATATGATTTAGCGATTGATTCTCCCTTCTTCATATTTAGGTTTTAATCTCTACATTTAAATGATAATTTAGAATAAGTCTCTCTCAGAGACTAAAAAATAAATTAAATAATTTAAGAATAGGTCCCTCTCAGGGACTAAAAAAGAACATATCATTAAATGCGAGACTAAAATCTAAATATAAAAAATGAGGAATCAATAACTAAATCCTATAATTTACGGAGATTTAAAATTAAAAATTCTTAAAAATAAATAAATCATGCATGATCTTGTACTAAACCATTAATCACCTCATCCTGCATGATGGAAATCAAAAGCAAACCGTCTCATCCATGACATTATATCGGTGCGGGTACTAGAAAAACATAAAATAAAAAAAAAACAAAGGATGAGAAGGACAAAAAGCACCAACAACGGGGTGTGGGGCCCGATGCCCATAAGATTTAATTGATGTTTTAACGGGGTCTGAACTTTGACCAGCGGAACAGATTGCAGACGAACCGAGATGCCCCCACACTCGCTCTCCTCTCATGGCCTCGTCACTCCTGAAATAGTGATCAGAGAGCCCTTATTTAATATTCATAAAAATATATATTAAAAATTAATCAGACAGAAGAGGGAAACACATTTTTTTAACCTAAAACACCATAAATAAATTAACATCCTGTTAACAGCAGAAGAAGTGGGTTACGCTGCTCTCTGACCTGAGCTACGAAGGCGGTGGTCTCTGCGTTGGGGTCAGCTCAGGTGTGGGGCTGCTCCCGCCCCCCTCTTCCCCACCTCACCAACTGCTACTAGTTATCATCCTCTCTTCTTTCGAAATGGTATCATTGGGTGGGTTCTTGTCCAGATAGAGCCAGCAGTGTGAACTAGACGGAGGGCGGATGAAAGAAAGAAAGAAGGACAGAGATTAAAGTGTATATACCCTCTATTCCAATCTTTACTTTCATGGTGAGTTGGGTAATTAACCTGGCTTCTTTGATTGTGTGTCATACTGATGTTTCTTTTTTCTGGTCATCTCCTGCTCAAGACTTTATTTTTATTTATTTCCTCTCTGTTTTTATTTTATGCTACCTTTGTATGTATCATTCCCCCTTTCAGAGAAGCTGCTGCTTCCCTCCTCCTATAGACTACTACTTTAATCCAACTCTCCATGCCTTTTTCATTTTATTGTTCTTTCTCACTGTCCTCTTCTCATACTCTCTCTTTATACCACACTTAAATCTGTCTTCTATTTTTTCTTGCTACTTTCTTCCTTTCTTTTCAAAGGAACTGAAGCAGCAGCTACAGCAGCTTGAGTCCAAGTTGTAGTGCACCAAACCAGCACACAGAAAGAAAGAAGAGGCCGAGAGAGGTAGATACTACTAGGAGCAGTCTGCGTCGTCCACCTCCCTCCTCTCTGTATCAGGCAGTAAGCTCAACAGACTCTCCTGCAATGGACATCTACGAAGCCACGAGGATTGTGTTCTCAAAGATCCAGGGACTGGACCTGGAGAATGCCACAAAGATCATGGGCCTTCTTCTGATTCAGGAGCACGGAGAGAAGGAGATGATCCGTCTGGCCCTCGGTCCCGATGCACTCATCCAGTCCGTCGTCCTCAAGGCCAAGAAAGATCTTGGCCTCCACTCATCTCCTCCCCTTCTTCCACACCCTCTTCCCCTTCTCCCTTCCTTTCCTCCAACTCCACCGCTGCCTTCTCCAGGCACGGCCTCTCTTCCATGTCCCGTTTACTCCCCCTCTGACGGTTCCCTCCAATATTAATGGCGCTTGGGCTCCGTCTCCTTCCTCTGCTTTTTCCACGAGCGGAGGCGGCGAAGATCCCCAGAACCCCGATGAGCTCCTCAACCCCGATGGGTCCTACCCCAACACCACCATTGACGAGCTCCAGCTCCCTGACCATCTCTCGTTCTTTAATGTCACAACCCCTCCCGCCATTCACTCCCTCTCCATCAAGGGCGGCGGGGACCTCTACTACCCGGACGAGTGCAAGAGCCCAGGAGACAGCATCGACTGGGGGTTGGTCAATGGGATTGGGCACTCCCACTACAGGCAGAGTTGCTCAGCCTTGGATTTTTGCCCAGACTCGGCACTGGGTTCTGGTTTCGGTTGGAAGCCATGCCTCTACTTTGCGAGGGGATTCTGCAAGAATGGTAGCAGCTGTAGGTTCGTCCATGGGCTGACTGGAGGAAAGATGGATGGCGTCGTTGTCGAGCCGTGTCAGGAGGAACTCATTAGATCAAAGAGTCTTAATAGGCTTTCAAGCAGCCCCTCCGAGCAGTTCATGTCATCTGCCGACTCCTTTCCTTACGGTTCACCAGTGGCCTCAAGTAAATGCATGAATTTCCTCATGCAGCAGCAGCATCACCATCATCATCAACAGTTACAACAACAGAATGATGGTCAGAGGTAAATAAATCATTTTTATGGGATTTTATAACAATTTAAAGTTCCCCTGATAAATTGTATGGGTGTTTTTTTGGGACAGATCCGCCATAGCTGCGGCAGCAGCTTTGATGCTTGGGGATGAACCACAGAACAGGTTCATGCGATCTAGGATTGAGAGGGGAGATTTCCTGAGGAACGGGATGGTGAACCCCGGGTCCAGGCAAATCTATCTCACATTCCCAGCGGATAGCACCTTCAGAGAGGAGGATGTCTCCAACTACTTCAGGTGGTTGTTGTTGTTGTTGTTGTTGTTGTTGTTAATTGTTCCTCTTGCCTATGGAACACTAGTTGATTGTTGGTGATCTTGTTAATTCTTCCTCCAATGGCACAGCTTGTATGGGCCGGTGCAGGACGTGAGGATACCGTACCAGCAGAAGCGTATGTTCGGGTTCGTGACCTTCGTCTACCCGGAGACTGTGAAGCTAATCCTCGCCAAGGGCAACCCACATTTTGTCTGCGATGCACGAGTGCTCGTTAAGCCCTACAAGGAGAAGGGCAAAGTTCCAGACAAGTACAGGCATCCTTATCTCGGCTCATCTTCTCCCTCCCTCCTTCCCCTCTCTCTCTCTCTCTACATGACTACATCAGTGTTATATGTCATTGCAATCCGTCGGTTTCTTTGAAACGGTTTCACCCTTGTTTATTTTTAACTTATGTTTTCCTTCTTTTTTTTTTTAATAGGAAGCCGCAGCAATATCAACAAATGCAGGAGAGGGGTGGTGGTGATTTCTTGGGCTGTTCGACTCCTACGAGCCTTGATTCCAGGGAACACCCCTATGATCTCCAACCCGGTCTGTATTTCATCATCCGATCACCTTCACTGATAGAATGTTCGTTTTTCGGGCATATATTGATGTGTTGTGTGTGTGTTTGGGTTGCAGGAGGGAGGCCTCTGTTCAACGGAGCTATAGGAGAGGAGGCCGCGTGGAGGAGGAAGTTGGAAGAGCAGTCGGATCTACAGCAGGCTATAGAGATTCAGGGAAGGCGTCTGATCAACCTCCAACTCGAGCTGAACCACCAACACCAACACCACCACCACCACGGCCACCCTTATCATAACCTCCGCTCTCCATGCACACCCCCTCCTGCTGGCTTCCCTTGCCCTTCTCCCGGTCACCTTCGTGTCAGCAACCACTTTGACAGTAGCATCGATATCTCCGGAAACCCCCCAGGTTTGTTTATTAATTAAGATCAGACTCATTATTGGTGTTAAACCGCGGATGGAAATCTCTCTATTGTTAATTGGGGGAAATATTAAACAGAGAAGAACACGAGTCCCGGTGCGACGGCAGGCATTGTTAACCCAACAACAGCTACAAGTGCAGAAGATCATCATCATCATCATCATCATCATCATCATCATCAGAACAAGCCACAGCAGCAGATGGTTGAGCATGGTGGCGGAGGATTCGAGGACGAACCTGATAAAGTGAAATCTGCCTTTGCTGGTGGCATCCCGCCCAAGGATGATTTCGGTTTCCAAGAAAGGTAAATTTAAGAGAGATCTTGCGCTTGCTTTTTTTTTTTTTTTTTTTGTTTTGGGTTGGTCAACAGGTATGGGAGAAGAAAATAAAATTATTAGAAAGAAAAGTTTTTTAAAAATATTAGACCTGGGGAAGATATCAAAGAAGCGAATATTTAAAAATTAATTAAATCAAAAGAAAAGTTTAAATAAGAAAAGACATACAGAAAGGGATGGCGAGCTGCCCTGCCCACCATACTTTACCCTTTGTTCTCACTCGTAGGGATGTGACATGTGATGCATCAATTCCTTCCGACGATTTGAGTACATGTTCTCAGGCAGGCATCGCCTGGAAATAGAGTTTAAAAAATAAATTTTGAAATAAAGTTGTTTTTTAAGATAATTTTGAACTTCACTTTTATTCTGATGCTTTTTTTTTTAATTCATGAATCAATATTTTAAAAGAATTTAAAGTTTGACAGAGAAATCTGCTTTTCAATTCAAAAAATCGATTCCGACAACGACAAAAAAAACGTTGTTTTTGAGCTTTTCAAAACACAGATTTTGAAGGAAAAATTTAAAGGATTCTAGTTTCCGATTCAGCTTATCAGCAAAAAGCTGCACCGTTTGATTCTACGATTTTAACTTTTCAAAAAACAGAATCTCTCTCAAACGTACAACCAAACGGGGTCTCAGCAAATATAATGCATTTAAATTTTATATATGCCATGTATTTTTTATTTCTGAGTGTTTTTGTATGAGAAAATTAATTAGAGGTCCATCAACATGTTCCTGCTGTATTAATTATAAATCTTTACAACTTTTCAACTTGACAACCCTCAAGTCCCAACAGCAGCGGAAGCATAGGGGTACACAATCTGCCAGAAAGTCCGTTTGCTTCCCCAATCAAATCATACTTCGCCACCACCACCTTGGCGGGTGTTGAGAGAGCTGCCTCCCCTGGCGCCGCATCCCTGGACAGTCTTACCACAACCACCACCACCGCCAGCACCACTATTGGGGTCATGACCTCATCGACCCTGGATATGCCTTCTTTTATATCCTGCTTCTTCAAGATGCCCAGGTAAAAACAATTATAACAACACTTGAATATATCAAGTTACCCCCCACCACAGACGTTGATGATAGCATTGATTTCGTCTTGGTTCTCAATTTGGACCACGGGACAGTCATCATGTGAAGAGAGTCAGCGGCGTGGGACAGGCCAGCTACATCGACCATTCCCCCACTCTTTAGTTTGGTAATTTGGATTCTCTCTCCTCTCTTATCTTTTGTTACTTTCGAACGGTACGAATGCATCCTTTTTTTTTGCCTTAATTAATTGAGGTTTATTTTTGTTATTTGTGTTGCAGTTAGAAAGATATAGAAGGATAGTGAAGCAGCAGCACAAGTAGTAGCAACACGAAAAAGAAGAATAATAGAATAACAAAAGAAAAGTGTAACCAGTCACAGCAGAAGAAAGCGATCATATATACCTCTAGGTTTTGTTCCTTATCTCTTAATTTCCTCACCTATATATATATATCCCTCTTATTTCCACTACCATTCTCATATACCAAACGATATATCGAGTGTGTCATAACAGCACCAACAGGCTTAAACCACTCCCACTAATTTTTCAGCTTGTGTTGAACCCCATGGCAGAAAGAAGAGGCATAGAACAAAATTATGAAAAGTATGTTAGTTTCACTGGATTTCCAGCAGACTAGTGATCCCCTGCACGTGTACGGTAAAGTTAAATTTTATGGCAAGTGGCCACAAAAATTCTGTATCCACTCTTTTTAGCACACTTTTTAGCACAGATGGGATATAACAAACGGTGTAAAATCGGGTAGAAAACAAAAAGTGGTTCTGCCCTGTTTTTTTCCCCTGACTGTTCCTGTTTTCTGGGCCTTTGTAATTCAATATTTATCCTTGTATATTTGTATGATAAAGCTTCATAGATATCCTGTTAGGTCACATGGTCGCTGACACCGCATGTGGTCCCCCGCTCCTGTCTCATTTGTTTAACTGTTATCGATGCCAACATAAAGGCTCTGATGTCTGCCCAATATACAGAATGCCTCTTCGTATAGCATCTAATAAATAATATATATGACATTTCAATGTAATAAATAATATTGCAAAGAAATAGCATATCCTTTTCTTAAATTAATAAAGACATCTTAGTTTATATAATAAATATATATAAAAGAGAACAGAAAACAATGTTTTTTAAAAAACAAATGGACCTGCCTTGTTTGGTGCCATACTGCCATCCATGACCCAGTTGCCTTTTCCAGTTGCTCTCCTGCTCTTGTTCCATTATCTATCGAAGGGGCTGAATGAGAGACTGAAAGAGTGGAAAACGAAATTTGTGGGAGCTTTTATTCTGCCAGTGTCTATTTCATGATTATAAGTTGGTAGCCCCATTCCGCTGTTCCCATTTTAGATGGAATATATCTATCTATCTATATTTCAACTTTCTTCCTTTGTCATACTAAATAAAATAGCAATTTTTAAAGATACATGCAATGAATGGTATTTTATGACACATCATCACTTTTGAATCTTTTATCCTCTAAAATTATGATAACTTATTCTCAAAACCTTAATTCTTTGTCAAACCGGCCCTAAATGGTGAGATACACAAAATTGGAGATAAGTTTTAGGGACTAGGGTTTAGGGATGGGGTTTTGTTTTCAGGGTTGGCGGTCGGGGGCTCAGTGTTCAATGCTTAAGGTTCAGGGGTCAAGGTTTAGAATTCACTGTTTGAGCTCAGGTTTAAGGTTTGGATTTTAACCCCCGTTTGGATTGAGAAGTAAGTTATTTTGGGGTTTATACTTATTCCAAGAACAGATAATTTTATCAATGGAATAAGTAATTTTCTGTTTGATTGTGTTTTTTTTTAATTCTCATTTAAAAATGTAATAATAAAGGTTGAGTTATTTGGTTGATAAATAATAAAATGTGAATAATGTGTAAAAAGTTGATTTGACGTGAGTCTTATTGATGTATAAGAGGTGATAATAGATGATTTGATTTGATGTGATGAGAAGATATTTTTTATGTGATGGCAATAGATAAATTGGGTATAAGCTTATCTTAGGGATTACTTAGAATTGTTATACTCTCTTATACTCATTTATACTGGCATAGTAATATCAAGTTATACTATGTAAACAAACACCATTTTTCCCCTATCCATTCTTATCCCCAGCTTATACCACCTTTAATCCCCCATCAAAACGGGGTGATTTTAGGGTTTTAGAATTTAGGTTTTGGAATTATGACTTAGAGTTTAGGGTTTCAGGGTCTAAGGCCGAGGGACTATGGCCTAGGATGATTAAGGTTCTAGAGAACTATGGTCTAGAACATAGGGTTTAGGGTGTAGGGCTTAAGAGGCTTGGGGTTTTAGGGGTTTAGGGTTTGGGGGTTTGGGTTTAGGGGTGTAGGGATTTGGGTAGGAATCAGACTTGGAAATTTTAAACTTCAGGATTGGCTATGATTAACAGTTTGTTTATATTATATGGCTCACATCTCCCCCTGCTGCATTCATATTGATTTAAATGATCATAAGAATCTCAGATAGGCCTGAGCTTCAATCTTGAATACAAACTGTTTCCATGCAGTCCCAGGATAGCACGAGTCTCAAGAACTTTTAAACCCATTGACATCAACCGGGTTGCGACAAGTGAAACTTGTTTTGATCCTTCCTCTCTTTTGCCCAATGATAAACTTGAGAGGAGATTTCTCATTGCCCCTGCTTTTTAATTTTTGCATATATACACCATATAAATAATGTTTGGTGAACATTACACTTCCATAAAAAAAGGTGTTCTTCAACCGTGAAGTTTTGTTAAATAATTATAGCATATAACAAGTGATCTCACATGTAATATGTATATCAGTATCACTAGCTATTTGGTGTATATAAAATCCCTGTCTCAATCAATGTGATTCACACATGACCATCTATTGTTAATGTAAGAAACATGCCACTCCTTGTACAAATATGTCCCCAAAAAAAAAACAATCCATAAGCATTAGGAAATCATAATTTAAAGGGTAGATCAAACAAGAAACCTGCTTTCTAAGCAGGCAAGTAAACTGTCTTATTAATATCAGAAGGGCTAATCTATTGTTCAGGCGAAATAATGTGCAAACTAAACACAGAGGGATGTGTTGCATCCTAGAAAGATTAGCTAAATGCCATCACATATTCTGGGTTGCCTATTGCTGAATGCATTTGTACTTTGGGACAAATGGATTTGACTTTCTTACATTTACAATAGATGGTCATTTTCATTGATTGAGTGAGATGGGGATTTTATATATGCATTAGATAGCTAGTGATTTGGTTGCGCGATTGAAAACTAATTATGCAAGAATCTTGGTTTTAAAACTAATTTTGTAGGAAGCTCACCCTCTCAGCTTTTGAAAAAGCAGCTTTTGGATGCTATTTGCTTATTTGCTTGAAATATGTGTGCAGGAAACTGTTACTGTAAAACTATTTAGCTGCACGATTGTAGAAACAGCTTAAACAAAA
Organism: Acorus calamus; assembly: GCA_030737845.1. Lineage (NCBI taxonomy): Eukaryota > Viridiplantae > Streptophyta > Magnoliopsida > Acorales > Acoraceae > Acorus > Acorus calamus. The sequence goes on from CM060873.1 coordinate 23,808,189, forward strand.
AAATCCGTCCAATCGTGCCTAAGTTTCCTTAAATTATGAAGAAAAAACCTTAAACGCTTCCAGATTCGAATTTAAGGACACTAGAAAATTATAACATTTTTATAGTTAATAAAAATAGCCTGTGAGATCAGAAGAACATCTGTGGAGAATTAGCGATGATGTTCAACAACAAATGATGTTCAACAACACATTCTTTAGGGTTTAGGGTTATAGATTTTGTGTAACAAAGTAGTTTTATTTTAGCTAGGTTGTCGATGTTATCCATTTTTGTGCCAAAGACAGATATTCGGAAATAAAATTTACTTTTTTTCTTTTTTCTATCACGCAATTGCAAATTAAAGTATGTATAAGTGGGCTTAAAATCAATCTCTCATGATCTCAAAGAAAATTTTGAAGTTTTATAAATGTAACTTAAAACTACTGGATGTTAGGTGCAGTTTCATAAGCTCTGTATAAACGTTCTAAATGTATATTGTTTTAGGCATTTTCATGAATTAGTGCTAAGGGGCTAAGTTTTATTATATTTATATTGATGAAGTCATTTGCAATGAAATCCTTATATACAAACAAATACATTTATTTCTAATCCCCCTTTTAGATAGATGAATTCACCTGGACTGAACTGGTGATAAAAATTTCCAGAGAATAACGAAATGCATTCAAGCCAATTGTGTCACAGGCCACTGCAGCCATCCAAGTTGTATTGAAAAGGCTACATATACATTTGGGCCAAAGCAATCTGGTTGCAACAACAATGAATCAAGACTACATAACACATTTGTATTCCAAAGTTTCAACAAATTCGATCTCATCAAGGACAAAGAGCACAAACAAGAAAGGGTGAACCCATCATCACTATGGGTTTTTTTTATGCTTGATATTATTCATGTTCAGGTGTCAAACCAAATTTGATTATTCTGACCAGGGGCAAACCTTCTCAAAAGCTTTTTGCTGCTCACGGCACAAATCAAATTCGTTGGTGCGATAGTACATGCAACCGGCATAAGCATCCATCTCCTTGGTGCAGCTTTGGTGGAGATCTTTCAATCTGCAGTGAGAAGACTATCAGCTGAGGATATCCGAGAATATTTCCATTACCACCACATCACCATCTACAAGCAATTCAAAAACCAAGATACAATAGGAGACAGTATGAAATGTGACGGACAAAATTTCACCACAGCATGCGAACAATACAGTCTACAGCACAACTAGTCATATTACTATTTTTTGTGATGAGGAACCCAACATTAGTTGTAAAAGCCTTGCATGCAGAGAATCACAAACAATATAATTACTGTTGGTTACAACACAGAGTCCAATACACAGTAACTTCTTTACATTAGACAAACTATATGTATAACATTTCTACATAAAAGGCAATATATGAACCTTAAGTGTTCGTTTGTCGATGCTTCGAAAATGGTTGACTCCCTAATGGAAGAAAGTGGCTGGTCATTGACCCTAACAACCTCAATATGAGAAGAATAGTCATTGATCATAATAAACCTATAGGTCAATTAAAACAAATGTTATCCATTCCATTTGACTTAAACCAGTTTAAAAGCCTATAAAAGGACCTGTGATTGAACGAGAGAGGCATCTAAGCTAGCTTTCATAAATAGTTATTTGGTGAAGCTTCTCCCATAGCTTATAGTTTTTTTGGTTTTTAATGGAAATAGCGGGAACCTACCTTCCTTTCCACAACAGAAGAAGAAGATATAGGAACACCACTGTAATATTAAAAAAAAATTGATATATTCATAATTGGAGGACAACGATATCATCATATGTTCCTGCAACTTCATAAGACAATCAAAAATTTCCTCCCAACTTAATGGCATTCAACATGTGAGCGGCAAAATTAAGAAAAAAATTGAAGAAACTTGTTGGGCAATTAGCCCATTACAGAGACCTTTTACGTGCAACTTAACCTCTTGAATATGGAAATGTGGCATCAAAAGGTAGTTGGATATGTCTCAAATTTCCAGCATATTCAATCTATTTTACCTTGAGAATGACACTTGATAAACCCTTGCCCCAAAACTATAAATTTGAAACACAGAAGGCTCACGCTAGTGACGTAAAGACACAGGCTTCTGTTTTTTGGGACAAAAGGATTGCAACATTCATATATAGTAATGATGTCACTCGAACAGAAGGAGCCCTCCTATTACAAAGAAAAGAACCCAAAAAAAAAGTGAATCAAAACATAACCCCAAGTGAATAAATCCTCCAAGCCTAAGGCATAACAAATCCTATGACCCTCTCCAACTTATCCCCATGATAGTAGACACCAATTTTTTTATCAAGGAGTACCATAATCCTAAGCCCAAGAGTACAAACTCTAAGACACACTAGTTAATGATGAATACAACAAACCATGCAAGGGTGCAGAGAGACAGAGGGAGGGAGGGGGTGGGAGAGCGAGAGAGAGAAGGGAGTGGGGGTGTTCAATTGCCACACCTGTCAGGTGTGTGGAAACAACAATTGAGACTAGAACCATACAGGCATGACTCACATGACCTTGAGAAGAAATGAAGTTCTTGCAAGCAAACACTAACAAAAGTACAAGAGATATTTAGGATATGATAATTCATGCTCATATTCATAGGTTCTGTTCTTGATAAGGTGTAAGATCAGTAGATCACCACTTCCCTTCTCTAAAGATTTTCGGTTGGCTATAGGCATCCATCTCAGTTGATCTTTATGTATTGCCACATCCATTTGTAAGCGTAAAGCCTTTCATACAACGGCTCACTATATATATAAAGTAGGCCCTCTCCATTTCTCAGATCTTTTCATTTAATTATTTTCACTATGAAAATAATACCCATTAATTGAAACAATCATTTTTTTTAGATAAATGGTAGGCACACGCCTTTGTATTAGAAGAACTATGCCCAAATTACAAAGATGCAAAAGGAAAGCAAAACAAAGATACATATGATTTGTCCCACCATAGAAGAGAAATCTAATGGACAGGACGCCTCAACAATCATTAAAAAGAAACATTCATGAAAAAATGTGTGATTTAATCATATTTTTTTGGAGATACATCAACATTTCAACCTTCCCTTTCCTCAATCTCTCTTGCTATATATTTAGAATGTGTTGGGGGTGAAGGATTGGGGAATATGGTGTGTTGGGGCCTCTGGAGGAATCATCATATGCTAAAGGCAAGTTTTACGGGAGATGAGGGAAGATTGGATAATTTCTTGCTGTCTGGGATCCAATTGGAGTAGATCACACATATTCGTACTTTCAACCAGTCTATCTCTTCATTCTGGATAACTATTATACTGGTATCCAAGGTCTTTCCCTCAATGGAAAAATATAGGTCCATATTTTATTTATTTATTTATTTTTTTTTTATGTGAAATGATAGGCATACCCCTTCATATTAAAATAGGAAGAGAAGTGCCCAAAAGGGAATACAAGAAAAAAACAGAAAAGGACAAGAGAGGTTAGATATAGCCAGGTAGAGGAGGACTCTACTTAGGATCCATCCAACCACAAAACATCAACTAGTCCTAAATAACAAGCTGACTCCCCAAAAACAGTATGGAAGTCGCCCCAACATCAAATACTCATGAGTAGGGGCATATTTTATAGCTAAAATTTTGCATCTCTTAACACATATATTATTGAAACAATAGGATAAAGGATCAAGTACCATCTACTTATATTTTGGAAAAAAAACACTAGTAATGCTTCATTTGGGACAAGAAAGATATATTGGTCTGGATATAAATCTGATGCTGATAACATCATAATCTACAAATACATGATTACATATAAAACATACATGTTTAGACCAAATCTAAAAGTGTGTGTACGTGTTTTTTTTTTTTCTTTCTTTTGGGGGGGGGGGGGGGGGGGGGATAATTTTTGGTTATTCAATAAAAGGAACATCACCAAACAGGCAAACAAGGGTCTCCCCTTTATAATAAGAAAAAAAAAGGAAATATAAAATAAAGATGAGGAAGAAAGAAATTTAATGATCATACCCAATCCACACTAAAGATAATTATTAAGCCTTTTCTAATTTATTTAAGATCGGTGCCCCTAGGATTTGATCCTTGGTCATCCTTTATGAAGAGAGGGGTGCTAGCCAACTTTCCCAAAGCTTGGTTTGCAATTATCACTCCCAATTACAGAAGCTGCCACCCACCGCCACGGCCCCACCTCATCTAATTCTTTAACTACCACCAAAATTTGTTTGTCCCTATCACGCAAAAGGCTTAGGATATTCAGCTAAACTTTCTTCCAATAGATCCTCCCTTGTAAAATCAACTCAAACCTATAAGATTTTAGTTCTGCAAAATTCAAAAGAGCAACGAACTATTCATGGACACATGTAAATGAATACTAATAAGTAAGGACAATATGTATGAATAAAAGAACATTCAAGCATAACTTTCTCTTACATGCATGTAATTAGAAATCCCATTGATAAGAACAATATGGCCATGTACAATTATTTTGTTTATCTGCTTATTTTTACTTTTCGGGTTTGGTTGTCTTGCTGACTGTTTTCCATTTAAATACCTGGGTCTCCCCCTCAAAGCTGACTCCCAAAAAAAAGTATGGAAGTCGCCCCAACATCAGATACTCATAGTTATTTATAGCGACCGATATATCGAAATATCGGTCGCTATATCGAATTCAAACCCCAAATCGCGATAAATCGGCGGGTTATCGAAAAAAAATCGATTTTCGCTGACGTCATGCTGACGTCAGCGATATATCGATCGATATATCGAAATCCACCGATATATCGTCCGAACGGTCGACTTTTCGACCGTTCGATTTTATTTTATTTTTATTTTTTTTTATTTTTTTTTTAAAAAAAAGCCGTTGGGGCCCCAACGGCTATATAGCCATTGGGCCCCAACGGCATTATAGCCGTTTGGGGGGGGGGGTTATTTGTAAAACCCCCCCTTTCATATTTTTTTTTATAATTTTGCCCCTTTTATATCCAATCCTATAAATACTCCCTAAAACCCTCCATTCTCACCACAACAACTCAACAATCATCTTCTTTACCATTCCATCACTCTCACACAACCTCTAGTTCTCTACTCTCTTATTTAGCAAACAATTTCTTCCCAAAATTCCTCAATCCCAAAAGAAGCCAAAATTCCACAAAAAAAATTCCTCAATCCCAAAAGAAGCCAAAATTAGGTGGAACCCAGGGAGGGGATTTTGTAAATAATGCAATGGATTATTTATTTAAATAAAATTTCTTCAATTTTATTTATGTTGTAGACTACATAAACCATTGTAAATTTTTTTTCAAACCAAAACCATTGTAAAATTATTATTATCTTCATATCAAATTATTCTTATTCATTTTTTATTATTTTCACAATTTTTAATGTTTTTTAACTGTTTTTTCTAATTTTTTCCGAATTTATTTAAAAAAAAAAAAAAGCGCCCCGGCCGATCGATATATCGATATATCGATCAATATATCGATCGATATATCGATCGGCACCCCACTTCGATATATCGAAATATTCGATATTTCGAACATTGCAGATACTACTGAGTAGGGGCATATTTTATAGCTAGATTTTGCATCACATATATTATTGAAACAATAGGATAAAGGATTAAGTACCATCTACTTATATTTTGGGAAAAAAACACGAGTAAATGCTTCATTTGGGACAAGAAAGATATATTGGTCTGAATAAAATTTGATGCTGATAACATTATAATCTACAAAGACATGATTACATATAAAAAATACATGTTAGGCCAAGCCTAAAAGTGTGTGTGTGTGTGTGGCTTTTTTTTTTTGGGTGGGGGAGAAGAAGGGATATTTTTATTTACTCAATAAAAGGAACATCGCCATACAGGCAAACAAGTGGTCTCCCCTTTATAATAAGAAGAAAAAAAAGGAAATGTAAAATAAAGAGGAAAGAGGAAGAAAGAAATTTAAAGATCATACCCCATATCCACACTAAAGATAATTATTAAACCTTTTTTATTTAAGATTGGCGCCCCTAGGATTTAATCCTTGGTCATCCTTTATGAAGAGGGGGGTGCTAGCCGACTTTCCCATAGCTTTGTTTGCAATTATCACTCCCAATTACAGAAGCTGCCACCCACCCCCACGGCCCCACCTCATCTAATTCTTTAACTACCACCAAAATGTGTCTATCACGCAAAAGGCTTAGGATATTCAGCTAAACTTTCTTCCAGTAGATCCCCCTTTGTAAAATCAACTCTAAACCTATAAGGTTTTTAGTTCTGCAAAATTCAAAAGAGCAACGAACTATTCATAGACACATGTAAATGAATATTAATAAGTAAGGTCATATGTATGAATAATAGAACATTCAAGCATAATTTTCTATTACATGCATATAATTAGAAATCCCATTGATAAGAACAATATGGCCATGTACAATTATTTTGGTTATCAGCTTATTTTGACTATTTTCCATTTAAATACCTGGGTCTCCCCATCAACGTTCAGGCTTGGAAACTCATTTTTCATAGAAAAAGTAGGTGTTTGCCATAAAGTTTTATAAAAAAAAAAACAAGGGAAATCAAACAAGGCAGAGAGGTGGATAAGGAATCTGCAAGATACAAAAAACTGTAAAAGAAATAAGACAAAAGACAGGACCAGATAGGGTTTGCCACTGAAAATACAATGGTTATCAGATGCCCCTTAGGCCCTTACTGCTGAAAAGCACAAAAGAGATTCTAATGCAATAATACCTCAGATCCCAATAAAAATTGAAATTGTCTCCCATGGGTATCCAAAGTAAAAGAAACCCTTCTTAATATAGTGTCATTTCCAGTTAGACCAACTTGCAGGAAAAAACTCTGACTTATAAACCAAGATTTACTCAGAGATTTTAAAGATGACTACTGGGTTTTAGGGAGAGGATGCTAGGTCTGGGGGTAAATTAGGGTAATATGTGTTGTCCAATCTCCCAATTACATGTCTATTTTCCTTCCTCCAGGCCATTTGCAGGATTTTTGCATGGAGGATGCAGGGGAGGGAATGTGTTTGGAAGGTGGTGTGCAAGGAAAGATCAAAGATCATGGGCGGATTGGTGTCATTAGCTTAATGTTTACGGATGAAGCAAGGCTGGGGAAGAGGTTGTGGTAACTCCTGTTTGAACTGGAGACCATGTGGCCTATGAAAATCTGGCTAAAGTACTATGGAAATAGCAAGAAATTAATGATCCAAAGTTAATCTATCAATTATTGGGTCCTATGCAAAGGGTTGACAGTTAGAAGAGGACATAAATTTAATGTGAATAACGGTAGGGAGGTTAAATTCTATTTGAAAGATGCGGTGTGAGTGAGACATTGACTTGTGCATTTCCTAGGCTCTTCTTGAGTGGCTTCATAGATGTCTAGGCATCCAGGAGAGCCTAGGCATGCCTAAGTCACACTTAATTAAAATTTGATGTAAAATTATAAATTAGAAACTAATTGACACACAGAATACTGGATTGAAATTTTGATAAAAAAACACTAATATAAACTAGTTATCTAAAAGCATATAGCACATAACAAACATGGAGAGGGCAAAATTCATTGGGTTCATTCCACATGAAATGTGTTGGGGAATATGGTTGGCGTGGAACAAATATTATATCTTTTAATGGAGAAGGATATACATTGAAACACTTGAGCAACAATTATGAGGCTTTTTATAAATTGGGTATCAATCCATATCAGAGAGCTCCAAGAATTAGTTTGGCACTCCACCTATAGATTGCATTGAAAGAAAAGAAAAAACAATTTCACGTCTCACACAGTCACATCTATTCTCGACATAAAAGAAACTCATAATTACTTCAACTATGCGAATCAATAACATTTTAAAAATTGGACACGGATGATATTCATAGTCAGTTAGTTTGTTGCAAGGTGTGATTCTGAACCCTCCTAAAAGAAACAAAGAGGTATCATTGGTCTCTTCCACTCTTTCACTGTCAAAGCAATTTAACTCATTGGGTAGATGGAGTTTCAGAAAACCATGTTAGAAGTGTGTGCAATTTCTTCCCTAAGGAATAATTAAATGGCGTGATTCCAATAGAGCAAAACTGTTTGCTGCAAGACTCAAGACTAAATAATTATCAACTTGCAATCAATTGAAAAATACAATGTATTAACTAGATCCTAGTGTGTCAAAGGCTTATGTGCATGGCCATCCAAAACCAAAACCATACCATGGCGAAGAACAGATCCAATGAAGGGAACTCCATCCGGGCCAACAAGCAATCTAGATTGATTAGCATCAAATCTCACTCAATTGAATCCAATTCATCAAGACACCATGAAAATCCCAATAATGCCTATCCAAATTACACATTCTACATTCGATGGGATAAATCAAGATCAACCCAATCAAAAAATGAAATGCACAAACCAATCGCAACAAATCAGACTAAAATAGATAGAGGTTATGTTGTTGTTTTGAGGCATTACAAGGAGAAGACACATCGAGTGACGTCGGCGCCCTTGTCGAGGCACTTCTCCGGGTTGGCGTCCTTCTTCTTGCACGCGATGAACGCCATGTTTTCCGAACGGCACCTCGTCGCGATGTGCTTCGACGCCGACATCAGCACCGCCGACGTCGGTATTGGCTCTCCCCCCGCATCCACTGCGTCATTCGCCGCCATCTTTGGGGAGGAGAGAACAAAAATATCAACTGATGATCTTCTGAGGCTTCTGAACTTTCAAGAGCTAGGGTTAAAGCTCTATGTATTAGAGAGAGAGGGTTTGATTGTAGTAAAAAATGACGGGTGATGATATGGAGATCCTCCGGTGAGAATAACTGGGTACTCTGTTTTTTTTTTTCCTTCGGTTAAAGATATTCAAGTCATCATAAATATGAGTAATCTTATATAAGTCTTTATTAAAGTTGGACAGACGTATAAGTTTTTAAAAACTCATATACATCTTTGGTTTTAAAAAAAATTAATCATGACCCAACTTATCCTACTTAATTTTAATCTATAACCATAAAATGATTAAATTATCCTTAAATTTTTAATCATTTTCAAATAATATCTCAATGAAAATGAAGAAACATGATAAGTCTTACAATGATAATTTGATTTTTGCATGGATTAATTTATTTTTACTATTATTTATGGAGACTATAATGTCTACACATTTATATTATAATAAAAATATTTTGTTAAATTTGAATGAAATTTTAACCCAATTATGATAATTAGGTATTTGTAAGTTTATAGGAACTCGTATGTCTGCCCCAACTTTTGCAGGGACTTATATGAGATTACCCAGATTTGCAGGGATGTAGATATTTTTAATCTTTTTCTTTGATACATAGGCCTTTTGTAGGCATTATATTTCTATCAAAAAAATTATACAAAAGTATTACACTGGATAGAGGCGTAGCTCCTCCACATGTTTTAAACATTGTTTTATATTAAGTACATATGGATCTAATATACTCTGTATATTATTAGGCAAAATATCCTCAAAATGGCCTGAATGTTTGTGTTCTTCTGGCCTGTTTGGCAAGGGCTTCTGCTGCCTTCACAAGCCTTCATGGAACTTTAAAAACTGGGTATTCTGTTGAGGGAGGAGTAAAGTAGACCCCTCCACCGTCTATCAGATTCACTATTAAATTGTTAAAATAATACCCGACCTAACCTGTGGACCTAAAAATAAATCCATTTGTTATAGGGACTTAAATTAATTTAGGGATTCCCTGGACGACCTGAAATTAATATCTCAAAAATACGAGTTGAAGAGGAAAACATTTTTTCTAATTTTACCCTTTCAAAATAGGTAAAAATATAACTATATACATCAACAAATTTTATATATATTTTAATATGCTAGATTTTATCTCAAAAATTAGATTTTATCTCAAAAATATGATTTTAAATAATAAAATAAAAATTGAGTATTTTTTATTATTTATATAATCCATTAACAAATCTTATCTAATTTATATTAGATTTTATTTTAGAAAATATAGTAATCAACTTAAATTTGTATTTCTTTTACCGGGTTTGGGTTGACCAATTCGGATTGAGTAAAAAATCGAGTTGGGTTCGGATTGACATCATTGACAATTTGATCTAACCCAAACCTGTAAGAAACACTCATATGATATTCTAAATGGGACATGGGCTATTGATACTTGATTATAGGGAAGATTTTACATGGACTAAACTAATTTAGCTAAGATTAGAGGGAGTTATATCTATTTTCCCTTATATGAATGGGAACTCAATCGGGTCCATAGGGCCGGGTCGAGGTGGACCCGGACCTACCCCGACCTGTTTTAATGATTAGGTCCATATCGGGTTACGGATATTTCAAATCAATATTTACATCTTTTATTAGATCGGGTCGAACCGTTGACAGGCCTATGTATGCCGTAAATGAGTACCTTATTTTATGGCATATATGATTGAAGATCATCAAAAGGGTCCATGCACCACGCTTCAGACAGTCTCGATTTTTCTTTTCTTTAAGACTCAGTTTCGGGTTGAATTTGAAAAACCTAAATCCAACCTGAATTGGATTTGGACTGAGTTGGGTTCGGATCCAATTGAACCCGATGACCAAAGGTCCCAACCTAAACCCACCTAATAGCCGGATTGAGTCAGATTCAACTCACCCAAGTTGCACTCCTAAATGAGGATTTGAAACATCAATAAATATGTCTATGCAATGCACTTTTTTATATATTTAAGTATATGAAAATTGAGCAAACAAAAACAAAAAAAAATAGTTAAAAAAAAACAAATTCTAAAAAATAAGAGATTGAAAATTCAAATATGATATTTCTTTTAAGTGATATCCACATTCAAAGTACAAAAAATATTTAAACTAGTATGATATTAAAAATCATTAACATATAGGAAAGAGAAAAAAACAAGAGATTGAAAATTCAAATAGGATATTGCTTTAAGTGATATCTACTTTCAAAGTATAAAAAATATTTTAGAAACCATTAACATCTAAAAATAAATAAATAACAAATAAATAAGTAAATAATGAAATATCTTAATTTGAAATTTTCTCACAAAAATAAACTTCAAAATTCAACTTTTGATATTAGGTTATTTATAGGCATGTGATATGATACATGTCCAATTTCAATAATATTATCGAATAATAACAAAAAAAAATTAGTTCTTAAACTTAACTAACAATTAAATTATTATTAAATTTCTTTAAAAATTATAGTTTTTCAAGTATAACTATGATTGGGTGATCAATAACTAGTTGGAAAGAGCGTTTCCATATATACTTATGACCGTAAAAGTTAAGTTTTTTCAAAAACAACATTTTCATGATTTTTTTTTTTGAGGAAACTTAGACTTTATAACTTTGAAAAGAGGTTATAAGTCTGAATCTTACCTCAAAGCAAAAAGAGGGGTTAGAGGAGAATGAGGTGGGGTTTGCGCACTAGAGGTGTGCATTCCGGCCATCTCTAGAGAAACACAGAAGCGTATAATAGAAGAAAGTTGAAATACAAAGGAGATCCATATCCTCCCAAATAAGGATTCTCAATTATTCTAGCCTGGGTTAATGACTATCGCCCCACCCGACATCCACACCGAGCGTGCACCTGTCAGTGTGCCTCCCCACAATATTATGAACTGGATTGCGTCCTCCTAGACATTGTCGATGTAGAAACGTTGAGCCGCAAAGATCCTTTTGTTTCTATTCAACCAGAGGGCCGAAAGTGACGCCAGAATCATCGTCTTAAAGACCTTTGACTACGTTGGGGAGAGCCCAGGCTTGGAGAAGTTTTTCATCTATGTCCATAGGTCATCGCTATTTTGGAAGCTGATGTATATGCCTGCCGCCGCGCTAAGCCTACTCCAAAGAGGAGCCACCACCTGGCATTGACAAAGGAGGTGCTCCACCGTTTCCTTGGCCATTAAGCATAGGTCGCACGTCGTTGGTGCCTCTAGTCGCCACCTTGCTCTATAGACTTTGGATAGTAATCTTCCCTGTAAAGCCATCCACATGAAAATTTTGATTTTTAGAGGGAGTTTCCGCTTCCATATCCACCGGTTTATGTTCGTCATGTGTGGGACTGGCTCGTGCCCTAGTCTTCACCACCAACATTTTCATGATGAAAAATGAAATCAATATTAAAACTTATATGTGACCCAAAATTAGCTATTTATAATTTAAAATAAATTCAAAATAAGATAAAATAATTTTTAAAATCAATAATAAAAGAAATACAAATCGGGTTGATTGGTAATTGAAAGGACATCAATTGTGGGACCGATGGATTTGTTGGGGGTGGAAAGCATGCCAATCAATTCAAACCATTGATATTGTTGCAATTAGATATATAGGCCATTCATCTGACTGTAACCCTATCTAAGTTAATTTAGGGGTTGTTTGGTTGGGTCTGTCTTTACGGCTTATTCAGCTGAAAGCTAAAAATAAGTGTTTTTTAGCATTCAGTGTGTTTGGTTGCTAAATAAGCTCTTAATCAGCCCTGAAATTCAGTCCAACGTGAGGCACACTTATTTTTTTTTGGGTGCGGCTATAGCCACCCCATAACTTCTCCTACCCATCCCTTTTATTTATAAATAAAAATGTTTCGTTACATTTTTTACATCCTTAACCCACCCCAACCTTTAAAGTGTTCATTATTTCGTTCGACATGCTCCATGTCTTCAGTGTTTAATTTGATTCGACATGACTATGACTTTCTGGAATAAAAAAATATTTGAAGTGTTATGTATCCCGTTCGACATGCTCCAAGTCTTTCGTGTACAATTTGGTTCGACATAATCCATGTCTTCTCTATAATAAATATTTTGTTGTTCGGGTAAAATGTGAATAAAGTATGTATAGTAATTCATAAAAAATATTGATGCAAAAGACAAGTATGCCCCTCCTGAAAACCACATTTTACCACAGGTAATATAAACCAAAATTTACTCATCACTCTCTCCTCGAACACACCAAAAACCTCACCCCTTCGACCTCCTCTCGTGCTCCTCGGATCGACCTCCTCTCCTGCTCGACGACCTCTACTCTTCGGATCTCCACGGCAGATCGAGTTCAGATTCACCCGTCGCCGCATCAGGCCATACCCATCGAACCAGAAACCGATCCGAGGTATAATTTTTTCCAAAAATGAACCCTAGATTCGCAATTTTTTTTTCTATGTAATTTTTAGGGGTTCTGGTTCTCATTCATGAATCATGCGAATTCCTTTGGTTGATTAAAAGTGCAAATACAAATTTTATTATATGGGTATCCGTCTAGTCCTGAAGTACTTGCGTGCTTGAATTATTATGTGGTGTACAAGGACTTGTAGGGTGTTATAGATGATTCTATACGAGGAAACAGAGGAGCAATTGTATAAGGGATAAAATGGTGAACTGTTGTTGAGATTTATAGTTAAGACTATGATTAAATCACATGGTAACATGAAAAATTAAAATGTACGGATGATTTATATTAGTTATGGTATATGAATGATTAATTTAACATGTACAATGCTTTTTATTACTTAAAATATATGGATGATAAATACGAAGATATATTATTTTGAGTGGTAATTAAATGTTACGTCTGTGCTACCCCATGTTTTTCTATTTTAATGATGAGTATACGATAGAGGTTGGGTTGTAAATGCATATTTTTAGCAAGACAAACATGTGATTGAGACTAGTGTGAGTTGGGATGTTGAAGAGGTGGGGTAGTGGCATATAGTGGAGTAGATTTTAGAAACCATGGTTTTTCTGGGTGATATGAATCTGGTTTCAGAATTAGCTTTACTATATCAACGTTTGTGGTTGATGTGGTTTGATAAAGTATATTGAAAATATTGATAACCACACTGGTAAAGATAGGCTGAGCTGGGGTCAAGGGTCTTGGGAAGGAGAGGAGCCTAAGGAAATTAAGGTTTATTTCACTATAATAAGGAACTTAAGACAAGATGTTCTGTCAGCCATATTTGCTGTCATTAGTTATTAGGTATTAGGAGGCTTATTGACATTTCAAAGATTAGTTCAGTAAGTAGTCCAGGTAGAAATTATGTAAACATGCATTCATATGACAGATTCCAAATAAATGGGTTTCCAAACAGTTTTTCAAACATTTGCCGGTGCAATACCAACATTATTATATATCAAGTTCTCCAATTTCCAAGTAAATATGGTCCGGATCTTCTCAATTTCTTCAATTAGAATGACAGTTATTAACAAAGAGCAGTTTTGTCATAAGAAGGTAAACTGACGTTCCAGACCACCAAAGTGTGGAACTTCATTACAGCTTCATTACAGTTACTTCATTGTTTTATCATAAAAAAATCAAGATAAATCCCCAATAATCAATATTTATGGATGACTGGTGTGCATATGGATGATGGTGCAGAGTGTATGTACAAGAACATATTAGTAGAGCACTTGTAATCTCTCCATGCAAAGCTTTTGATTAAAGGAAAGCCAGTTGAATTTGTAGATTTGGAAGTTTGTTAGCTAAGCTGGGGATTGCTTTGAATGAAAATGAGCAAATCCCATGAACTTGCATATTGTATTAGTACTTTTTTTAAAGTTACAAACTTTTACAATGTATTGGTTATATATATTATATTTGAGGCATATATTGATACATTAATAGTGGCTGTGTGTGACCTTAAGTACATGTTATGTAAAGAGATTGTGTTTTTAGGGATTATTTATGGTGTTAGGTGTGTTAATTTTGAGGCATATATTGATACATTGTAGGGACTATTTATCACGGCATAAATAGACATACGGCCCTACATTTTTAACATAATCTGTAAAGGCTTCCATCTGGTTCTCATTTGGTTCAAATTGCAGTGGTGTAGTACATGTATTTTATTGATCCAACCAAATTATCTTTTTTTTTATTAATGGGAAAAATAAGCAAATATTCAAGTTTTTAACCAAACAACAAATAATATTCAGCACTTATTAAATGGATTAAAATACCCTTCTAATAAGTTCTACTCTTCAGTGGTGAACCAAACATACTTATCTGCATAAGTGTTTATAATTTTCGTTGAACCAAATAGTTTTTTTCCTGGACCGATTAAAATTATCAGAACTTATATAATCTACCATTATGAATCAACACTTAAAATCAACATTCCGCTGAACCAAACGGCCACTAAGTTAATTTATTTTCTTTTTCTTCCTGTCTCACAGTCCTCTCATTCTCAACCTCCATTGCAGACCAATCGGTCGAGCTGAGAAGGAGAAGACGAACACAAGTGAGAACCCTCTCCTTCTCTCCTTGGACTTCCATTTGTTTCTGATGAATGGGTTGAAATCAGATTTTGCGTTTGTGAATTTTATTTAGTTCAATCTATTAAGCTTTTTTTGTGTTCAAGGGAATCAATTTTGACTCTGTTTAATTATTACTTTATGATCTCAAAAAATACATGAAGTGATGATTATTTGCAAATCAATTCATGTTTGAAAATTTTGTTCTATGAGCGAATTCATTGATCAATCATGATTCTTTTCTATTATTTTCTTTTCAATTGAAGATATAACATGTAGAGCTTTTTTTTGTTTTTTTTAATAGATTGTGTGTGTTGTGGGAGGGAATGGGTAAGCCAAAGGGTGGCTCGATATTCGTGAGGCTTGTCTCTGCCGCAGGGACCGGGTTCTTTTATGTGAAGAGAAAGAATCCGCGAAAGATGACTGAGAAGCTTGAGTTTCGCAAGTACGATCCGCGGGTGAATAAGCATGTTCTGTTTACAGAAGCGAAGATGAAGTGAGGTCGGCTCTTTTTCTTAGTTAGTCTTGCTTTACTTATTTTCTGTCCCATGTGACCTTGTTCTTGAACTGGCTAATTGGAATTTTGTAAGGTCAGATTAAAACTGGAATACTGGATAATTGGAAGTTTGTATGGTTAGAGTAACTCTTAAGCTTTTGATTCTTTCAGAATAGGTGCTTTTAGTGACATCTGTTTTACTCTTTTGTTATGGATACACTTATATAATGAACCATGTGTGTTGATGATCTCTGCGCGTTCCAATAGTTATGCTATCATATTAACCTGAACATAAACAGATTTTTCCCTTTCAAAAATATCTAACATTCTTTGTTGAATCAATAGATATCAGTTCTAGTCGATCAATGTCAGATGCAAATCAAGCATTTAGGTGCTTGTAAAATTTAAATATCACAGGGATTTTCACTGAACTTAATCTATGATGATGTTTTAAAATGTTTGGTTGTTTATCAGTTGTCAAATGGAGATGTAAGATTTCCTTTGTTTTCCCATCACATCATGGAGAATAAATGGGGAAAAGTATCAATGAAGCCATGCATCAAATGCATACAAAATCAAAACACAGATAACATGCGACTTCATCAAAAAATTCACATGGGATTGTATTGTTTCTTGTGTCAATGCTTTTATTGTTAGTTATTCCTTTTTTTCCCTCTCTGTTTTTCCCTTTGAATATACCTCATTTACTCTGAATAAGTTGAGGCCTTGGTGTTTCCTCCACATTAATGATTTTCTACTCTTTCTTTTCATTCAATAGAATTATAGATGGTTAGGTCCCCTTCCCCCTCTCCCCCCAATCCATACACACACAAAGTTTAATGACTTAATCAAAGACCCGATCAGCTACGAACCAAATCCACAGTCTATCACGGTATCACCAGGCATATCATGCCCCAAAAATTGAAGAGAGTTGCAGCAAAAGAGGCGGCTACTCGCATAAAGTCATTGACTGGGGTCACTTCTCACTAGGGACCATGATTGTCATGTGGACAGTCACAGCCCTGGAATGGTCAGCCCACAAAGTTTCCACAATAGAAGAGGCATCCAGAGAGAACTTTCGCCTTTTGGATTGTTAGGATTATTATTCTAATTATTGGATAACCACAGTTTTCAATTAGTTTGTAATTATTAATTTATTATATTTGTTTGTTTGGGTGTTAACTATTTCATCTAATCAAAATCCATGGATTTCATGATATGGCCATTAGGAAAGAAAATAAGTTGTTAGGTAGAGAAGATTTGTGAAGTTTATCGTAGCTACCTCCCATACTTTTAAAGTGCAGTCACACACTCACACGTAACATTGGCACGTGCATGCTCCGCATGTGCCATCAATGTGCAGTCATGTGCGACTATGTGCGGCCATGCGTTTGAACCCCATTCGAACAGGATTCGTTCCAACCTTAATGCATTCGAACGACATTCGTTTTAGGCTTCAAGTGTTGGAATCTCGTTCGAACGGGGTTCATCCCAACCTTCAGGCATTCGAACCCATTCGAACGGGTTTCATTCTACCCTTCAAGTGTTCGAACCCTGTTCAAGGTTCAAACGGCCTATCTACTAATTTTTTATTAAATAAAATAAAATGCATAATGTGCGACTGCATGTATCGTATGCGGACTCCACCACATGTTTTTTGTATTTTTAATTGTGCCTTAGAAGTTAGGGGTCTGCACATGTTTTTAAATTATGCTACCTCCTACCATACAAGTAAAGTTGGTTTGTACTTGTCAGCGTAAGAGTGGCTTGAGAATGAGAATCATCAGCATTTGCTGCTAGAGGAGAGAGGATCATCAGCATTTGCTGCTAGAGGAGAGATTTTCGCCAATTTCTATACACATCCATATGATGGCGGGAACAATTTTGTGGTATATATAAACCCCTAGATCAAGTGAACTGAGGCATCAAGTTTTGTAATCTTTTCCTAATTGTTTGGAGAAGTTTTGCTCTCCATAAATTATATTTTGGCTCGTGTAGTAACAAAATCTTTTTAACTTTCTTTTCTACTCATTTCTTTAAGTCATCCCTTTGTGTTCGGTTCATTGGAATAAAAATCCTTGTTGGAATGTCCCTAAAAATCAGATTGTATCGAGTTTAATTGAAAAAACACTTTGTGCTGCCAATTGGTTGGCCAGGGATTCTAAGACAAGTATGTCTGTATGAGCAATAAGATCCTAAGTTCTAGTTTAAACGGACTCCAATTTTTAACAATGTACCAGATAGCAATAAGCTTCTAAAGAATTCCTTATGTTGAAAAGCATAATTTTTAAAAGTCATTTCAGGAAAACTTTTTAAAAAAAAATGCAAACTAGAAATGCTAGAAAAGTTTAGAAGTACCTTATCAAAATTCAAAAAGAAACCCACATGGGGTTGTCTCTTTGGCTAGTGCCATGGGTTCTCTCTCCCATGTTCTCAAGTTCTAGCATATTTTGGCTTATGTGATGCACATAGTTTGTGGATGATTCCATAGATCAAGTATTTTCTGAACTAATTCTGGGTTCCCTGTCACCAAAAAAAAAATCCAAAAAGAAAACATGACTGCAATAGTGTGTAGGTGTAATATATGTAAAAATGCAGTGGTATCCGTTGCATATGTGACAGCATTGGCATATGTGTGATAGCATTTGATTATATACCCAGACCATCTCATTTGAGATTAGCATCTTGATCAGTGTCTTGATTGATGGCTCGTTGAATGAAAATGCAAGTTTGTTTCTCACGAAATAAGGTAAATGAGAATTTCTCAAGACAATTTAAGAAAAAAATATATAGAGCAATAAGAATGGATTCACAGACCATCTGCTGGGCCTTGTGGATTACAAGAAATAACGTTCTTCTCAACAGAAAGGCAGATTATGTTGAGAGCATAAAAGAAAGGGTAACCTGTTATTTTTAAAGGACTGGAGCCTTCACATTCTCAGAGCTAACATGGTGAGGATCAACAAGAGGGTTTCTTTTTTCTTCAATAGAATGAGGTTTAATGCAGGGTGGAAACCATTGACTTCTGTTTTTTTCCTTTTGTTTACCTATCTTATTTTGCATCTGAACAATCCATTTTGCAATGTCAACTCCAGCCATTTAGTAATGAAAGTTGACACCACTTTTCTCCTAGAAAAGAAAAATAGAGGGAAAGTTTGGATACGTCTCTATTTGTTGAGCAAGGCAACAGGTTTGGAGTCAAATTTCTCATCTCTGAAAGGGATGTGGGAGGCCAGTAAGAAGCAGCGTAGCCAAGGGGACTGGAGCATTAAATCGAAGATTACTCAATCTTGTGTCCCCGCTGTTCTTTGGGCCATTTGGTGTATCCATAAAGACCATCTGTTCAAAAGTTGTACGCTCTATGTTGAGAATGCATGGGAAATGGTCATCAGAAGTATCCAGGATTGGGGCAGGTTTTGTTGTGTTGCGACAGCTATTATTCTCGCGGGTGGTCACCTGTGTGTGGCATAGTCTTTTTCGGGATAGTTGGTATTATGGGATGGATTGCTATTAGAATAGTTTTCATTTGATTATACTTTTATTATGCCATTGTTACTTTTGTCATTTGTGTATTTATATTTTAACTTTGGTGTTTCATTAAGGCCTACAGGGGTATAGATAGTTTAGTCTAGAACCCCATTGAAATTACTATATACTAGTTAATTCGGGTATAGCTATTAGGTTTGTTCTTATGAAGGAAACACCTTTTTTTTTCATTTCATTCTTACCGGGGTTTATTCATGCTTAGAATTGCAAGAATAATGTTTACCTAATCAAAACTTGGATAAAGTTCTGAATAGTCCCTTTTTTAGCTTTATTTGAGATATAGTATGTATCAATGTAATGCATATTGCATACATATGTTAGTGCGAGAATTAGGAATAAAAGCAATGTTGGTTCTACTTCTAACAGCTCATTTGAAACCTTTGTTAAACTAGCGGGCGATATGATGGATGCCGAATAAGGCAATCTTTAGAGGCACATTGGGAGAACATGTGAGAGATGTTCTAGGCATGTCTATGAGATTAGGACGTGGCATTGCAAGGGCAAGAGGTGTGAAAAATTCTCAGGAGATTGATCATCGAGGTGCGATGGTCGGGCATTGTCACATTCGCATCCTCCTCAATTAGATGTTCTTATTAACCGGAGGGTGACGACGTACTCGTTTTCTCTTTCTGTTGTTGTTTTGTTTTATTTTTTCTTCTCCTTTGTCACCCATTGCAAAATTGTACTATGATTTAAGTGATAATGAAAATGCGGTAACAATATCTACTTTCATTTCAAAACAAAAATGTGCTCATTAAAATTGGTAAAAATAATACTCATAATTGATGAGTTTACTATGTCCCATAATTATCTCTATTGTTTTAATGCAAACTCTTCACGTTTTGCACAGCTTAGCTTGCATCTAAACAAAAAGACAGCAATGTAACATGCAAGTGAATGAAAGGACAAAACCGTGATAAACATTAAAAATATGCGATTAATTTTAGGACAGTCGATATCAAGCATTGTACTCTATGGAAAACATTTATTTATTAAATCAAGATATAATAAGATATTAAAGTCAGTGAGAGTTGTTCATTTTTTTTTCATCTGTAAGATGTTAGTTAAGATAAAACAGATTTTGATGATTTCTACCAGTAATTGTAAATTTTAATTTCTTTTTAAAAAAACTAATGTGTGATAAATGTTAGGAAAGTATATTTTGTTGTCCTCGACATGTACTCAATTTTTTTTTAAGTATATACTTGTATAATGAAATACACATTATTACAAAAAAGAATGTAGTGTTTACTTTGAATGAATTAATGCATTTTTTTTCAAACTTTTTATGTACTGACCTATAATAACCTGATGTATATAAGATTAGGGGAAGGTGGGAACCCCAAAAGTTATTGTGGTAATGATATACTATAGCACTGTTTGGAAATAGGGTTGGAGTGTTTTTGAGTACGTAGAAAGTTGAGTTTTTTAAATTTGTTTTAAAACGGGAAAAAAGCTACACTTAAGGTGTATTTGTGTACAATTTTAAAGGAAAAATGAGAGAAAGTGAATGAATTTTGGTCAAAGGGAAAATGATGGCAAAAAATCATTTTCCCTTTGACCAATTTATATGTTGTTTGTGTTTGTAATGGAAAGTGATGGAAAAAAAAATTGTTGTTTGTGTTTGTAATGTAAAATGATGAAAATAAAAAACTATTGTTTGTGCTTGGGATGAATATGACAGAAAATAAAAATGCATTGTTTGTGTCTTAAAAAAGTGATACAAAATAACAAAAAAAAACATATATTTTGGCAGAATTTAAATAAAATATAAAAGCACCCTAAAATTACTTGTAAGATATTAGTTATACTGTGAGGTGGACTCGTGTAACATCACTCTTTTATAAATATGATGTATGATTTTAATTAACATATCTAACTATTGGAATGATCTCGTATCTCTAACCAATAAACTCCACTGAAAATCCTAACCATACAAACATTTAATCAAAGATATCTCGACCTACTTATCAATGAAAAAACTTTGTTTAATCCATGACCGACCCTTTGTTCTATTAATGCACCCCTTTAAATAAATAAAAAAAATCCCAAAGTATCAAATCCACATCAGTTTCATCTATTCTCCTGTTCATATATCTTCCCCGATTTTTTTTAGTACTAGCTTTCAATTCATTAGATCAATAATCCCAAAGAAACACACATACCATCGTCGGATCGTCTAACCAATCATTAAAAATCATTGTCAACCTAAAAAAATCAAATCACAAATCTAGTTTTAAGATTTATATTTATTAGATTTGTTAAGAAAAAAACCTAGATTTATTCAACAAATTAAAAAAATAAACCACAAAAATAGATGAAGATCTCAATATAGATACCTTAAGCAAAAACAATACACATAAAAAAAATCTATTCAACAAATAAAAAAAATAGATTCATTCAATAAATCAAATTAAATTGAATATATTAAAATAAATAAGTTTTTTGGATTGTTAAAATAATAAGTTTATTGGTGTGGAGAGAAAATCACATATTATTTCACTTTTCCTCGTCTAAGGTGATGGAATTTTTTTTCCCCAATCCTAATAAGACAAAATAACAAATGAAAAGCGAGGAAAAATATTTTCTTTATCTTTGTTTGGCACAAACAATAGGTTTTCCCTGTGCCAAAGGGAAAGTAGGGGAAAATGAGGGAAAGTAAAAAACTTTTCCTTTAACCACTTAAAAACCTGCTATTTGTGCCAAATAAACAAATAGAAAAAAAATTTCACTCACTTTGTCTTATTAAGATTGATGGGAAATTTTTTTCTTCTCATTCTAGAGGATAGAAAATGAAGGAAAGTGAGAAAATATGTAATTCTCTCCGCACCAACAAAAACAATCCTATAAACATTCATATAAAATCTCTCTTTGTGATCCTTGATTATGTTTTTTTTTCTATTCAATCTGATCTGATTTATTGAATGCATCTAGATTATTATTTTTTGAATAGATCTAGGTTTTTTTTTGGCTATTTTGTTTTTGCTTAACCTAAATTAATATCTTAGATCTACTTTTGTGGTTTATTTTTTTATTTGTGGAATAGATCTAGTTTTTTTTTTCTTAACTGATAAATTTCAATCTTAGATATAGATTTGTGGTTTGATATAATTTTTTTTGTTGGGTGGACGATGGTATTTTTTTTTTGGGTTGATTGGACGATGGAATGTGTGTTTCTTAACAGATCTCATGAATTGAAAGTCAATATTAAAAAAAAGAAAAAATGGGAAGTTACATGAACAGGAGAACAGATATATATGTGGATTTGATACTTTGATTTTTTTGGTCATCAGCCAAAGGATTCTTTTTTTTAAGGGGTGGATCAATAGAACAAAGGGCTAATAATGGATTAAACAAAGTCTTTTAATTAATAAGTATGTTGGTATCATCTTACTACCCTATTAGCTTACATTTGTACTGGTTAATCTTTTAAAACTTTATTTATTTAAATATATTTGGCAAGTAATTTTAAGTTGTTTTTATATTATATTTAAATTGACTGTCAAAATATGTTTTTTTATCATTTTGTATCACTATCTTGAAAACACATAAAATGCATTTTTGTTTTCTGTAATTTTTCAACACAGACAAAAACAACAATTTATTTTATGTCATTTTCCATTACAGGCACAAATGACAGTTTTTATTTTCCATCACTTACTGTTATAATCACAAACAACATATAAATTGATCAAAGTGAAAATTATTTCTTTTCCATCATTTTCCATTTGACCAAAATTCCTTCACTTTCTCTCATTTTTCCTTTACGATTGTGCACAAACACACCCTAAGTAACGTTTGGAAACACGTTTGAAAAATAAGATTTTGAATAAAATGACTTATAGACTTTGATTCTTGAAAAACACATTTTCTATGCATTTTAAAAAGCAACATTTTTACATTAAAAGTTGTAAGTAACTTTTTAATTAAGTCTGTTTTCTAAAACGCGTTTGATAACACATCTGAGCTTTCTACTTAATTAAAAACCAGAATCAACCCCAAATCCTGTTCCCAAACGCTCCTTTAATTAAAAATTGCAAACACATTTTTTTTCCTCAAAAAGTGATTAAAAGCTACTAGAATCCGATGGAGAGATAGTTTCCCACAAACTCATTTTTAAACTCATATTTTGATGAAAAGCTAACACTCATTCCTGTTTCTAGGCCTATATCAGCGCCCCCTCATTTGAATCAACTTGTTTAGTATGTTCAATCAGACACCTCCTGCTTGTTCAATTCGCTCGTTGCAAGATCTTTGGGATCCTGCGGCTCAGAGGGGGAAGAAGGGGGATAAGAGCAAGCGTGGGATGGTGTTGCTCTCGCTGGTCCCAACTTGTGTTTGGACTATTTGGCATTTATGAAACGAGGTGATTTTCTAAAGGTCTAACTACTATTTTGAAAACATGTGGAAGATGATTAGACGAAACGTCATGAAGTGGGGCTCAGGGATTGCAGGAGTGGCCTGCTTTCGGTTGGAGGAGTTCGCTCTTCTCGTGTCGGAATAGCAGTTGGGAGCATTGGAGTGAGTCGAAACCTTTTCTTGTATCTCCTTTTTCATATTCTTTTGCTTTTATTTAATGTCACTCTTTTCTTTTTTCTGTTCATACGTTCTCTGTTTTGTATTTATTTTAAAATGGAAACATCCCAAATTTAGTATATATATATAAAAAACTCCTTTGGCGAGGAGATTTTGGAGGTAAATCTTGGATGTGTTCCCTCATAATAAAACCATAATTCCAAAGTTCCAATCCCTGTTCAACGAATGGAAGAAGTGCAACTCTAAAGACCAAAATTTGGCGGTTCCTTAAAAAAAAAAATAAAAAAAAACTTTTATTAATAAGAATTTATTAAAATATATTTGTTTATGCATATTTTAAATGATGCATTTTAATTGAATGTTACAGTCCCTGTAGGTAAACAGTAAGACGATGAACGATTGGGTGATACACACACACCCTCCAAACCTAACTTGTCAACTTCTCCATGTTTTTGTGTGCACTGTGAGACCACGAATCATATAAAAACAAAACACACCAAACAGACCTAAAAAAAGTCATAAAAAATCAACAATAAATTAATAATAGACATGCTCCCATGCCACTATCAAGGCTTCGCTGTTTTTAAGATGGATTTATTGATGTTTGCACATAGCATAACCCAACGGCCCAAAGTTGGAGTCTAGTTTGCTTACATTTGTCCTTGCATACTATCAGACAAGAGTTGGTAGGGTTCCCTTTCCCACCAGAGACAAAAAAAAAAACCCACCACTTGTCTTTTGAAGCCATCCATCCAAAGTCAGAACCTCCCATTCACAAGAAAGAAGAGGGAGAAGGAAACGCCATGTAAACATTGATTCTGTTCAAGCTTTGTTATGATTTATGAAGTATGGATATACATTATTAACCTGCTGTGAATAATATAGAGAAGTATTGGCCAGAGCTAGCAGGCCTTTATTCAACAACGAATGGAGAATAAGCACGTGCACTCTTATTTACAACCCCTTTGTGCAGCCCCCCCTATATATGATCTATTAATATGATTTATTAGATCATAAAACAAGTAATTGTTTTATTTTATTTTTCAGTAAATGGGTATATACAATCTATTGAAATATACTTCATTGAAAGCATGTATTTTGTTACATGAAATATAAATTTTAAAAAAATCAAATCCTATAAATTATATAAGGTTATCCTAAGCACTTTCCCAAAGAAAAACAAAGAAAGAAAAAACAATGATAACTGAATTTACAAACAAAAAAACAAAAGATTACATCAAAAGAAAGCACCATTCCTTGATATGATGCATCCATGTTAGGCCATAGAAGTGGATAAGATTAGAACTGCAAATTATGTATTATATCATATAAATCAGCCAAACATCTGTTCCACAACATCAAGTTAAGCCCCAAATACACAGTTGAATGTCTAACAGGGAAAAAAAACATTAGACAACATTTCCTCTATATAAGTTCTACAACACAGTATACCACAATGCAAAGGGACTGCTTTTACCATTTCCATGTAACATTAGTCCTTCATATATATATTAGCCAGCAAGCACCTTCAATATATCAGTTCCTCCCACCACCACCACCAAAGAATCATTACCCCCTTCTCTGCAATGTTAGTAACTGATAAAAACACACAATGCTCACTCACATTCTTCTTGTTATTGGTATAATTAGCATCATCAGCAATTCGAACACACGAAATTCTTGATCTCCTCCATCACCTGATAGAAGTGACCAGTGTTCGGAAGCAGATAGAACCCGATCGTCGCCTTCTCGAGGTAAAGCAACCTCACATCCTTCCCCGCCTTCTTCAGCCCCTCGGCGTACGCCAATTGCCAATCCTGAACCAAATCCAACCCCGCCACGACAACCAGACTCTTCGGGAACCCAACCCCATCGAGGCTCGGCCCGTTCGGCCCGAACGGGTTGCACGCGGGGTGGTCCCTGTCCGCCCCCTCGGGCAAGAAAGCCTTCCAGTACCAGTCCCTGTCCTGCACCGTCACGAAGTACTTCCCGTCCAGCCTCGTCTCCGATTCGGTCCTCCCCATCCCCCCGAACATCGGATTCAGCAACACGTTCCCGCAGACCTCGATCCCCGATCCGACGGCCATCCGCGCGACGTGGTGCGCGATGTTCCCGCCGGAGCTGTCCCCCGCGAGGAACACGCGCGCGCGCCTCAGCCAGGGCCGGGTGGAGACCCACTTCAGCGCCGCCCACCCGTCCTCGTACGCGCACGGGAACCGGTGCTCCGGCGACCGGCGATAGTTCACGGAGACCACGACGGCCCCGCCGCAGACGCCCACGAGGCGGCGGCAGAGCGCGTCGTAGATCGAGCTGTTCGCGGAGGAGTGGGCGAAGCTTCCGCCGTGGAAGAAGAGGATCACGGGGACGACGACGGATTCGTCGTCGGCGTCGGAGGATCCAATGTCGACGACGGGAGCGGCGACGGGGGATGGACGGTAGACGCGGCAGAGGAGGGAGGAGGGACGGTCGATGATGACGTCGAAGGAGTAGACGCCGTCGACGGGGGTGGCGTTGGCGGGGACCTTCCGGTCGAGGAACTCGGCGAGGTGGCGGTCGAAGGTGCCGTCCGGGCGGCGGAGGAGATTGTAAGCGAGTTTGAAGTTTGAGATCAAGACCCACGTGTTCAATGGGACGACCATCTGAGAATCACAGATGAACCGAATTCAAGATCAACAAATGTCGAGAATCACTGAATCCCAAAAAGGGGGAAAAAAACATTGACAACAAAAAATTAAAAAAAAAACCCCACCTTGGCTTCATTCGCGTTCACTTCGTTGCTTCCTGCCATTTGTACGCGATGCGACTCCTCCTACAAAAACCCTAAAAAGGTCTCGGCTTTCTTCATATCAATCCAACAAAAACACGAAAACGAAACCACTCACTCACACACTTCGAATTCGCCAGAGACAGAGAAACCCAATCCTTCAAAAGCAATCAATGGCGAAAACGAAGACCAGAAAACAAAAGTTTTAACACAGAGAGGGTTGGGACTTGGGAGGAGAATCAAAAAGAAAAATGAAGAAGATTTAAAAAGGAGAGGAGGAGGAGAGTGAGAGAAAAGTGGGTGTAAAATAAGGAGAGATAAGACGGAGGAGACGACAAATTGGGCGGCCGAGAAATAAGAGGGGACTTTTGGGGTGGGACCCAAACCTCCTATAATTAGATTTTCATTAGGGGAACAATCCAAATAAACTGCCTCAAATCCATATAACTCCCTTTATTTTTCTTAAAATCAATGTAACCCCTTAAAACCACTTATATAAATTCAAATAACGCCCCAAATTAAATTTCTATTATAGAAAAAGAATATCCTTGTGAATATTCCATTTTATTAACATTTGACCTAAAACACAGCATACTAAAAATCCTTACAATTTTTTAAGAATAATTATAAAACAATGTTTAGAGTGATAAAATCATCATTCACACATAATTTTTCATATTTTTAACATATTATAAGAGATTTCTAATATATTAAAATTTTAACTATAGTTAACTGGATATAATAATTTTAATTTATCAATAAAAATTTAACTGCACAAATGTTCTCATATAGTTACATAAATTTTAGAAAAAATTCAACCCTATGCAATTTACATAGGGGGGGGGGGGGGGGGCTATTTGGATTTTTCCATGTTATTAAATACCCGCCACCACTACCACCACCCCTCGTTTTTAATATACATATATTTTTTTTGTTTCGGCGTTTTTCGGTCATCGTGAGAAGAAGGAAAACTCGACAAATACAAATGTGTAGAGAGAGAGAGAAAGAGGAGAGAAAAGAAGGAGAAGAAGACAAAAGTTTCCATTGTATGGCTGACGACAAACGCGCCTCCCGACAAAAACAATGCGCCCCCACCCCCCCTTCTTCCCTCCTCCCTCTGCAGGAGGAAGTTACCGTTTTGCCCTCACACGTCTCCCTTTTGTCTTTTAGCGGGTCGGCAGGAAGCGTGTTCAGCTGCCTATAAATGAATGACCACTGTTACACGCATTCGTTATGCACGTGATGGGGTTGACCATGGGCCGGGTTTAGTGGCCCGGACCATTTTTTACTTAGCTTCCGTTTGGCAAAGACCGCAGGGACACGGCTTTGACTGAACGCGAGAATCGTATTTTTGGAGCGTTGGGAATGTAAAGAAAAAGAGGCGTGAAATATCGGAGAAAGAAACTGAATGCAGAAACCAAAAATGTTGTTTGGTTAGCTAACTGCTTTTGTTAGAATTCACAACTGCCAATGCGCGTGGGACGCCTATCCAAACGGAGGCTTAGTGCTGGTACACACGCAGTCTATTTTTACAGTCTATATGCTATGATAATGTAGTATATACTGTATTAATATAGTGCATATTGCACTATTATAATATATACTGTTGCAGTCTGTTTTTTTATTTTTTCATCATAAAAAAAATACACTAATAATGTATCTCAATATGTAATTCATTTCATATAATAACATTCACTTCAAATGGTGAATGTATAATTTTATAAAAAATAAAAACTTAATGGATTGCAATTTAGGTTGCAATTAGGGCTATGTGTATCTTTTTCCTTTTTTACTATGTTTTTTTTTTTTAGTTTAACCTAAAACATAGAAAAAAAATTAAATAGGAGAGTTGAGCAACCTGAGTTTGAAAAATTTTGAAAAATCAAAATTATTTGGAGAATATCTGGGACACCTTCCGTGGTTGCGTTCGAGATTGGGGACAAAGGAGGTGCACTTTGATAATGGACGCACACTTGAGGATCACGGTTTACATAGGGGATCTTTCAATGACAAGCCTGGTTAAATATTTCTAACCGGCCCTTCGCCACTGAGACATTCCTTCCTTCCATTTTGTTCTAATTGCTTTCTTGTTTTGTTTTGTAATTTTGTTACTCTATTTTCTTCATTTCCTTCAGTGTTGTATTTTGAAATCTTCAATGAAATCGTGGTAACAACTATCTCTTTTTAAAAAAAATTAAAAATTGAATTTAGTTTATACATGATGACTAATCACAATAAAATGTGTACATCTCAATTAGATTTGAGAGATGAGATAAGTGATCGAAATGGTGTAGGGTATTTATAGTGTTATTGTGAAATATAAAACTCAAATTTTAAAATTCAAAATTCAATTTCAAATAGAGCTTTTGGTGAACATTCCCATTTTGGGAATCCCTCAAAACGAGACTATATTTCAAAAAGAAAAAGAATCACTGAATTTAGGCCTGTTAACGGATTGAACCCGGAACCAATCCGTGACAAAACCTGCCAGACCTGGATCCAACCCAAGACCCAGAGGGTCCTTGGGAATTTGGACTTGGACCTGTCGAACCCAGACCCTGAGAGGACTAACATAATATAAAATTAACATAAATTAAAAACATATCTTTGCAAAACATATATTAACATAAACACTAAAAAGATTTAAAATAAATTAACACAAATACATAAAATCAAATCTAGTTCTTAAAGTCTTACAAGTTCCAACAACACCCAACATAAATCATGTAACAAACCATTATTTTTTTGTCAACAAATGCGTAATAGCCTAGTAATATATATGCGCTTATATATCAAATGAAATGCCCTGCCCCAATTGCATGTTTTGAATCATATTTTCTTATTAAATTACATGTTGTTATATGAAATGAATTATATATTAAGATGTAATAATATATTTATTTTTAAATTTTTTTTTGTTATATACTATGATAGAACCTCATATACTATTATGGGGCAACAGATGAAACTACAAAACAAATTAAGTATATTAACACCAGTGACAGCTCCAGGACTTTTGTAGATGGGATCATGTAAAAAAATAAATTCTATAAAAAATTTAAAAAATCTCTCTTACCATATAATTATCAAAAGCATAAATCTTTTCTTTTGAAAAAAGTCAGTCATCACACAACACATCGGTGGGTTTGGCGATAGAACAACAATTTACATTTAAAAAAAAGGAAAATGATATTTCCAGCCCCCATTGCAGTCCCAATTGCAATCCACACTGGTTTTCTTTTTTTAAAAAAATCATACACTCTCTCATTGAAGTATATGCATGCAGTTATATGAAATGAAGTATATAATGAGTTGCATTAGTGTTTTTTTTTACATTGAAAAAGTAACAAATTTTTTTACGCCATACACTATGGAAAGAACCTCATATACTAAGATAGAGCAATATATATTACATTATCATAGTGTATGGAGCTGCAAAGCAAACTGTAAAATGGATTGAGTGTATCAGCACTCAAAAAAGAAACCATGAAAGAATCAAGAAAGAATGGTGGGCTGGAGGGGTCACTGGTGAGTTGGATTGTCATGATGACAGTAATAGTTTAAATTTTAAAAAAAAATTAAAAATTGATGGGATCAATTGACCCATTACGATGCATGTGGCTGTGCTAAGGTGTCACCGTGAGTCTAAATTGCTACCATGGATTGCTTTACCATGAAAATCAATCTTATTATAACCAAAAAAAACTGTGGAGGGGTAAAAAATGATGTATCACGTTCGGGCCGTCAAAATCTGTCCGCTCTGTTTCCTCTGACAGGTACCGTTTGGTTGTCAGTGATCCTCCTCTTTGAATGGACTGGACTCGAGGATGGATCCGTGAAGAGACAGCGTTGAGGGTTCACGATGGACCAATCGACTTGATTTTTGGTGTGGTTTAGACTAAACCTGATATAACCTCTGAGGCTGCCTGCGTACCCTCATTAAAGGATCAAGTCACACGTAGTAGTAGTTCCTCTTTTGGTTGTGGGATCTCGCACTCGAAGTGGTGATGTCCCTAGTCCTTCCGACAGTCGAGTCATCCCATTTTGTACGAGGGGTCTAGTGGAAAAATAGTTCTCACATATCTCAGTAGGGAGAGCTGATTCCCTATTTATGGTACCTTAGTGGGTGCCCTAGAATCAATTGTGGATCTCTCTTTAATCAGACGGATGGAGAGAGATCCTTGATTTAAGTGATCAAATATATGTATATATAGAGATTTGCATAATCAGACATTGATTATCCTTGATAAATGTTTGGGATTTTATGGAATCAATTAATGAAGTTTTCAAATTTAACATGTATTGTTGAAATTTGGAAATCAATTATTGATAACTCCAAATCCAACATATAATCTAAGATTTGCATGAGATTATGTGATCTCTGCATTGATGATCCTAAAATCATATTTTCTATTTGGGATTTGATCATAAATCTGATTTGATATTTTCTGGTGATCAGATATGGAGGGTTAGACGGGCCGGATCCATGCATAGTGGGCGATCCAAGTCGTGGACTCTCGTCAATTGGGTCATTTGTCACCAGTACGTGGAGCATAGTTGATGGACCTCATTTTTTGGCCCTACAAAATGTGTCGCCCATTTTTTTTTCCAAATCATATATTTATATGAACAGCATGCATGTATTTCAAAAGGTGTTAAAAATTACTTATCTAGTAATGTATATATATTATTAAAAATAAAATATATGCTCTGACAAATTATATGGACTTAATGTTTTAAAAATGTAAATTATGTTTAATTAACGCAACGAAAAATGAATAAAAGATCCAACAAGCGTTGAGATTTCACAAGCTCATTGAATCCACAAGGAAGAAAGTGAGAGAAAATTCAAAATATTATTGATAAAAACTGTAAACCATATATTACAAGTCTACTGTTTATACTAATAATAACATGTAATTAAAAAATATCAAAAATAGTAAAATTTGAAAACCAATTTTTCTGATTCTCGGAATTGATAGAGATCAATTTCGATCTATTATGATTGATATATCACAAATCTAAAAATTATTAAAAATAGAAAAATCGTTAATTTAAATACCTAAATGAATGAATTTTTTAAAAAATAAGAATTATTGGTTGTATAACAACTATCTTAAAGATCTTTTTTATATATTTTGCCATGTAAAATTTCGTGCGATTCCGTTATCGTGACCATTGATTTGCAATTTATTTGGTGGACCTCTTTTGGTGGTCTCATTTGCATCCTACATCATTAATAATGTACATATCTTATGTAAAATATTCAAATATATGATAATATAAATAGAATTTCATTGGAAAGGGGAAACTATGCATAACACTACAGGATGGCAGCGGGCGGGGTGGGACGGGTTTGGTAAATCTCAATATGAAATCCGCCAATAAAATCACATCCCAAACTTATTCTAAACCTATGACGGGTTTGATAATTCCGTCTCAAAACCCATCCTAACCAGTTTTTAAAAAATTCAGACCCGTCCCGACGGGTTTTTTAAACAACTCAAACTCGTCCCGTCCCATTCCATTTAGAAGAAAGCGAAATTAATAATATCAATTTTTTAAATATTTTTTATTCTTTTTTATATTATAAACTAAATAATTATCTAATATATATTACTAGATACATGTTTAAGTATTTTATAAATTGTAATAATAATAATAATAATCTATGATGAATTAATTGTAGTTATGTTAACTATTAATTTTGATGACATAAGTAATTTAAATAGGGTATAATGGGGCGACACGAGATTTGTCCTTGAATCCCAAACTCAATTCATATCTTCATTAGGTTAGGACGGGTCGGGCTCGGGTTTGACATTTAGGAGACCAAACTCGTCCCAATAGATTCAGGTCCTCAGTTATTTTTATCAACCAAAATCCATACCACCCATGTTTTCATTTTTTTAAAATGATAAACATCACCTAATGAGGTATACATTCAAATAAAAAGTGTATATCCCTCATTTTCAAATTAAATGAATATACTTTTAGTAAGTATAAGGAAAAAATAATAAGATATATACATCGTGTAACGAGACATATATTTCACTGGACTTCTAATGGAAAATGTAGAACTGCATTTTTAGACGTTAAAAAAAAAAGAGTGTAACAGCTCCCCCTATTTACCATATCATACTGCCAGGGGCGGCGCTACGTTTTGTGTGGTGGGGTCAATTGACCCCACTGCGCACACACACACACACACACAAAAAACACAAGGTTTGAAAAAACTAAAAAATTGTGAACCCCAAAACCCTAATATATCCAAATTAACAAACAAAAAAAATGATAATAATAATAATGTTACGTATGTACAATTTCAGTCTCAATTCTAGTTAAAATGTGTTTTGAGTTTTTTAAAATAGTATACTCATCTAATGAAGTACATGTTTTTTATAAAAAATGAAGTATATACTCCAATGAATTACATAAATACATTTATAAAAAAATGTAAAAAATTTCTATTGAAATATATACTTCGTTAATGTGAGTATACATTCATTGCTCTTGTATGTTAATCTGAATCTCTCATCACTGCATAATCGTGTATGAATAATGAACAAAACCCCTTAACATTACACCCCGTTTTCCTTTACCTGTTTGTGTATCAGAAGCCCCTTTTTATGTATTTATATTTATAAAAATTTTATTTTACAGATTGTGCCATTTATTCAATGGATAAATTTTATTTTATAGACATATTTAATAATGTTCATAATGAAATTATCATGCAATGATTTCAAAATATGAAATCTCGTCGATGGCTATTGTAAAAATTTATATATTTTAATAATCATTGATCTCATTTCTTTGGTGATTTATTTGTTATTAATGTAAGTTGTTCTATTTTTAAAAGAAAATTTTATGTTTTGATAAATATATGATAATAGTAAATTTTAAAAAAAATTTGAAAAATTTATTTTTTTTAATGACCCCATCTATAAATATTCCTAGAGCCGCCAGTGCATACTGCCATCCCTAACTACGTATACACATTTCATGCAACACATATTTCTCATATTCAATGCATTGGAAAAATGGAATGCTTTCCATGGGGTTAATGAGACCATAAATGAAGGAATGTGATAGGGAGAGATTAACCAGCCTTCCATATCTACACACTGTTTAAAGAGGAGAACATTCAATAGACAGGTAAGCTCTTTCTTTTCTCTGTCTGGACAGGCAATGAATTCCCCATTACTTTTTGTGGTTATCCCTAACATCCCCCTTTTTTTCTCGGGGGGTGGGGTTCCTATTCAATATCTTTCTACACTTGAAGTGGAACCCACTTTTTCTTTCTTCTTTGTTTCTGTTGTGAAATTGGTTTTTCTTTTTCTAGGACTAACCAAAACAGTGGGAGAAGCTCTGTTGGTGGTGAAAGGCATGGAAGTGGTTCAGCTTCAAAGGCGTTTTGTTGAGCTCCTGTCATCCATGTTCACTGAGGTGGGTCTTTTGTGAGAGGTTTCACAAAAAGAAAAGAAAAAAAGAAGAAGACCCATCTGGGTTTAGTTTGCTTTTCAATAAGAGTTCTTTATATTTTATTTGTAACTGATTTTCTATGTTTTTCTTTTTATGTGATTGTAAATTTTTATAGGGGTATCTGGATGAGCAGTTCATCCAGATTCAGGGATTGCAAGAAGAAGGGAGCACAGATTTTCTGGTGGAAGTGATGTCTATGTTTTTTCAAGATTCAGAGAAGCTCATGCATGAGATGAACATAGCCTTGTGAGGAGATGCTTTTATTCTTTTTATCAAATTTTTTATTCCTTTTTTGATTTTGTGGGATTGGTAAAACAAACTCTTTTATTATTTTTTTGTTCTCTCTTTTTGATTCATGTGTTTATGTGAATGACTGAAGAGATCAGCAGTTTGTGGATTTCAAGAAAATTGAAGCAAATGCTCACCAGTTGAAGGGCAGCAGTGCCAGGTATGTTTTCTCTAATGCACATGTGAAAAACATCATTTGTTTCTGTGGAAAAAATTGTTTTTTACCTGTTATGTATTTATCCTCACAGTGCTTTTAGGAGACATGTAGAAATATAGTTTTTTCAGTGGCTATAAGTAAAAGAATAAACCTCGAAAAGTATGTGAAAACCCAATTAGACAATCCTTAATCATTCCCCTTTTGCATACTGAACACATTTTGTTGTTTGAAGTATATACTTTTCCAATGAAGTAAGTAAAAAAGTGAAATACATGCTCGGATGATTTGAATGCATACATTTTTACATTTTTTAAATTGGGTACATACTGAGATATTAGAGTATATACTCCAAAAGAGATTTCATGTTCTACGTCAGTTGATGTGGCGTTTACATTAGCGTTTGTGTATCAGCGCCCATCTATCAATTAGTCATGGACCTAGTTATAATTATGCATATTTGGGTTGCGGGGAAACTTGATATGAATGTATGAGTGTGTGTTGAAACAGCATGGGCGCCAAGAGAGTTAAAGATGTGTGCGCCGCATTTCGTAGCTTATGTGAGGGGATGGACAGAGAAGGGTGAGCCTGCATAATTTATACTTCAATGAAAAAAAATGTCATTTTATATTCATTACAATTAGAACTCTTCCTCTGCAGATGTCTGATGTGTTTCCACCAGCTGAAACATGAGTTTCCTCTTGTGAAGGGCAAGATTGAGGCCCTGTTAAGGGTGAGCTAACAATCTCTCTCTCTCTCACACAGGCACAACCAGTCAATCACATTCATTTGCTCAATCATTGTTTTTTGCAGTTGCAGCAGCAGATAATAGCAGCTGGTGGGGCAGTCCCAGTGGTGGAGCCATAGATGTGGAAATCAGTGATGTATAAATAGGCAAAATAATGTTTTACTTTTTCTTTTTCTTTTTTTTGTACTTTTTTCATGGAAGTAGCCATTTTTATTGGAAGAGGACAATGGAGCATCTGCATTTTGACATCATTGGGGTGATATTCTTGGTTCTTTTATGACTATTGGAAGTTGCTGTTCTTGTAGCTTTTTGTTATTGGCAGATATATGTGGAGTCCTTTCTTGATTATACCTGTAGATTGAAAATGGATTATGTGGATGAGAGTGGTGATGTTGTGGGAGTCAGTGATCCGATTCATATATCCCTTCTACCATACCCTGGATATCTTATCTTTTTCTTTCATTGCTTTGCTTTAATTCTCTTTAATAAAATTGGGATAAGATGCCTACCATTTTCTCAAAAAAATTAAAAAGGAAAAAAAGAATGGTGATGTTGTAACAAGGTATATCAGGAAGTATAGCCATGTTTTTGTCATTATTGTAGTCCTAGCATGTTTTGAATTATTTTTAAGGTGTACATTTGTCTAATGAAAGTATGTATCTATACACAAAAATAAAATGAAATAAATGAAATGCACATATACTCAAATGAAAATTATATGCATAACCTTTTGTATTTTTCTGATATATATTGGCACCAAATGGGGTATGCATAAGGGACTGTAGAAATAACTATTAAATGCCCCCAAACACCCACAAAACAAAATGGGGAAGATGCAGCATGCATCATGGGACAAAAGAACTTGTATAGTATTACAAAAAAATAGCATCAGTTGCACACTAATCAACAGTTGAGTGTGTTTAAATTGTAAAGATGTAGAGGTGAAAGTTGCTATTATCATGAATCTTTCCAAATCACCTTGTACAATTCATCTCTATCCAATTGCATATAATTTAACTTGGAAATTTTTTACTTCAAAGGTGAGAGATCAACACACATGCATGATAGGGAGAGAACAAACATATATGTTTCAAGAAAGATGAAAACTGAATGCGGCTTGAATGCAACTTCACAATAGTTTGATGGAGGCGGCTTGAATGCAACTGAATTGTTTGTTTCAAGAAAGATGAAAAACATATAAAAAATGATATGGAAACAAGACTCAATAATTAAATAAAATCGTTTTCATTCTATCAAAACTGAGATATACAGCAAAGACTACACACACAGACATGGAAACTAATTTCCAATAAATGGAAGGACCACTAGCATCATATGGTTTGCTCCCATTCCATGAAACATGACTGGCATCTGTTTTGATCACACAAGTCACATTTCTTTTTTACACTCTTTGCTTCTTTAAGATTAAGAAAAAACAAACATTCATGTCTGAGCTAAAAATTTCTCAGATGCATGATTATTTGTAATCACCAGACAATTGAAAGCTGTTCATGAAACTTTTTTTTTTTGTATTATTCTGCGCTTTCTAAAACTGTTTATCAATTAAAAATGATAAATGGTGCTGCATCCCTTCGGTTCCATTTCACTTACTCCATATCTTTTTTTGTTCTTCAAAGCTTCCAATCACGGCAGACTGGACTCTATCTCCCAACATATCAGTGAAATGACCATAATATGCTTCACTGTCCAAAGATTTTAATATATTTACCAGTCTTCCATGTTTTGTATCAATGTAAACCTGCCCATCCACTGAAACATCACCAGTGGCTGAGATATTGATTTGTGTTTCTTGCAAAACTAGCCTTATCAGAGGATGATTTGCCAAAATTATTGCACCCAGTATTTCACCCAGAAACATATCCTGTGGACAACAAGTAATGCAGTCAATCATGGAGCAAAAATCAACCTATATATACACTAAAAGGAAAAATAAAGACATAAAAGAAAAAATAATAGAATGAAAAGCAATATAGTATAATTCATGCAAGAGCAAGATGAGGTCTTACCATATGGTGGTATCTATGATGCAATTGTTGTAGATGATGCAACCTTGACAGCAAACGATGAGCGAAAACAGCCTCAGGTGTCTTGATCCTCAGCTGCAATTTTTGAATAACCATAGGAAAAGAAGAAACTCTTCGTTGGACATCAAGAGGTACAAATGTAATGTCAAGTCCCGACTCTATGACTGTTTTTGCAGCCAAAGGGTCAAGAAACATGTTGAACTCAGCGTATTTGTTTGATGGAAAGGTAAAAACATTTCCTTTCTCTTGTTCATTGTCAGCAATAAGCCCTCCAACAATATATACTTTCTGCACAAGCAAACCAAACTTAGAACAGCATGATTTGATGGATTCTTATTAAAAAAAATTATTTAAATTTAGCAGAAAACTATAGTTTACAAGTACAGAAAGCGAAGGTATCAGAAAGTGAGCATATCTATTCTTGATCTATTAAGATTCAAATCTTGTTCAATAGAATATTTCTTTTAAGAAATGAAGTGCACAAGTTAATGTAACATGCCTAAGATTACAAAGATTTATCTAATTCCTAGATAAATGGAACAAATCATAAATTTGTTGAGCTATTTTGGTGGTATTTTATTGAAATGAAAGGGGTTGGAACTGTTATAGATATATGAGAGAGAGATTTGCGCTTGAAAATTAAATTCTTGCATCTGTACAGGAAGAAGATTTCTGACCAGAATAAAAGTTGCTATGTTAAAGAAAATATAGGCAAATCGTCTGAAGCTTAGAAACTCTGCACACAAGACACCATTTGAAAAACTGTTCCCGCAGCTTGTTTTGGATACGTGGGAGAGACATTAAAGAAAATTAAGAACATTGCTCCCAAGGAAAAAAATTCTAATCCAGAAAAAGGAAAAAAAATTACATTTAGGAGCATAATCTTGTTAGGATTGATGATGTGGAATCAATAGGTTATCAGACAACCATGCAGCGGAGGCCAGAGAAGGAAAATTAGGTCACCACAGTAAATAAGTAGTCTTTATCAGTTTAATACACACTAAAAATGATTGGATCCTAGCAGATATTGCCTCCTATTTACATGAAAGAAGAACGATTTTATATTTGGGCTTGGCAAATGATACCAAACAATACAAAACTTCCAGAAAAACTGTTGTCAAAATATTTCCAATGTATTTTCCATTTTAGGAAACTATTACCAGTTTCTAAACAGTCCCTATGAATGTGTCATGGATGGGAATGCGTGCTAGTTTCAGCTCAATAATTCTTAGTGAGCATAAAAATCAATAAACGTTTCCAAATAAGCAAAATTCTCTCAACTAAATTGATACAAGTCTAAAATACAGATTAAGGCATAATGGAAATTATTTTGGTGGACCAAATAGCCTTCTGTAATATTGTTATAAACAAACAATTCACAATACACATGACATGAGTATTGATAACCCGCAACATCATCTTGCAATTCCTTTGAATCAACTTCTTCAAAACTGCTTGTGAAGTTTCAGTTCTTGTACACAATCTTTTCTGAAATGTAAATTTGTATATCCACTTTACTATCCCCAAAAGGTCATTCAACCATACCCCATGTCAATTTATCATCCTCAAACACGCAGTATTTTCAGAATCCTCGTTCACTACTCATTTGTATAAAAAAACTGCCAAAAGATAGGAGGATTCAATCTCACTCCTACTGGTACCAATGCCTACACTCAAGCAATTCATATAGTTTTTGGGATACTCAAGAACATGGATAAAAAAAATCCATCGAAAAGCAATGTTAATACTATATTTCACATGGATCACTCATAGTAATTTAGGAATATTTATGCATTTCCAACAAACGCATGATATAGTCCCCAGTGGTCATAGTACAACGGTTCAGGGCTTAGCGGTGTTATCGATAAGTCATGGGTTCGAGTCTTGGCGCTGACTTACCCACCTGTTTGTTAGCGATTATTCGAAAGAATTTTCCGTGAGACCGGGACAAATAGGCGGATGTAGCTTTCCCAACTCGTTAGCCACGGGGGTCCCTCCGATATCAAAAAAACAAAAAAAACAAACGCATGATATATTCTCTATATGGAAATTCACTCATGCGTAAGGTTTTCTAAAAGGTTTCAAATATCAAACACATATTTTAATAAGAACACATTTTCACCTTATCAATAATCTTCATTTTATTTTATTTACAATAAAAGAATATCTGAACACTTGCTTACCTGAATCAGTGATGTTGCATTCTTGTCTGAAAGAAGAATTTTGGCTAAATTAGTCAGAGGTCCATTCGTCAATATAGTTACTTTAGATCTGGGATCCAATTCTTGAGATAAAGAACGCCAAACCTCTAAGGCTAATGGTTGACGAAGTTCAGGGTGATCAGTATCTCTTGGAGCTCCAAACTTTACAGAGTTTTCAGCAGTGTATCTGACATATGATTGTAGAATATAAGAAGTTAGAAGACCTACCAAAAAATGAAGCAGATGGAAGAAACTAACAGATTCCTTGTTCTATTGACAGTCTCAAAAAGAGATGAAACTGATGATTCCAAATCCAGAATCAAATACAAATAGTAAAGCAAAAGGATGGTGCTCTTCTTATTTTACCCACATAGCCTCTCCCAACTTCTGAACATAGATTCAAAGGTCCAGAAAAGATTTTACTAACTTTTATAACAAAAAATTAGAACAATAAAAATAAATAAACGTTTTCTAATTCTCACAGCATGTGTGCAAGTTCCACTTGTCCGCATATAAAATAAATTGTATGATGTTTATTTAATCAGTTTTAAAGGAAATACTAGCAGAAATTTCTATATCCAGAGGTTAAACATAAAAAAATTATAAGTCAGATCATGGAACTTTTCTGTGATGGATTTCAATTGGCTGGTAACTTTTTTACAATTTAAACAGACAACATTAGATAGAGAATATTACATGGGAGGGTGTGGTTTAAAATTTTCAGAAATTGGGGCAATTGTGTTATCAACAGGGAAGGCTATATGGTGGTAGAATAACATTACAGCTAGTGAGTTAAATGATTACTTTGTTCACTGTGCTTTTTTGTGAATTGGTCCACAAGAGAGGAACGATCATTTTTTATGCTCCATTACTTTGCAATACAAGTTTACTCACTTTAATGTGGAGAAACATGATAATAGAAATCTTTAACACGGCTACCTAGGATATATTGATGCAGATAAAGCATTGTATATTCTATACAAGTTCTACCACTGGTAAACCTACGATGAAGAATCAGAAGCATTTGAGTAAATATAGCATACTCAAGATGCTACAAAACAGATCCATGGCCTTTGCAATATATAAGGTAAGGTTGAATAAGTTGAAGAAACTATTACTACCTTCGAGGACTTCGAGGCAAGTGACGTGAGAGTCCATAAAGTGTATCAGAGTCAAGAAATCCACCACTACCATGAGGAATAGCTTTCACATATTTGCAACCCCCAACAGCAGCAAAAGATGGATCTGGTTGCCCAAGTGCAAACACATCGCCCAAGCCAACGGGAATGTCATCACGACCCATCATATGCAGGATATCATAAATGATATCTATTGTTGCGGCATTCGCCCAACCAGTGGCACTTACTAGTATACCCTATGAGGAAGAATTTTAATTCAGAAGAGGAGAACAAATAGAAACGAATGCAAGGATTTTATTCCTCACTAAGGCCTAAAAGGCAGTCTTAAAAGCAATTGTACTGCCACAAGTCCACATAAATATAAACTTGTACATCTATGATGATCATTACATCAGTGAGATCTGATAAAAAGGTGTATTCACGTGAGGTGAATCATCAACGGAGAAATATTTACTATACCTTGAGGTTAATCACTTCCACAGGTACTTTTAGGAGATAGATGAGAGCTAGAAAGTCTCCCGCGCTCATGTCCATGTCAAAGATGACAGGTTTTCCCACTTCTCGAGATGCAACATTCGGCTTGTAGAGAACTTCTTTGTAATATGAGAACTGAGTTGTGAAATTAAATCGCCCTGTTTGGTAAGGTAGATTTAAAACCTGTAACAGAAAAATGGCCCAAACAAATATTATATACTTCCTATTAGAAAAAAAACTCCAAAGATCCTATGAAGCAAACCTGAATCGAAACATGAAATGCTTGCCTTATTTTAAAAGAAATAAGAAATCAATGGTGTACATTAAGTGAGATTTGTTTTCATAAAAAACAATCATAACTTTCTGGTTTTTAAATGCCAGATAAATGGTCTAATCATGATGATATGTCACTAAATTATTTGAACAAGATGGATCACAAAGGCAGTAAGATTTTAATCTAACCAAGAGCCTATAGTATGTACATTTCACTCCAAATTTTCCCAAAATAATAGTAGATCAAATTGAAAAATTCCTTGGTTAGAAAACATAATTGAAGGTTTCCTTTCAGCTTATTAGGAGTTAGTTTCTGAGTTTACATCTTTCTATGATGGACATCAGTGAGGAACAAATGAGATCATGCTTCTAATAAAATTAACATTTATGAATCCCTTTGCAAAACTTCAGACAACAGCAACGGTTGCCTTGTTTTTCAATAATAGCTACTTTCCCAGAGTTTGGTAGATAGCATTGCTTTTCCTCATTATTAGTTCTAGCTTTTGACTATGAAGTTTCTTCATCAGTAATGCTTGGTTCATTGATCTAAATATGAAAGTCAGATGAGACTGAAAAAAAACTTCAAATGTATTTCATTATAAATCTAGACAGATGAGCTACACATTTTCACATAGTATTTTTATTAGTTTCAACTCATAAATCATATTTTATAAGGGTTCTATATATTTGAGGGGCAAATAACAAATTCTAAGTTCTAGAATTCAAAATTACCATTTGACATCTGAGCAAGTGTTTTCCAAACATTTTAAGATTACAAATTCCACAATTTGTTTTAAAGCAAAAAAAAGAAAATTATTTTTTCATTTGCAAAGTTAGACAGCCTAATATGGAAGCCCTCAAGGAGTACTCTTTAGTGTGATGCTGCACAGTAAGATCAGATTCTACATGGGCTTGATAACTTTCATTTTCCTGTCCAACTCTTTGACATGTATATCCTTGACCCATATTTTTATTTTCAGTCATTCATCATGACAAGCTCTATGTTCAATAAAACTAAAACTATCAGCCAGCTCCCTGAACTCTCCGGTTTAAATTGAATTTTGAGAAAAATTGAATGAATTTAGATTACATAATGTACCACTCATTGATTGTTTCCAAATATCTTACTGAAAATATGTATACTGTCAAAGTTGGGCGAGGCTCAATTTGGAATGGCTAAACCAGAGTTGAAATATTCTATTCAATTAAATTATTTATCTAATAACACACTTCAATGAACTAACATCCAACACCATGTTCAAAATGATTAGATTTTTACAACAAGATTATATTCAGTTAAAATTTCCGCATATATCCAATATTCTTCATCAGGGACAGCTCAACTTACAATTTAGATTTCCCTAGCTTCTTTTCTCAATACTCAATTCTTCACAGCTAAACATATTAATAGCCTGGAATTTGAAGAAATCATTACGGTGATTAGCAATTTAAGAAAAATAATTATTTTTCCAATTAGTTAGATAGAGTGGCGTTCATAAGCTATCATGACAAAATTTATAACCTTCAATAAGAATTTGGCTTTATTGTTTTCAAAGTAATTTATTGGGATTTTGCTAGAGAATCTGGATGCCAAAACTTTGGCAGTAAATATGCTCTCATATTTTAATGTTACTTGAAGAGGATTGTGGGGTCCAAATTGCGCATAGGATGCTCATTCACCACG
This sequence comes from Acorus calamus, assembly GCA_030737845.1. Lineage (NCBI taxonomy): Eukaryota > Viridiplantae > Streptophyta > Magnoliopsida > Acorales > Acoraceae > Acorus > Acorus calamus. Next base: position 23,851,276 of record CM060873.1, read on the forward strand.
GCCAAACTGGCGAAATAGTAAATGCATTATTGACGATGAGCTTTTCAACTTTTAGCAATATGTAGAAACCGATTAACATGGTGAAGGCTATAATATCATAAAACATAAGAAAAACAGTTATTTTAGATGTGTAAAATAATCCAGGTCATGTTTATATACTTACATCCAGAAAACTTTTAAAAAATTCTCTATCTAAGGGGCTGTCAGCATCTGTGTTTGGTTTGGCCTTTTTTGCAACAAGCACACGCACTGCTTCTGGACCAGATACCTCTTTTGTGTAACCATCCTGTATCAAACAGTTTAATAACAGATCAATTTAGGCAAAATGCACCCTGCTGAATGCTGCATGGAGGTAAAGAAAATGTCAAGTTTTCAAACTAATCGAGCAAATGAGTATCAAAATGAAGGCTCTTAGAGTCCTTAGTAGAACCAGAATATGATGTTGTAACATTAACATGATAATTTCAAAATATTGGTTATGCAAATATTATTGATGGTTGTCATACGCAATGCACAAAAATATAACAAGCCATGAGCATGAATCAGTTCAATTGATACTTCATATTTGCACATGAGAAAAATCCATAGAAAATGAAAATATATAAAGAATCATTCCCCATAAGAAAATCAACATACCTCACATTTTCCTTTGCCATTTTTCACTAAGCAGAATGGATCTCGTAAGCTATCCTGAACATGACCACTATGTACTCCATCTTTCTGCAAATTGAACCTTGGGATTAAACGGCCATTGAAGAAAGGATTTGAGCCATCAGATACACCATATGGCTTATTTGAAGTAACTACTGTTATGTTCAAATATTCCATCTCAGCAAACTCATTTTCACCATCATGGTTGTGTGAATTGCGCATGATTGAAACTGCCACACCAGACATGAATGAGTCCCACATAAAATAGCTCTGCAAGAATTTGCATCAAATTATTAGAAAGCATATGATATACATAATTATCAAGAATAGGAAAATAGTAAGCATTCCTATAATAACAAAAGACTTATGACTCATCATCAATACTCTTACCGTATAAAATCGATCATCAAACCATGTATCACGTGCCATTTTCAAAGATTGAAAGACATACTGTGCCTCGTATGTATTCTGTCTCTTATCAAATTCCTTGAAAAAGTTTTCAGTGATGGGGATGGAGTTAGTTGCATCCAGAGGAACAAGGGTGACCGGGATTCCAGAGTGGAATACCTGCAAGGTAACAGCAATTCTACATAACTATCATGCACAAAAAAAGGTGAAAAATTTATATCTGATATGGAAAAAATGCCAAATTATGTACTGCACACAAAACATCCATATAAATGAAATGTTGACATCAAAGAGATGAGAGCATTATCAACATGTAGAATTTTTCATGGGTTCCTTTAAATACTCACTATTTTTTATTTGTGATTTTATTAACATAGATTATACATATTAAAGACTACGATGAACACGTATGCATTGTATAATTCTTCTTTGAATCTCAGGTTACTTACTAACATGAATTGACATGTATCACAAAAGCAGAATTCCTTCCCATCTCCCACTTCATAACAGATCTTAAATCAAAGAGATCCTTCACATTCAAAACAATGTTGTAAAAAGCATTATGCGCTAGTCGGGTAGTTGAGAGACTAGGGATTAATCGGCTAGGAGGGGATTGATCGGGGAATAATCAATCATTATTTAGAATAATAAATATAAATGCATATACATATACATATAAGAATTTTAGACTACAAAATAATAACAAAGTAACATCAAAACAAAATTATTAATATAAGCATAGTAGGGATGACAAAAAAATTAACTAATAGACATATAATATATAAGGTAACTTAATAGCTTATTAGTCAGCTAGGAATTAAATGGAAAAACGACTAGGCGCTAAGTGTTGCAGGGTCTAGGCCTCGGATTAATTGGGGCCTAGAAGTGATTTTTAGAACATTGATTCAAAACTCTCCTCCATGAGACAGATAATTTTTCATGTAAAAACAAAGCTATCTAATAATAAAGATAAAACTAGTAACTCATTACATTCCATCAAACAACTAATGGAAGCATGGAGCATTCTAAAGGATAGCTTCCTGGCTCGTTTCACATGGAAAATGAGCACTTATATGTTCAATGGCACAATTTTGGAAACCCTCATAATTACAAAATAGAGATAGTAGAAGGGAACAATTGAAATAATAGACATATTACATGTATCGAATTGAAAAGAAGGAAAATTCCAATTGCATGTCTGAATCAGTATACAAATGTCCACAATATTTGGATAGTGAAAAGTATAGCATATAAGTTCCATTGTAGGTCTAACCAAATATTCCTATACCAAATGACCCGAATTCATTTAAAAAGAAAGACGTATCAATTTTCTGGAGTACTTCTTCCCAGACAAAATCCACGATTTTTGAAATTTTCAGATCTTTTCCCAGTGAATTGATCAAAATTTCTTTCTAATAACATATGTAAGGGCTTAGAATGTAGTTCTTGGAATAATAAAATGACTTATTGAAACTATGCTCTGATATGAACATAAAGGAAAAGCATATATATAGAAGCTGAACAGGTAAACGAATATTAAAACATTTATGGAAGGTCTAGTAAGCACCTGGTAAGCAGCGAATGGATCCCCAAAGATGTTGAATTCGGCATACGGATTGCTGGTATAATCTGTAAATAAATTTCCATGATCACCACATTGTCGAGGCTTACAAGAAGGACCAGCATTCTTAGGGCAACAGCCTGTTGGGTTTTTTGATCTTACACCACCACCCATGACATAAATGTGCTCAATATTTTTCTTCAAATGAGGATTACTCATTAGAAAGAGGGCAAAATTTGTGTGCGCTCCAATAACAAATACAACAGTAGGACCTGAAGATATTGTATCAATCATCACTTGTTGCGCAGTAGGTTGCCGGAGGGGAGAATATTTCCTATGACCCTGGTTACAATGCATGAGCTTAATACAAAACTGATATGAAAAAATGAAAGCACGAGATTTTTCATCCCTTTCTCTACATACTGTAAAAACGAAACTGAAGCACTGAGCCTGACCAAGAGCTTATAATATGTGTCGATAGAACAAAGGTTAGACATTCATTTCTAGATGTCCTTGAATTCAATATAAATCATGATAGTTTTATCACTAGTATATTCCAAATGATTCAGTGAACATAAAAATATTGATCTGGGACTTTGTACTATATACACTATGATTAGCCACTTTAGTTCATAATATAATATTAAATTTTCCATATAAATCCATGATTTGTGTTGAATGCAAAAAGTTTGAGATTACATGGGGTTTTTTAAACTCTCGCTGTGTTCCTCATCACAAAAAGAAAAGATTGGGATTCACTCCACTTATAGAAACACATTATGTACCATATGGCTTCCAAATTACCGCTTGGCAACACCATTGACAAAATATCATACAGAATCAGGATTCTGCGTTGATTTGAAAATGGGATGCCTTTCTCCTACATTCTCACTAAATAAAGTAAGTAACATTAATGATCTCTCCAGGGCAACAGTTTATATGAATATAAAGATGGAATTCACATGCATGCAAAGGAAGAATTGTCATTTTGATAATCATTTAATTTCAAGTGACATATTCTAGCAGTCATATAGCATGCTGGGAGTAATTAATTTTTTTCAGCTTATCCTTTATTACTGATCTCTGAACCTTCTTGATCAATCTACTTCTCAGGTGGGAATGAATAGGCAGAGTACAAAGTTATAATTTGATTATAAAAATCCTCATTTTCATTGGGAAAAACAAACAGGTGAACTTCAAAAGTATTGAATACATGATGAAATTATCATGTACTATAAAAATCTATTTCAAATTGATGGCTGATTAATCTTGAGACCTGATCGCAAGTCGAGCACAAGCATACTATTTAGTCAAACTCAAAAAAAAGAAGGAAGTACATCAACAACTGATAAGCCAAACGATGAGAGAATATAAAGCAATTGTACCTGTGGAAGGAAAGCTCTTCGTATTCCATAATTAGTATTCACATCCAACCTGCCCCCAAGACCAACCGGAATAGCTTGTCGATAACGACATTCACCAGACGTTGACATACCCTTCCATTCAAAGAAACACAAAAGAAGATATTAAATATATATATATATTCAAATGCGGCACCTAAATGAATCAGAGAATGGAAATGCTCCCAAGAAGGCATGCATAGGTTTATACCTGCTCGATAATAGGAAGATACCCACCGACATCTGGTAGTATAGTTCCATTCGCCAATATACCGCCCTCCCCTCCAACTCCGATGGGGATATCATCGCGACCCATCATGTATAGGATGTCATACAATTGGTTCACCGCGTGCCCTGCATCGGTCCATGCATTCGCACTGATGGTGACCGCCTAGACCAACAATTCTTTCAATCAGTGCACAACTTTCAGAACAGGGGAGTTTTATAATGTGCCCATTCAATTACCAACACAAACTCAAATTGGCATAAATGAAAATGGCGCTGATACACCAAGTCATTCATGTAGTCCAAACCTATTATATATTTTCTCTAACAGAAAAAACGTAAAAACAAAATGTTAGTCTCAACCTCGTTCTCAGTCCCAAATGCAATCCTACACTCCTACTCTAACAAATTGTATGGACTCATTTATAAAATGTGTAAAAAAAATTCTAACAGAGGTATATACCTCAGTACAATTAGTGCAGATGGCCAACGAAGTAAAAAGGGCAGTAAAATGGGTTGAATGTAAAAATGATTTATGTAAAAAGGAAAATATTAGACTCAGTTATTATTACCAATCAAAACTCAGACCATATGTTATCATTTTTATAAAAATAATAACATATGAGGTATATGTTTTAATAAAAAAATGTATATTATTTCATTTTGAGTTGAAAGAATCCATTTTTTGTAAGTGTAAATTTTTTTTAATAATGTAAATACATCGTTTAACGAAGTATATGGTTCACTAGATTTTTAATGAGATATATAAAATTGTATTTTGGAATATAAAAAAAAACTGAGTGTAAAGTTGTGCATTCATTGTACCATTTTTTTTATGAAAAATTATGTTTATATATACATTCAGAAAAAGAAGGCGCACGAAGTGACTGCAGAAATCAATGTCTCTGACATTATCCAAAACATAGCAAGAACAGAAGGAAACATCGACAGAGAGAGGAAGAGAACCTTCAAATCGAACTCGGAACGATTGAGCTTCAATAGATAGAGGAGGGCGAAGAAATCATCCGTATCGACGTCGGTGTCCAGCAGAATCCGCTTCGGCCAGGGACCATCGGAACGGGCGGAAGCGACCACGACGAGCAGCAGAAGAATCCAGATCTGACCCGCCATTGTCCGGAACTCCAAGCGCCTCGTGATTCGTGCACAGTCGTCCATAGCTTCGCCTCTCTTGGCGCAACTGAAAACACAAACACCCGCTTTTGAAGGCCAATAAAAAAGAAGGCGCACGAATCTCGGACACGGGAATTTCACGAGGCGTGGCGGATACGCTATTTGACGTCAAAATTTCGTATCGGCCCAAAAAAAATGGGAAGGACCAACGAAGGTCCTTTTTTAAAAAAATTTATTGGGTGTCGCTGGTTGACATGCGGGGTCCATCCTTTTTTTTGACATTCGAAAAGTTTGGTGGACTAAAGTACAAAAAACAATGACGAGAATAAGTTGAAAAGACCATTGCATTACTGCACTTGATTTGATAAGATTGATTCGTTTCGATAAAAAAATAATAAATCGTGGAAGGAATACTTTTTATTATCTTGGTGGGTGACGTGCATGTCGCGTGATTTGTGACACATTTGGCATTAATTGTGGAATATTCAACCCAATCATAAACGTGATATATATACATCGTTCATTGAACAGGCAAAGCTAATAAGAGTTTCTGTACTCCTGTTTATGCGCTTTTATGACTCTTAAGCCCCCACCGGATGCCGGATAAACTCTAAATAACTTCGGATAAAATCTGAGCCTTGTTTGAAAATCTCGGATAGCCTCGGATAAAGTGTGTTAAAATAAATGGTATAAAGTGGTATATAGATTTCAATCAACCCTTATAATAAAAGTTATCCTAGGTTATTCCACCCAAAAAATAAATAGGTTCACTGTCAAATCAACTGTTACCACCTCTTATAAATCACATATCAAATCAACTATCATTATTTTTTTACCTTTTATAAATTCTTATCCATATTTTATTCATATTTTACCCAAACAATAAACATTTATTCTTACGATTCCCAACGAGAATAATTCAAAACACAATCAAACACAAAATCATTTTATCCTTATTTATACTCATTTATACTCGGATAAATAAATACCCAAGAATAAATCTTATTCTGTATCCAAATAGGGGCTTAAAATTATTGATGGCCACGTTAAATAGTTGAATTTCAGTTTTGATGTACCACCTAACACTAATGACTAACCCCCTTTGTTTTGGGAATAAGTCATTGGATAACCCGAATAAGGGTTTTAGTGTGTTTGGAAACTCCAGATAACCCTGATAAAGTTGTCAGAATAAACTGGTATAAAGTGGTATATGGATTCCAACCAACCTCTGGAATTAAAGTTATCTTAGGTTATTCTATCCAAAGAACTGTCAAATCAACTATCATCACCTCTTATAAATCACCTGTCAAATCAACTATCATTATTTTTTTACCATTTATAAATCATTATCCATACTTTATTCATATTTTATCCAAACAACAAAATATTTATTCTTACATTTACCAACGAGAATAATTCAAAACACAGTTAAACACAAAATCATTTTATCTTTATTTATATTCACTTATGCTTGAATAAATGTATACCTTGTCATAAATTCTATCTCCGTTCCAAACGAGGGCTAAGGATGTGTGTGTCATGTGAAAAGTGAAGGAAAATGAGAAAAACATTAAAGAAAAATCCATATAATTTCATGTAAACATCCTAAAATCTATATAACTTCGGACTTTTCTTGAAGTCCATATAACCAACTGAAAACACATATGTAAATCTAAATACCCCCTGAGTTAAACTTTCATTAGCAGATGAGAAATATTCTTGTTTGGTTAACCTTGATTGAAAACGTAGTATACTAAAAATCTCTCCAATGTGTTAAAAATGTGAAAAATCATATATGATTGATGATTTTACCGTTTTGGATAGGGTTTTATAATCTTTCGGATGGGTAAAATCGTTATTATATTTATTTTAAAAAATCGCATTTTTAACACATTATAAGAGGTTTTTAGTATACTGTGTTTTTAGCTAGCGTGAACCAAACATAATATTTATAAAATATTCATCATTTGTCAATAAAAGTTTAACTAAGGGGGCTATTTGATTTACATAAGTGTTTTTAGGGTGTTATATGGGTTTTAGGAAAAGTTAGAAGGTTATATGAATTTCAAGTAGTTTACAAAGGGTTATTTGAATTTTTCTCAAAAATAAAATATTTTTTTATGGCCACCTAAAAACTTGTCAAACAAAAAGAAAGAAAAAAAATTCCCTCAAATTTTTTTTTAATCTTATTAGGATTGGAGAGAAAAATTTTCACTCCAGAAGAGAAGAGGGAAAGTGAATCAATGTCATATCTAGAATTTGTTTGGTGAATATAAAGGTAAACAAATATAATTTATTCATCCTTATTCATCTAATATTGTAATTATAATATTACATCTTACAATACATAAAAGAGAAATTTTATTCAAATAAAAAAAGAACAACAATGAAATAAAAAATCAATTAATTCTCATGATTTTATCTATCACCGTTTAACTAATATATCTAATTAAATAATTAAGCTATTAGTAGCCAAAGGTTGGTGTTGATGTTAGACCATGAAAACAAATATAATCAGCTAAACTATATAATAAATTTTATCTTTTGCAAAGAAAGAATGCATAGATTATTTTGTATTGGTTCATCTTTTAAAACTTTATTCATTTAAAAATATTTGACAAGTAATTTTAAGTTGTTTTTATTATATTATATTTAAATTAACATACAAACAATATATTTGTCATTTTCCATCATTTTCTATGATAACACAAACAATGCATTTTTATTTTTGTCATTTTCTATCATGAGCAAAAACAACATTTTTATTTTTCATAAGTTTCCATTACAAGCACAAACAACATATAAACGGAAAATGATTTTTTTTCTCTCAGTTTTCTTTTAACTCAAATTCATTCATTTTTCCTCAGTTTCTCTTCGAGTTTGCACATAAACACACAAAAATCACATCATGTCATATGCACACTTATTCAGTACAAAAACATATATATTACGACGATGGATGGATGCATCATTTAAATTTAATTTTGAAATGAAATATTGTGATACGTGATAGTTAACAAGACATGCAGGGTAACTTAGCTTAGTATATATTTCATATATTGAAATATAACATTGCCAATATGGCTTTAAAAAAAAAAGAAAAAGAAAAAAAAGACATGGTAAAATAATTATAGTTTATAATTAAGATAATTTAAAAATATTTTCGCATTTCTTAACTCTTAAATATTAGTAGTTTTCTTTGAGGATATATATAGGCATCACAATACTTTATCATATCATTGTTTTATTATATGAATGTTAAATTTGATAATATTTTAACATGTAACTCATCACGATTTCTATGAGTAAAACCTTATCAATTATGAATTTAACAAATTTTCTCTTTCCAGGTTCATTGAAAGTGGAATGTAACTACATGAACAACATTGAAGCGCCTTTTTTCAACAAAAATAAAATAAAATTGAAGCGCCTTCTGAGCTTTGACTAACTAAACAACACTTGAATTTTGACTGATTCATTTTTATATGGCTTTGAATTTTGACTAACACTTGAATAAACCAGTGGATTCTCAAAAATTAATTATTGCTTATAGATTATCTTTGAATTTCAAGTATGTTGTTGTATATTACTGGGTTTTGTAGGATAATTAACTAAACTATAATCCATACTTGTTTGTTGGCATTATTTGAAAGAATTTTTTATCGGACTAGAACAAACATGCGAAGATAACTTTCCAGTTTAACCGTAAGGCAAACCACGGGGCCCCTCTGATATAAAAAAATAATAAAATAAAATAATTTCATTCATGTAGATGGTAATTTTATCAAGATGAAACAACCAGTTTGATCAAGTTTTTAAAACATTATCTTCTGGAATTATTTTATTGAGGCAAAATCTTGTAGGTTATGTTGAATTGTAAAACATAAAATTTTAAATTCGAAACCAAAAGTTGAAATTCAAATGTATAAATTTAGAACGTTATCTAAAACTTTATTTCGTAATTAAAAATAAAATCTATTTAGCAGTTGGTTTCAAATGAGACCCACAACATGCTTAATTAAAGGAAATGAAATGAAATGTTAGAGTCGGCTCCGTTTTCAGTCCCAAATGCAATATACACCATTTTTATTTTATTTAAATAGCATGCCTCATCTAGTGGATATATACTTTTATAAAAATAAAATAAAATATATACTCCAATTAATTTTATGGATTTTTTTTTTTTTTGATATCGAAGGGACCTCCATGGTTGATTTTACAATTAAGCTGTGAAGGCTACCCCTGCCTATTTGTCTCAGTCAAACAGAAAATTCTTTCAAATAATCGCCAACAAACGTGTGAGTAATTCATTTATTAAATTAAATGTATAAAAAGATTTTAATGAGGTATATACCCCCATTATAGTGAGTGGATAAATAAGGTTGTAAAATAGATTGGCAGTATTATCGCTCTTAATTACATGCAAACCCCATCACATGTTAATTAATATTTTCAGTCTGTACATATACATGCATGCATCAGTAGGCTTTTTTTAGAAAACATAGTATACTTTGTCATGTTTCATAATATAATTTGAAAAGTTCCAGGATTTGAATTGCGGATGAGAAAAAAAAATATTTAACAAGAAATGAAAAAGAAAAGAACTGATTTGAATACAACTGGTGCACCAGTCACCAAGCAATACCCACAAAATCTAATAAAAAGATCAACCACTAAGGTGAGCTAGCATCACAACAAATCTAGCCTACACAGAAAGTTATGACAGTTGATTAGGTTTGGATTGGATAAAGAGAAGATTATATATATGCTGACCATGACTGCATGAGAATTCCCTTTTTTTCATTGGGTGGGACGACCACTGTAGTGAGATGATAAATTACAATAATACGTCGCCGTGCCTTTACAAGTGTTCCATTAGGCAAAGAGTGCTCTTACACACAGTTTTGTTTCAGCTTCAATTAATTCCAGTCACATATCATATATGTAAATAGAAAATTATCATAACATATTTTTTTACATCGATAAGATATATGCTTCGATTAAAAAAAATTATATATTTTTTTAATGTATTCATGCAATTCAATAATGTTGAAGTATATATTTTATTTTTTTATAGGGAAAAATCTATATAACTCCCTAGAAAGTTAGCTAAATCGGTTTTAGTCCCTGTAAAATTAAAAAATCATCACATGTCCCTATGTTTTTTTTAAATATCATTTTAGTCCCTCAACTAATCAGGTACATAGTTAACCATAACTATATATTAAAAGTTACCAAAATGCTCTCACCTCTTATTTTTGAAAAATCGATATAGCTCCCTAGAAACTTATGAAAATGAAAAAAGTCCCTATAAAATCGATAAATCCCCCCCAGGTCCCTATCTTATTAAACAATTTTTATTTTAGCCCCTACCTTAATTGAAACTAACCAAATTTGTGTTTGAATCTAATCATACATGATAAATTACTTAATATCATTTTAAAATTTATTTGATAAATTGTTATAATACACTAACCAGATTTATAGTTGATTTTAAGTAGATTTACTAATTTTACAATAACTTTTTTCGATTATCATAAGTTTTCAGAGAGTTATGTTGATTTTCCCTCTTTTCTTTCAAAGTTGGTGAGTATAGGTTACCAAAAGAATTTTTAGGAAAAGACATTTTTGTCATCAAAAGGACTAAATTGGATTTTTCATATTTTGTAGAGATTTATTTGAATGAATTTTTAGAGCAATTTAACTCAGCAACTAAATTCGTCAACCATACATACTTTCTGTGAACATGTGGCGATTTTTAAATTTTACATGGACTAAAACCGATTTAGCTAACTTTATAGGGAGTTATATCGATTTTTTTCTTTTTTTTATAACATCATATACCTTATTAGATGATGTATATTATTTTTAAAAAATTCAAAATATATGTAAACTAGGATGAGGCTGAAAAGAGACTGTACATAACATTATCTTTAAGCAAATGGTATGTCCAGTTCCGTATGCAGTCGCAGTCTATCTCAATTTTCTTTTTTTCAAAAAAATATTCACTTGTCCATTAAAGTACTATAAAAAAATAATACATACTATAATAATGCATTATACTGTATTATTGTATTTTATAGAACTATAGATAATTTGAGGATTAGTGCAGACGACATTGAAAAAAACTTTCCATTAATGAATCTGAAGAAGAAGAAGAAAAAAAAGGAACCCAAGAAATTAAAAGGGCGGCCAGGGGGGACCAACATGTCTCCATGATGTGGGGGCCGTTTCTCCTCCACTCAAAATGTGCATTATTAAGTTATTATTATTATTTTATGTTGGGGAAGCATTTTAAGTTATTATTATTGATGTTGGGGAACGTTGTTTTGTCCAAAAACAAGGTGTATGTTATTATTTTAAATAAATGTGCGCTGTTATACTTGTTTTCAGCTTAATTTAGTCTTATATGCGTCCATAGAAAATTAACAATGGGTATGCTCACCTTAATAAGGCATATGCATTGAAAGAATTTTTTTACATTTTCTATAAATACATCCATACAATTCATTGGAATATATACTTTAATTTTTATAAAAATATGTACCTCATTAGATGATGTATACTATATTTAAAAAATTCAGAATACATATAAACTGAAATTGAGGCTGAAAATGAGCAGAACGTAACATTATCATTTTTAAATTTATTGATCAAAGATTTATATTTAAAAGTTATTTACTTTCACCCTATAGGATAACCAATTGATTATCAGAAACATTGTTCAAAATCCCTACAATATGCCTATGATGTAGATTATATAACATTCCATCGTTACCATCCATTACCTCATATAGTCATATTAAAACTCCATACTAATTATTGCTATAAAAAAATCACTGAAAAGTGACTTATTTAAAATCTTGCTAAAAACTTGGAAAATATTCATATAAACCCCTATAAACTGCTTGAAATCTATATAACCCCTGACTTTTTCTAAAATTTATATAACCCCTTGAAAATACCTATGTAAATTCAAATACCCCCCCTGAATTAATTTTTTATTGACAGATGAGAAATATTATGCTAATATTCTATTTGGTTAACATTAATTGAAAACATAATATACCAAAAAACTCTACTAAAAATACATAAAATCTTCTTTAAATGATGATTTCATCCAGATATCGTTTTATAATATATTCGGATGGGTAAAATCGTTATTTACATTTTTAACAAGGAAAAAATTCATATAACCCCCTACAAACATATGAAAATCAAGATAACCCCCTGCATCTTCCCTAAATCCATATAACCCCCTATAAACATAACCAAAATCCAAAACAGCCCCCTCTGTCAGTTAAGTTAACTATTGGTTAACTGAATTTAACCCAACATGTGCATTTACATTTATACCCCCTTCTAACAAACTTAAACTTAATAGGGGCAGTTAATACCACCCATCAATTCCTCAACTCACCCCATATTGTTATTTTTGTGTATTTGGACAAACCAATCCCACCCCTTCACATCTTAACCCACCCCATCCCCATGGCCACGACGAGCTCGACCTCTTCCGCTTCACCACCCTCTCCTCCTCCAACCTCTCCCTCCAGGATCTTGCTTGAGCTCTGTTTCCTCCTTTTCTCTTTACTTCAATTCTACATACCATCATCTTCAACAGTGAATAAATAAATAAATACCACCAACAACACCACTAGATCTGATTCTTTCCTCCACCAACCTCTATGATCTCCTCTCCATCTCCTCCTCCGCTGCCAAGATCCCCAGTCGCACCCTCCTCAACATCATCCACGATGAAACTGAAGAAGAAGAAGAAGACCCGACTGAATCCACTATCGGATACCCCGCCCGGATCCGTTGGAGGGGGATCCATGACCGCCTCCGGATCTGTCGCACCAACATTCCCCGCTCCTCCCCATCCTCTCCATCGGCGCCGTCATCATCTCCAACAACCCCCTCAACACCCCTTCCGAGATCTCCAAACACGCCTCCGATTCTAAGCCCATCCTCGCCTTTACCAACGGAGACCTCCTCCGCCAACTGATCGTCCTCCTCGACGGCTCTAATGATGGGAGATCCGTGACGTCGATTGACGAGATGATGAAGTTGGGGGCGAAAGGAGTTAACGATTTGAGAAGGGGATTCAAGGAAGAAGAAGGAAATTGGGGTAAAAATGTAATTATAAGGGGGTAATATGTATTTTTTGTAGTTTAGAGGGGCTTATTTGGATTATTGCATTTTAGGTTGGTTAGGGTAACAGAATATTCGTGGAATATTTTGATTCTGTCGGGGGTTAATTAACTCAAGAGGCTATTTTGGTTATATTTTGGTTATATTTATGGGGGTTATCTGTATTTTTGTATGTTTGTGGGGGGGGGGGGGGGGGGGGGTTATATGGATTTTTCCCTTTTAATAAATTGTAAGAGATTTTTGGTATATAATTTTTTTAGTTATGGTTAACCAAATGAAATATTAACATAATATTCTTCATATGCCAACAGAAGTTTAACTCATGGGGTTATTTGAATTTTCATATGTATTCAGGGGGTTATATGAATTTCGGGTAGTTTACATGGGGGGTTATATGAATTTTTGGTAGTTTACATGTGGTTATTTGGATTTTTTCCTAAAACCTTATTTAATTGTTATAAGCGGCAAAATCAACATAATGCATGGTGGCCAGCAAAACAATTTGCAACACAAAGCAACTAAAAATCTTAATTATTCACCAATTGATTATTATTATTACGTATCCCGTCATAAAATGGAAGAAGAAATCTAAACGATCAGTTTTATAGATTGTATATGAATTATTCAAGTATAGAAGATTCTTATATATGTAATCATACATAAGATTTATTTAATGAATACAAACTTATATGATGTATTTGATTATTTCTTCCCCAAAGTACCTTTGCAGCATGAAATTACTTAGGTGGGGAGGTCGCTTCGGCGTTCTTGGCTTGTCGTACCAGCTAAAAAATCAATATAAATAACAAGTTAAACATGGGAAAAAATGAAGGCAATGCGTAAAAATTCAACATTTCAATTATACAAGAGAAATTGAACATATAGATATAATGAGTATGTGGAGAAAAAAAAAAGAAAAAGAAACCTTCAAGTAATATTCAAGCTTTTCTTTGAAAATTGCATGCTCTCTCTTCAAAATCCGAAATGATTCGAAGCACCTGCACTTATTTATTTTTAAAGTAAAAGGCAAGTGAAAGGTCTTTAGATTTGTTGCAAACTAATATGAAAAAACATACATATTAAACTACTGGAAGAGCTATTTTCTAAGCCCAATGACAATGACAAGGTTTCACGTGTTCGTGGCTCATGACCTGGTTAACGAAGGCCCATGACCCGAGTAGCCACCATGTGTGAGTCTGGCCCGTTGGTCAACTCACATCCGACAACCAGATATCAAGTCATATTTGAGACCAAATCCTAACTAGATTTATGATTATGGGATTATCAATGTAGATATATCATAATCACATGCAAATTAGGGATCTCTCCCCCCATTGTCAATCCTAGGGCATCCAGAGCTACGGAAGAAATCCACAGTCGATCATAGAGCATCTAGAATAACTCTGTAAGTAGGGAACCAACTCTCATATTAAGTTACGTGAGAAATCATTTTCTACAACAAACCCTATTGGATCGCCGGCAACCAAGCAGAATCAACCGGAGGATAGCGGAGTGCACGAATCTTACAATCCGGATCCAGTTCATCAATTTTTGTCTCTCCCTAAACTTAACAACAAAGTTTTAATATTGAATATGATTTTTTCATACTTTATCAAATTCACCTGAATTAATAAGTAATGTTGCTTTTATGATCCTAAACTAATTCAAATATCTAATGTTAGGAATTTTGCACACTGTGATGATAAAGTATTACATTTCTTAGTTACTCTACAATAGACCTTACCAAATATATTGTTTATAATATTTTTTTTTTTGGATAATGATCAGTTTGTTAATAGTAAATAGAAAAAAATTACAAAAGAATTTGAGGGCCTAGTAACTTAAAATTTTATCTGGAGTTGTTTCCCGATACGACCCAAAAACAGAAATATGCTATTCATGATATTTAGTAGTGAAATGATTAGGTGCGGTGTGCGGACGGGTGCGGCGTCAATCATGGGCCGTCCGATCGCGGGTTCATCGCATCCAACGGTCAACGTGAATCGCACCCGACCGTCCGATACGATGGACCCGTGATCGACGGCCCATGATCGACGTCGCACCCGTCCGCACGCCGCACCGTATCGGTTCCATATTTAGTATGTCCAAACTTAAAGTGATAATCGACTAACCTAATAGACTATCATACATCCAAATTAAAATCTTTAACTCCTACAGGGAAATATGTTCAAATTTAATTTTTCATTTCTTATAGTGTACTAATCTGACAAATATAATAAATAATCACTAAATATATACATCTATATATATATATATATATATATATATATATATATATGGGTAATTTGCACTAACAGCCCCCTACATGGAATATTTGCAGAAATAGCCCCTCCCATCTAATTTATGAAAAAATTAGCTCCGTTGACCCGGTCAACGCTGTCAAGTTCGCCCTTTTTAATTTTTTTTTTCCATTGAATGCATGATATATATATCACGCATCCTATTAAAATGGAGACGTCCAATTAAAAAATTTTAAAAAAAGGTTAACCGGGTCAATTAAAAAATTAAAAAAAAGGTCAACGGGACTAGTTTTTATAAATATTAGATGTATGTGTGGGGATATTTTTATAAATATTCTGTGTAGGGGGCAATTAGTGCAAATTGCCCTATATATATTCTAATGAAATTTTTAAATAAGAAATAGTAACTGATAGAATGTAAATGTACCCCTCAACATTGCACTCTTCACAAAATTCTCTAAGTCGCCAACACTCGTTCTTCACCCTGTGAGCTCCAATGCTGCATCAGATTACACATTTCCATACAGTTCAGTAAATTTTGTCCCAATAAATTAGAGACATAAAAGATAGCTGATAAATTTTAAGGCGTTGTTACATCCAGATCTATTTCGAGTTCTATATGCGTCGATAGATTTCTATCGATGCATATGTTCATGTTAACAAGACATATGCTTCGAAACAGTGACGGAGCTATGAATTTCTATAAGGGGGGCTTTACACGAAGTACAAAAAAATCCATTATATATCATATTTCTAATATAAAATTAAATTTAAACAGAAACATTCATAAAAATATATCTTAACACTTAGAAAAATTGTATTTGGAATCATCCAATCATGTGTTCATTTCTGGATATGTCAATTAAAGTTTTTAATTTCACATAATCTATCTGAACTGGATTATTGAGAAAGTGAAATTCTTATTCTCAATCAGAATTATCAAACTGACTCTTAATAATATACATATAATGCATAATAAGAGTTGATACATTAAATACATGGAATGAATAACAATATACGAGTGAACAACATATACAGAGTGTATAACTGTGTGCAAAAAGTATTTCACGGGATAAGCGATAAAAAAAGAGATGGAAGAATTTAGAAAAAAATATAATCACTACTTAAGGATGTTTTGATATTAGAAAGTTTGAGAGACCTAAAAAAAATAAAAAGTTTTTTAAAGAAATATTTAAATTTATTTTCTGAAGAATTTTTTTTACAATTCAATAAATATATCCATATTAAACTTAGATACTCAACTATTATTGTTTGTTTACCATAAAAAAAAAGTTGTGTTACACATGATTTTTAATCTACCCCACTTCCAGTCTTATATGTGTCGATAGAAAATCATCAAAGCATATACTCACTTTAGCGAGGTTTATGCTTCGATAATTTTTTTTCATATTTTATAAATACATTCATACAATTCATTTTTTTTATAAAAACATGTATCTTATTAGATGAGTTATACTATTTTTAAAAAATTTGAAATAGTTGTAGGCTAGATTTAGGGCTGAAAAAAAAACTGGATGTCCAAAAAAAAAATTTTTTTAAAGAGGGGCTTGAGCCCCTCCTTGTCCCTACATGGCTCCGCCCCTGCTTCGAAAGATTTTTTTTACATTTTCTATAAATGTATCAATGTAATTCATTGGAGTATATGCTTCATTTTTTATAAAAACATGTATTTCATTAGATAAAGTATATTATTTTTAAAAAATTCAAAACACATGCACACTGAAAATGGGGTTGGATACAACATTATCCAAATTTTAATATCCAAAAATGCAAGATAAATACTAAGCACAGGACGGTACACATTCAATACTTGTCCATCATTCAAAAAAAAAAAAAAAATTCCTCAGAGAAGGTTATAAATTAAGCTCCTTGATTCGTAATTTTTGACAACTCATATCTTAGGTGGAAAGAGATATTCTTCTAATTGTTGATGATTTTTCGTGTTTTACTAATATAGGATTTCTCAAAAAATAATCTGATACATTAATATTTAGCCCTCGTGTGGAACGGAGATAGATTTTATTCTACGCCCCATTTGGGAAGCGGAATAGGTGGGTATAAGGATAGTATAATGGTGATATAAGAATGGATAAGGAAAATGGTTGTTTGTTTGCAGAGTATAACTTGGTATTACTAAGCCAGTTTAAACGAGTATAAGAGAGTATAACAATTCTAAGTAACTCCTAGGATAAGCTATACTTACTTTATTTATTCTCATGGGCTTACATGTCAAATCAACTTTTTATATCTTATTACATCAAATTACCTATCAACACCTCTTATACATTAAAGGGCTCACATGTCAAATCAACTTTTTTACACTTTATTTATATTTTATTATTTACCAACCAAACAACTCAATATTTATTCTTACATTTTCCAATGAGAATAAAAAAACACAACCAAACAGAAAATTTCTTATTCATGTAGATTTGTTATCTATACTGGTATAATTATCTATCCAGAATAACTCAATTCCGCTATCTAAACGGGGACCTAGGGTATAGATTTATCCAAACATAACTGAATATAAATAAGGATAAAGTGATTTTGTGTTTGGTTGTGTTTTGAATTATTCTCGTTGGTAAACATAAGAATAAATGTTTTGTTGTTTGGATAAACTGTGAATAAAGTATGGATAAGGATTTATAAAAGGTAAAAAAATAATGATAGTTGATTTGATATGTAATTTATAAGAGGTGATGACAGTTGATTTGACAGTGGACTCACATATTCTTTGGATGGAATAACCTTGGATAACTTTAATTTCAGTGGTTGATTGGAATCCATATACCACTTTATCTAGAGTTATCCGGGGTAAACAAACACCCCAAAATACTTATCCGGGATTATCCGGAGGGTTATACCAATTCCAAACGGGAGCTTAAGGTATTTGTGATAATATAGAAAATGATATAAAATCAACTAAAAAAATTCAATTGTGAGGAGAAGAGTTTGTGAATACATTTTTTGTTGAATGCTTTGATTAAAATAAGATAAAACATGGATTTTTAATATGATCACATCTCGCAAAATGGTATACTGAATAAAAAAAATAGAATACTTTAGTGTGACTCATCACATATTGAGCCATAGACCATGCTTGGGGTTATACAACAAAATCAAACTCAAGCAGATTTAATTGACCTATTTTTTAACTTTTGAGAAATCCAATGAGAAACATGTGTCTCAGACAATAATATACCTGCAACTACAGCTTATGAAACGGTGCATATGCGAATCCAAAATATCAAAATTCAGGGGAAACCGTATCCTGCACAAGGAGTGTTTTCAATGATGTCATGTTTTTTAAGTTATCAATTGAAGAATGAAATAAAAACCCACATGAAAGGCTAAACATAAACATTTAGAAAGAAATCTAATGAACATTATATATTGAAAAAAACAACAAATTTTTATTTCCAATTTAAACGAGAATTAATTTAAGAGCAATTTACAAAATAGCCCTCTGAAATTGAAAGTTAGCAAAACTAACACCAAAGTCCGAATATTAGTAAAAACTAATACTAGACTTTTTTTGTTTTTTGTATTGAAAGTTAGCAAAACTAATACATCGTCTCCTCTGTTTTTACTTAAATAAACGGAAATATTTGATAATGCGGGAGTGTTAGTGGAGGGATTGATTTTTTAGTGGTACTGGGGAAATAGGTGAGAGGGTAAAAATGGGGGTTAAAACAAGGGAGGCACTTTTTATACAGGGCACTCTTTAAACGGCGACATGTGTGTAGTAAAAAAAAAATAAATTAATGCCTTGTTTCCGACGGCAAAGTACCAAGGAGGCCCCATATTTTGTGTTACAAAATAAAATAAATAAATAAATCATAAGAGGTGCTAATTTTCTGCAGTATTCATATGGCCAGGTCCAATGATATTTTTTTGCTAATATTCATATGAGGTGCTAATTTTATAAATATTCCTTAGAGGCTATATATGCAATTGCCCTTGATTTAAATATTGACAACATAATAGTTTGCACTTATATATAATCTAGTGAAATTATGTTGTAAATAAACAAGGACTCACAGAGTCTGCTCTATATCATTAACCAATTTAGTGGAATCTCTGAGAAATAGCATTAGAACATCCTCAACAAAATTGGGCGAAGTCTCATCCTGTAGCATCTCTATTTGAATGAATTGTTCATCCAAGTATCCCTGTAAAATCCACATTTTCTATATATAAACATACAAAGAATTCTCTTGAATATAGTCATACATGAATGCATGGAAGTATATATCTTATGAGTTCTACTACATGGGCTCCAAAATTTAGGCCCGATTGAGAAATCCCAATAGATGTTATTTCCAATTCGCTCCACGTTAAAAAAGGAAAAAACAATACTACCTTTCACTTGATTTTGAAACTTTCCTCCCAAATAAAACACTCCCCTCATTAATAACTGTGTAACCGCCCCTTCAAACGATGAGATTTTAGGGCTTGCAAAAAAAAAAAACCTTCAATCGTCTAGGGTTTGCGAAAAAAACATGTGGTGATCTTCATCTAAAACCTGATATGATCACTAGGGTTCCTTCTCTGGTTTCTTCTCCGAACCGGATGCAACAATGGCGAAAAAAGGTACTCAATTTTTTTTCTCTGGTTTTTTCTCCGGTTTTTTCTCCAATTTCCTGATTTCTACCCTCGATCATATACTCATAATATTGGTTTTGATTTCAATCATAAATAAGTGTTAGTAAGATCGTTATGTTGCACTTTTTCATGAACAAATGAGATCTTCATGAATATAATCCGAAATTTCAAATAAACTTCCTCGAAAATAATTTTTTTTTAAAATGTATCTAATGTATCAGAAAAAAAACATGATTTTTAAAATGAAGCTAAATCCGTGTAGTATAATTGAAATTAAAATGTTACTTTTAATAGATTTTAATGTAGAATTACCCAGAATATAATTCTATAAAAAATATGAAACGTTAAAAAGGTATGGCTGGTATAAATATCCTGTGAGAAGCATAGTCTACCAAATGTATCTGAATATGAATGATTTTAACTGAATCTGAATATGTTTCATTCAAAATATGAAAATTTATCTTAATGGTAATTGTATCTGAATCCATAGTGTATCTGAATTTAAATCCTTTCAGTAATTTTTTTAAAATGTATCTAATATATATGATAAAAACATGATTTATAAAATGAATCTAAATTTGTAGAGTCTAACTGAAATTCAAACATCAATTTTAATGGATTTTAATGTAGAATTACACAATGTTATTGTATAAAAAATGTGAAATGTAAAAAAATATGGCTAGTATAAATATTTTGTGTGAAACATAGTCTACCAAATTTATCTAAATACGAAGGATTTTAACTGAATCTGAATATGTTTCATTCAAAACATGAAAATTTATTTGAGTGGTAAATTGTATCCGAATACGTAAAGTGTGTTTGAATTTTAAAACTTAACGAGTTATCTAAATTGGAGTCATATATAAAATCATCATCATTGTCTTATATAACCAATTCAAATACAACAAAAACTCAGCAGCAAAGAAAATACACACTAAAACCGGCAAAACTCATTAAAAATGTGAATAATATTCAGATACATTGGAAATGTATATGAAATTCAAAATAAAGATGTTTACATGAATATAACAAAATCGATTCGAATGCTTATAAAAGATTATACATGCTTAAAAATAGAAGATAATACATAATTATAGACATCTATATCATCATAAAAAGCAAAAAAAAATGCAGAAAGCAAAATGCATGTAATGATCAAATACACTGAAATGTATCAAGATTTAAAACCGAAAAAACTGGTTGCACAAATATAACAAAATTGATTCAAATGTTTATAAAATGTTGAACATACTTAAAAAAAGGAGTCATATAATTAAAACATCTATATCATCATAAAAACAGAAAATGCCAAACCCATTAAAAAAAACTATTTTTGACATATGTAACAGAATTGAACCAAATGCTTAGATAAGAATATGCATACAATATAAACATTTGTATAATCAGAATCAGAAAAATCAAAAAATCCAAGTCTGAAACGATCGACATTGATGAAACCACAATCAGATCACTCAAATCCAAAAGCAAAAACTGAAATCCTTATTTGAAAATGAAATGTTGTGTCAACATATCAAAAATGGTCAATTGAGAACTGTCGAATCGGTCTGCAATTAGATTGGATTGATTTCCAAAAAATAAAAAGATCAAATGGGATCAGTTATTCAATCGAGAATATACAATATAATAACCACCTTCTCAATTGTGGGATCAATTACAACAGGGGAAAAAACAAATAGGGGTATAAACGGTAATACATGTGTGCCAGCTAATGGGAATTGTGATTGGATCTATAACTTGGAGCATCATTAATGATATCTTATTCATAAATGATCTTTTTTTATCATGCTTGAGCAGGCAAAATAATAAATAGCAAGCATAAGTGATATGTTATTCTTTGATTTATCTATTGTCAAAAGAAGAATGCTGAAGAAACTTTTTAAAATACCAAAATTACAATAATATGATATCAATATTTTGATTGGTTCCAATTTTCTATTGTAACTGATCAAACAGCTATGGTGATGCTTCATCACTACACTGATAAACTTTAGCCTATCTGTTTAGTATTATTCTGATTAAAAAGGGAAATCCAAATAACCCCTGTAAATTTGTCCAAAATCCATATAACCCCCTGATTTTTCATGAAATCTATACAACCCCATAAAATACCTATATAAATTCAAATAACCTCCTAAGTTAAACTTCGTTGACAGATGAACAATATTATATGAATATTCAATTTGATTAACCCTTGTTGAAAACACAATAGAGCAAAAAAAACCCTTAATATTTGTTTAAAATGAGAAAAAACTCATTATAAATGATGATTTTGCTCATCCGAATGGGTTATAGACCCCTATTTGCAGGGGTAAAATCCATCATTTACTGATGATTTTTTAAAATTTTAACATAGGTTTTTTTTTTGGCATACTGTATTTTTAGCCAGGGTTAACCAAACATAATATTCGTATAATATTCATTATCTGTTAATGAAAATTTAACTCACATGTTATTTAGATTTACATAAGTGTTTTTAGGGGGTTATAGAGACTTAGGAAAAGTTAGGGGATTATATAGATTTTAGACAATTTATAGGTATTTTGATTTTTCCCTATTAAAAAAATAAAGGATTTATGGGGTTACATAACCTCTTGATTATAGATTCTCTTTTATCAACCATTGAGCTACGGATCTAAGACCCTCTCTTGAGTTTCTTTGCTCATGTTTAGTTGGAGAATTGGGGGGAATAAATGGAGATAAGGTGGAATAGTGATAAAATGAGTGTTTGGAAAGCTATAATAAATGAAAATCCGTATGCCAAAAAATTAACTGATATAAAGTGATATCCCGTGGATTATTGTATTCTAGGTTATTTAACCCATTTGCATGTGGGCTCCACTATCGAATCAACTGTCATTACCCCTTATAAATCAAGGGGACCATAGGGAGTGGCAGAGCCAGAATTTTTATAAGGAGGGTGGAGCCTAATGTGACTTATGTAAATATTTTCAAAAGTTATATCATTATATTTTTTTAATTTCAATATGATAGAATAAAAAATGAATATGTATAAAATGAAATAAAAACATCCACATAAAACATATCATTGAATAATACTTTCTCCAAATACACGCTTAAGGTAAGGAATTCCTAGAAATAACAAATATTATAGTTGATTATTTTAGATATTTACACAAATATTGTAAACTTTAAATAAATTAGTAAAAAATAACAATAAGATAAAAGGAAAAAATTCATAAACTTTGAAGTGTTGATGAAGGAGAGAAGGATTGACGATTGTTGATTCCCGATTGTGGGATGGATAATGGAACAAAAAAGTAAAAATTGGGGATTTTTTTAAATATGAGGATTGATATTAGAAACAGTTGAGACACAAAAAAAAGAAGAAGAGATTTAATAATTTATTTTTTGAAGGGATATAAATATTGAATGGTTTTTTTGTTTTATGTAGAGAGAAGGGGGAATGTTAATTAAAAGAAAGGGTGACTTGTGAGGACACATGTGGACGGTGGATCCATCCACTTCATGGGGTGGTTACTGGTTGGGGGCACATGGGCTATGAGCTATGGAATAGTTGCTGTTGTTGCCTTCTTGTTGTTGAGTGGAGTGGCATGGGCTCTAAAAAAAACAACAGGGGGGGGGGTGGTCATGCCCCTCTTTCCCTTAGTGACTCTGTCACTATCCACATTTTAAATCATATTTTCATCTTCTATAAATCATTCTCCAATATTATTAATATTTTATTCATAATTTATATATGATCAATCAGGAAAATAAAAATTTATTATTATATTTTTTAATAAAAATAATTAAAAATAGATAAAAAATTATTTATTCTTTATATATATTAGAACAATCATAAATTTCATGATAACTTAATTTACTATCCAAATGTTAGTATTTCTGTGTTCTTTTCTATTTATCGTCTTCCTATTCTTTTATATTTATATTTCAACATGGATCACAGTAGTGAGCCCAGTTGAATAGTTGATCTTGTGATTAAATTGATTTGATAAATAAAAACTCTTACAATCTTTATATTCATTAAATTTTAATGATCTTTTGCCCAGGGGGGCTTTCTACCAAAAACAAATAAAAATAAAAAATAAAATAAAATAATGATATTTTATATCTCTTATAAGAATCTCAATAAAGAATTAATGAGAAAACATAACAGATCTAATCTAGCAAACCATTAACTCCAATAAAATCAAGAAGAGCGAGATCAAAGTGATGCATTTTGATGGACAAACAATGACTACCAATTACCCAACCAAAAAAAAAAACAATGACTACCAATTTAAATAATTCATTGGCAATTCATTTTTATGAAAGTTTATACTTGTTAATGAAATATACTATATTAAAAAATCAAGACATCTGAGGACAACAGGGGGGACTATTACATTCTTCAAAAATAACATCTCAAGCTTTCATATTCAATTATCAACAAACAACATGATGTTTTATTATAGGAAAATATCCAAATGACCCCCTGTAAACTACCTACCTGAAATCCAAATAATCCCTTGATTTTTCTTGAAGTCTATATAACTCCTTAAAAACATTTATATAAATCTAAATATCCCTTTGAAAGCATCTATCAAAATTCAAATAACCCTCTAAGTTAAACTTCCGTTGACATATGAGAAATATTCTACAAATATTCTGTTTGATTTACCATGGCTGAAAACACAGTATTAAAACCCCCTACAATTTGTTAAAAATATGAAAAAATTATTTGTAAATGACAATTTTATCCCTCTGAATGAATTGTAAAACCCTATCCGGATGAATAAAATCATCATTTATAAAGAATTTTTTTCATTTTTTAACACACTGTATGGGGTTTTGGTCCATTATGTTTCAGCAAGGGTTAACCAAACAAAATATTCATCATCTGAATGGAACTTTAATTCAGGGGGGCTATTTGGATTTACACGAGTATTTTCAGAGAGTTATATAGACTTTAGGGGATATGGATTTCGAGCCGTTTATAGGAGGTGTTATATGGATTTTTCCTTTTATTATATACAATTGAAAATTCATGACATTGAAAATTCATGACCGCATCTAAAATCCTTTATTTTCAATTCCGAATGATTCCAAGAACAAAAAAATAACAGAAAAGAAAGGAAAAAATGGTAATAATTAAATCTGATAGCCCTAAAGCATAGATGTAATTTGTACATCCAGTAAAATTAATCATGCAACCAAAAAATTCCTCAACTATATAGGGTTAAAGAAAATGAACCTGATCAAACAAGCCCTGCTTCATTGAAGCGACCTGGATTTGCAAATTTGAGATGTAATCCATTTGGTTCACAAATCAAGCTTAATAGCAAGAGAAAAGTATAAGAATTTGAAGATTGTGATGTGGGTGGCTAGATAAAAATGGGTGACTATATTATATATTATTGAAAAATATACCCATTTGTCATGTTTGTTATTGTGAAAATATATCTAATATTTCGGGAAAGAGAGAGAAATAGAGATCTTTTCTTCTTTTCCCTTATTTGAAAACTGATATTATGATAAATGCACTCTCCTTCTTGAAATTGATATAAATTAAATTCTCCCTTCTTTTTAGGGAAACAAATTCTAATATAGTTACAATCCACATCCCTTCTTTCATGATAAGTTAATCCAGGTTAGATTAAAAACAAAAGGGATCAGAGAGGAGAAATATCTTCACTTGGATCCAAATTATTTTTTGCATAGGTTCACTCTGTTCAAACCCTTTAGTCAAACTCGATTTGAAATAATGTTTTAAAAAGTGTTAGGCGCTAATCAGACCGTTGAAGGATTATGGATTAATTGGTTAGGCACATATTAATTGGAGATTAATTAGTCACTTTGTAGAATAATAAATATAATACATATGCCGATATATATTATATATATAATAGTTTTAGACTATAAAATAATAATAAAGTATCATTAAAATAAAATGGATAATATAAGCATAATAGGAATAACATAAAAAATTAATTAATAGATATAATATATGAGGTAACTTTAATAAACTAGGGATTAATTGAAAAAGAGGCTAGGCACTAAGCATTGTGAGTGTTAATTGAAAAAGAGGCTATACAATTTCTTGTTAGGCCTTCTCATGCATTTTAGTTTTTTCAATCATAGCATGATATCCATTTATTGAAATCCCTAAACCACAGTTTGATTGGGATATTGTAGACCTCAAATAGTATTGTTTTTAGGCCTTTTCATGTGTGCATTTCACCATGAAAATGTCGATGGAAGAAAGGTGATTGCTTGATCAAAACTTTTCGTTGAGACTATAGCAAAGGCAAACAGTTTATTCATGCATGATAGTACATGATACATGAAATTCATTTCAATCATTCATTTGATTATTTCAATTTTGTTTGATGCATTTGTTATTTTATTTCAGACTCCTATATACTATAATTTCTTTGAATGGGTTGATGATGTTTGTTGGTATCTGTAAAACATCCTTTGGTAACTGTTTTTACATGCTGTAACAGCATGTAAATATTTGGATAACATGTAAACTATATCTATTATATTATTTGCTCACAACCTATAAACAACTTTGTGCTCTAAACTTTGGGAGTATATGTAACAAAGTTTCAACACCAACTTTTTTGTAACAACATGTAAAAAATTGAAAAGAACTTTGTTGGCATCTAACAACAAACTATTTACAACATGTAAATCACAACTTCAATACCAATGTTTATTGGACATTATCTACACGTATGTTGGTCAAGTCAACCAATTTCTACAAGTTGACATTATCTTTCTGATTCTTCTTCTTCTTTAGAGATGAAGGTGAATTCTTCTTATCAATTCCCACATTTACAAACCCTTTAGAAGACAAAATTATCGACTGGACTTTTTCATTTCTTTTTAGGTATTAAAGTACCTTAGTCACTAACTTCGCAATGGCTAAAATCACTGGTGAAGGTCTTTTCTGGTTGCTTGGTCCACATGGTATCTTGAACAGAAATGCCTCTTGTGCACTCCCCCGTCTCCACATTTTTTGTAGGTGTGGGTGTGCATGATATGTCATCCGAATCATCCACAGAAATCGCATCCACATATGTGGCATCATTGTAGACACTTCAATTTTAACCGTTCAAATAGACAAAAACACTTCAAGTAATATTTAGAAATGACCACTTTTGGAATACATTAGAAAAAAAAAATTCTTTAGAAACAAAAAACCGGAGAAGCCTTAGTCTAAAAAACCTTAGGAATTTCTAAGGCTGGACAGGGGTGGGAAAACAGAAGTGTAGAAAATGTATTTTATTTACAATAAAAAATGGATGAATTATTTAAAAAAAACATCTTTCCCAAGGAAGATTCCCAGGTGATAGTGTTTATCAATAATCATTGGGTTTTTACCGAGAATAACTTTCTTTGTAAATATGATCCGTAATTATATAAAGTTTTACCAATGAAAATGGATTTTTACCAAAGAATATTTTTCTTGTTAATATTAATTTTTTTACCTAGGAAATAATATTGTAGGTAAATTGTAGGTAATTCTATTAGATTTTGACAACGAATAGCTGTTTTAGCAAGGAAATGCTTGTTTTTACCAATGAATTTTCATCTTTTGTTGCAAACTTTTTCCCCACGAACATGTAATTTTGTTTTTTTTTCTATTATCCATATGCTGCTGCGACAAAATACCAAGGAAAATATGATTTGCCAAGGAAATTTTTCTTGGGAAAGAACACATCTCTTGGAGACAAGTGCCAGCGTGAGAACGTATCCACGTATTTTCTCACATGTTTCAATTTTCAAAAATGTACAAGGAGCAATAAATTTAGTACATGTTTATTAAAACTTATAAGCTGCATATTATAGCTTTTAGTTTAAAATAAACAGTTGTTGTATATTTGTTTAAACTTATTGGAACTTATTTAAGTTAAAACAACTTTAAAAAGTCATAATCTCTAAGTTGTGAAAGGGGTGCTTTTGAAATTATAACTTATAAAATGCATTAATTTTTTTTCTTTTGGACACTGGTGCCCTTAATCCTTTTTACTAATAATATCTATATATATATATTTTTACTATTACAATGTGAAAATATTTAGCAAAATCGCTAAACCACCTTTCATCTTCTCACTATTACAAAAAATAAATATTTATAAAATTAATTTTATATATAAAAATCAACTTATTTTATCAAACATAAATCAACTTTTTACTTCTACAGTTTAGTAATATTGTTGACAATTGTAAACAAACATCCACTATAATTTAAACAGTTACAACAAACATGTCTACAACTTATCAGAAAAGTTATAATCTATAATTTATAAGTTATAATCTATAATATGTAAATTTAAGCTGCAACAAACATGATCATAATAATCTTACTAGTATAATGAAACTTAACCATCCCCTGAGTTAACTGGGGAGACAGTAGAGACTAATCCAATGTTTTCTTACAGGTCGTTTAAAAACACGTTTGAGATGTTTTTTGCTTTTGCAGAAATTGAAAAGCTAAATGTGTTTCTAAACAGTCATGAAATTGTTGCGTACTTTACTAAAAAATTTGTTTCAGCTTTTAATATAAAAATATACTTTAAAAAAAAGGGAAAATGACTAAAAAAGTCTCCAAATGTTAGAAATATCCAAATCAGCCACTTTTTAAAATAATACCTAAAAAAGTCTCATGTTACAATTTTGAAAACACAAAAAAACTAATCTACCCTTATGCAATTAGATCCTTAATACATTTCATACCTCTGAACTTTGTTAAAATATTTCACCCTCTTAATTTAATTAATACATTTCACACATTTTCATGTAGATCAACTTTTTTTTTATTCTAAATTCTTTGTGATTAGGTGGATTTTGTGAAATATGTACTAATATAATTTGAGTTTTTGATGATGAATTATATTAAATGTTGATGTTTTTTTAAAAATGGATATGTACTAATGATGTCATAAAAATATATAAATAGCCAAAAAATAAAAAATGTGAATAAAGATTTAGAATATTAAAATATCTAAATAAAGATTTAGAATATTAAAGATTTAGAATATGATTATACACAATGAAAAATGATAAAAAATATCATGTAAGATATATATAAGAAACACACAGTATGATATATAATAACAAAACCTCTTAGATGATTGATTTTTATCATATATAGAGAGATTGCTGTTTTATAGGAAAAATAAGTTTTTAGTGTAGAATAAAAAGGGATATTAAAGATTTAGTTACATAAGGGTAGATTAGTCTTTTGTGTTTTCAAAACTGTGAAATGAGACTTTTTTAGGTATAATTTTAAAAAATGGCTGATTTAGGTATTTCAAACTCTTAAGAGATTTTTTTCGTCATTTTCCCTTTAAAAAAATAAAGATAGAAATTGAATTTTATTAAACTACTTTATACAAAATCACACTTTCCAACGGGATTGATTCCAAATAGAGCCTTAATAACACAGGAGTGGGAATTCCTTGATTTTGCCAAGACCTTTACTGATTTTTACAAATTTATAGGGAGTTATATCTATGTTTTTCTATTTTTTTAATATAATATATTAAAACTACGTACAGGGTAATGGAATCCTGCGGATAGACAAGTGGGTTCATAGCGGATTGAATGAGTGTCATCAAAGTTTGATTGAATTTGTTAATTTGTCTAATAATAATTAGTTGTATTTTTATCGAAATCATTATTTCTACTTTATTATACTTATTAGGACGTTATACCACGTGCATGAACCTGGTATTGCATTAAAATATTTCACACACTCTATTAGTGTGTTGGGACTGTAAACTTAATTGAGTGTATCAGTGGTAGGGTTGTAACTCGAACGCAATTCCGCTTTCTAAATGAAGCTCATTAAGACGCCCGTTCAAAACCAAATCACATCGAGCGCTGTAAATAAAACACAGCCCCACTTTCCAAGGTATCGGACATATTATTTTTAATCTATTTTATAGTTCAATCTACAGTCTCATGCACAATTTTGTTTTATCATAGTGTATAAGACTGAGATTTTATTATAATATATTTGTGTATGACAATTTTTTTTATTGTTTTAAAATAAAAATTATATTATTATATTTCATTTCACGTAATAACATAAAATTTAATGTACACCACACATAAGAGTGTCAAGCGGTCAGATATCATTTTCCAAATCAAATAAGGGCGTGGATATCTGCACCCCACATAGCAAGAAACTCACCCCTTAAAATTTTTTTTAAAAAATGTGTATTGTAGCAGTAGGAGTAAACCCACCCCGAGGTCGGCAATCCCTCTGACGACGGTGGTGAATGATGGTCGCCAGAGGTTTCGGCGAGTGTACCAACCCAGGTCGACATGCCCTCTGGCGACGGTGGTGAAGTATGGTCGTCCGAAGGCCCAACGAGCCCGGTAAGAGAAAATAAATTCACATTTTTACAAATTTCAAACCAAATAGATAAATTTCACATTTAAACACATATAACAGACAGTCATAGCAGCATTTAAAACACATCAAAATATGACGTTCGCATTCCATAACCAATCATTCACGTGACTATACAACAAAATGCATGTTCAAATTCAACAACCATTCATGTGACTATATTGATTTTTTCATATATAAATATAAATAACATATCCAATAAAAATAATTACTTCTTTTTAAAAAAAATAAAAATAAACAAAAAAATAATTTGAACATGCATTTTGTAGTGTAGTATATGAATAATTCATTATGGAATGCTATGCTAACATCGTATTTTGATGTGTTATAAATGTTAACATCATATTTTGATGTGTTTTAAATGCTGCTATGACTATTTGTTATATGTGAATTAAAAATGTTAAATTTGTCAGAGGACATGTCGATCTGGGTTGGTACACTCACCGAAACCTTGACGACCATGATTCACCACCGTCGTCAGAGGGATTGTCGACTTAGGGGTGAATTTCGTTTACTGCTACAATATTTTTTTTAAAAAAAAAATGGGGTGGGTTTCTAGAAACTCGGGGTGCGGATATCCGCGCCCATCAAATAAAACTAGGGCCCAACAGAACTCGAAGACTCGGTCCCAGTCCTCTCAGTCTCGGGGTTCGGTTTCAACGGGGAGGGTGAGAGAGAGAGAGGGGGGGCACTCAGGATGAGAGGACGATCGGAAGCCAACCCTTTCTCAACATGAATCTCTCCTCCACCACCACCACCTCCTCCTCCTCCTCCTCTTCGTGGTTCTCCGGTATAGTCCGCGGCAGATCCTCCTCCTCCGGCGGCGGCGGCGGAAATCCAGGCTCTTTGAACCTCTCCGGTCAGATGTCCTTCAGCGATGGGGGCGGTGGCGGGTCCGCCCCGAGAAAGAACCGTCTCTCCGGTGTCCTCTTCAAGTACGGGCCCAAGCCTGCCCAGGTATCCAGATCTCTCTCTGTTGTTGTGACTGATGTCTTCCTGTCAATTTTAGTAAAATAAAATTGAATGTAAATTGGAAACTTAATGGAGATATGTTTTTTTTTCTTTCAAACTAATGGAAATTCTGATGTTGGAGATTGCTTTTATTTTCTATACATCCAATTCAGTTCCATGGCTCTTTTGATGCCAATTTTTTTTATGATCTCAGTTTCCAGGAACTGATGGTTTTTGTTTTTTTAAAATTCTTTTGAAGGTCTTGAGGTTTTAAGGGTTGATTCAATGGCGTGCTTCCCACATTTTCATCTTGATTTTGCAATGATGATCGTAATTGAGTTCAGCGTGTCTAAGTGTTATTTTTATTTTGTATTTTTACATTGATGGCCGGAACACTTTATTCTTGTGGTTTGAGGGCTTACTTGAGTGAATTGAGAGCAGGCTAGCAAAGTATCATTGGGTAAACTATTTGATTCTCCCAATAGGATGTTTTGTGTAATACTATTTATACTTGCAACCCTCATTTGTCATGGTTTTGGTTCAATAACGAACCTTAGCAACTTCAAGAATGGTGTTTTATTTTTATTTGTTGATTTTGAATCATATTTCCTTTGAACTTTAAGATTCATATTCCAAAGGAAAATGAGGGAAGCAAAATATTTTCTGGATAAGTTCTTCCCATAGGGAGGGAAGTAATTTTGCTTGGTATAGGATATGATTCCTAGGCAATTCAAACTAGATCACTGGCTCATAGTGGCTGTGTCAAATTTTTTGAGGGATAGATGGAACAGATGTTCCAAATTTTTTGAGGGGTAGATGGAACAGATCTTCCAAATTTCTTGAGACATTGCGACCTTGCCTTGATTAGCCATGAAGCAGTATCCCATTCCAAAGAGGAGGTCTGGGTTCAAATCCCACCCCTGGCGTCATGTGCATCACAGGGTACATCTATTTTAGGGAAAAAAGGGGTTAGAAACAAAATGAAGGGGTGCAACAGGACTTCTATAATTGAATTATCATTGGATCGGATGTAATCTTTTGTATTGCTTCTTACTAAAATAGATACCTTATCTATTCCTTTTTTTTTCAGTTTCTCTGAATGTTTACCATTTGATAATATTGGTGGATTCAATAAAAATGGATAGTAACAAAGTACATATCTTTGGCTAGTTAATAAGTATCAGACAGGATAATTATCGACAGAATTATCTTTGTCGTTTTGATGTGGGTACAAGTAATTTTTGTACAATTTTATTTTATGGATCACGGTGCTATTTTGTTTTCTGGCTTGTAATCCCAATTGGATAACTTCCAGATCTTGTAGTTCAGTGAACTTTCGTGTGAATTGTCGTTGTCTTGAAATTCTTTAATTTGTATAACTGGACATCATATCCCCCGTCCTATTATTTAATCTGTTAAATGTTAAAAAAGGTACTTTAAATCAACTTATTTATTTCAGTCCTCAATTGTCTGTTCTAACTTTTATTTAAAAAAAAACAGTATTTTTTTTTCCTGAAGAAGAATGGTAGATGATCAATTAAAGCTTCACTCAATGATATTGACTTCTAACTTTGCAGGATATCTCATTTTCATGTATTTGTCATCTTCATTTTTTGCATAAGTTGAGTATAGTCTTTTTCATTGATAGAACTTTGATTGTGACCATATTTTTTGTGATATACTTTGTCATTTTTTTTGTTAAATAGTTCTGTTTTAGTTCTTCCTATGCTGTTGGAGTCCAGCTTAAGTGATTTAGTTATGCAGGTTGCTTTCAAAAATGGTGAATTCAAACAGCAAGTCATATTTATTGGTGGGTTGACGGACGGCTTTTTAGCTACTGAGTATGTTCACTATGCCATTTGGCTACCCTCAATTATTTAGCATACTGTTGTTTGTTTGATTTTCATTTTCAGAGTAGAGTGTGTCTTCTAACTATATGATTTAATGGGCCTCAATCAGGAAGCAGTCAAATGATTTTGCAACTTCTCTTGTTATGAAATCTCTGGATCTTACTGTTTTAGTTCCTTGACAGACTTGTTTGTTTTGTACCTTTTGGGGTTTCTCCTTATTTAATATAATGAGGGCTTAGGCCTACCATTGCAGTCAACAAAAAAAAAAATGGGGCCACCTGATGCAGGTACTAAAATATCCAATCTGACCGATCAAAACATAATTTTGATTCATTGAAAAAGGTGGATCATTTAATGCCATGAAATAAAAAAAGTCATGAAATCATCACTTGGATAATTAAAATGAACAGGAATTTATAACTAAATTTGTTTAGAATATCTAATAATTATGCATTATTATGATGATGAGAGAGGTAGAATGGGTGTTTTGGTTTTGGTATGAGATCATCTAAATGACAAAAATTTGATTGAGTGATGTAAATTTCCAAATTAAGCTCTTTTTTTTATTATTTTGGTTTCCCTTCCAAAAAAAAGCCCCTTTTTGTCAACATGCGAAGCTAGAATACCAAATCTTTTGAGGCTGGTTTGGCAAGGGGATAAGTAGTGGGAGAAGGGATAATTGTGGGGATAAGTGGGGGGATGACAAGTTATCTTGTTTGGTATAAAAAATAATCGGGATAAAGTGCGGATATTTATCTTAATTTTGAAACCAAAATGGGGATTTTTTGTTCTACCTAAATTATGGGATAACATTTATCTCTACTTTTTATACCAATTTTGACAAATGCAAATGAGAACAAAATTGATGAATTTTTTATCCTCTAAAATTAGGACAACTTATCCTCAAAACCTTAATTTCTTGCCAAACTAAGCCTCGAAGTCCAAGATACCATAATATCAGTGTTTTGCTAGCGATTATGTAAAGGTTGTAATTTTTTTTTCATAATGCATTTAATTTTTTTTTTAAGTATTTGTCAGTTGGTGATCAAAATGATAGAAGAATATCTACTATGTGGTCCATATATACTGGATGTCATGTTCCAGAAAACTGACAACAAAAGGCTTCTTGATGCAAGCTGGATAAAGAACAGTTCAAGTGTTAAGGTTTAGAGATTCTATAATTATGTTTTAGCTGTTGGAACGATCTCATGGTTTAATGTCATTTTCATTGTTTGGGTCATGTGAAAAAACAACATGGTTTATGTAGGTTCTCTATTGCTATAAATTGAATATACATGTATTTATTTAATCAAATTCATTTTTGTATTCTTTCAATTCTTGTTGACTTGATCTTTGATCATTTATTCTAATAATTTTAATGATCTTGTAGGTATTTGGAGCCTTTATCAATTGCTTTGGAAAATGAAAAATGGTCTCTCGTGCAACCCCTTCTGTCCTCTTCTTATATAGGATATGGCACCTCCAGCTTAAAACAAGTAATGCTTGGTGTAAAATGTGAAAACTCAGTTGCTTACATGTGTTCCCATTTTTGAAATGAAATTGGTTTGTCTTTTTGTCATATTGTCCATCTGGTCTCAGTGTTCCATTTCTTCAAGGAATATGATATTCACTTTGCCATTCCCTTTACTTCCACATACTCTATTCTATCACTATTTGTTGGTAAATTCATATGAATATGCATGATCACGTGATCACAAGTAAAATAATTTTTCTTATCTTGAAATATTGGACTTAAATCCATTCATTTGTTCGAATAGATTCCAAGAGAGTTTTTATGGATCAAATAATAAATGGGACATACATTTGAAGCTGTTGCTGTTTACAATGATGCTCTATGTGTTGCTCAAACATTTTCTATTTATATAATTTTCAAATATTATTGGTTTTACATTGTGAAGGATGCTTTGGAGATTGATCAGCTTATTGGTTATCTTATTAATAAAGAAAACTCAGAAGGTGTTGTGTTGCTTGGACACAGTACTGGCTGCCAGGTGAGAACATGAGATTGCAAGTTCCTATCATTTAAATGTAAATTAATGAGCTTTTCATATTTATGCTCTCTACTGAACAATAATTTGTTATCTATTTTTCTGGGAACATATTCAGAATATTGTGTACTATATGCGTACAAATGCGGCATGCTCGAGAGCAGTCCGTGCGGCCATTCTACAGGTTCTTTTCTTTCTTAAATATTGATATATTTCTTTAATTCTTTTCAAGGTCCATCTGTGCACTGCATAAGAGATTAATTTTATCCATCTCAATGTATAACTGAGATTGGATGATCTGGATTTAAGAGAACAATTAGTTTCCTGCATTAGATTCATTGTGTGGAGATGAGATTTAAGCAGTATTGTGTCATATAGTTTTTTGCTCCTGTCCTTTTTGGTGAACTTATGTACCTGGAAACATATTTGTAGGTTTACAAATTTATATAGTTGCGGTATAAATTATGCTCCCAATAGAATACACACGTTACAGTTCATGTAGTTGTTGGAGACAGTCTTTTATGAACTGAAGGCTATATCTGAGTATAAGTCTATTAAATGAATGAAACAAAGGTGATTAATAGATGGTACACCTACTACAAGAAAGGCTAAAAGATGTGTCCCTATTTTCTTATCATAAGCATGTTTATTGCTTATATAGGCCATTAGTATAAGTGTACTTCCAAAAGTCTATGTGTTATTAAGTTAAACCTACATAATATTAGTGGATATAATCCACATAACCATTACATATGAGAAAGCCCAAGCACAATAAAAGATTATATTGGATTTTCTGTTTGAAAGAATATTAAAAAAGTAACTAAATTGTATGTACTGAATTCAATACTGGCATTTGTTTCAGTTCAAAGAGGGATTTTTTTGAAGATTCAAAACCCGAATTCGGTGCAAATTAACTAGTTGTATTTTTATTAAAAGGTTGCTGACTCGCTGTTGCCTTTAATTGGAAAAACCACTGTTTCCAAAGGATATGTGATGCATTTTGAATCTTGAGAGGTTTTGTTATATATTTTTTTATTTTGTTGAGTAGTGAAGTTCTTAATTTCCTTTTTCACTCTTCAACACACATCAGGGAGTGTGTAATGAAATTTTTAGAACAAGGTCGCCTTCATGCTTGTACTTGTAATAAGGAAAATCAGACAAAAGGCTAGGAATGGGCTTTTGATAGGCCATTTGGTTATAGACCTAGGGTTAAGTCTCCACATATATTTGGAAAGTTGATGGGTCATTGTAGCTTTTTTTTGGGCACATTGCAGAACTGATGACATTCTTCATTTGGGAGAGTTAGCAGTGCTAATTACAATCTCAGCAGCAGTTGGATTCGTTCCGATTGCTTAATAAAAACAACAAAAACCATTTGAAATATGCAATCTCTGCCACTAATATCTTTTTATTGAAAAACACCAAAATCTTCATTTGTTTTATGTTATGAAACATGTCTCCAAGGCCCCATGTAGCAGATTTTTTTTGTGACAGATGGTGTATAACTTTGACCAACTTGTGAAAGGTAGCCATATCCATAAATTACTAATTTCTAGGTCCTTATCATATTAAGTTCCAGAGGCTCCCTTCGTCATATTATTTAAAGGAGAATATTTGCTCACTTTCAAACACTTTTAGGACTTGTACATTCAATAATGGCTTAGCGAGCTCCCTCTTCGACGTATAGTGGGATACCATATATGGTTAAACTTTGAACAATAGTTCTCATTCTTTGTTATATATTGATATAAATTGTGTGAATTGAATAAAATTTTCAGGCACCAGTCAGTGATCGTGAATACAGAGCCACTCTCCTTGAAACAGCTGAAATGATAGACTTGGCAACCACAATGATAAATGAAGGTCGAGAAATGGAGTTAATGCCAACTAAAGCAAATCCAGATGCCCCAATAACTGCTTATAGGTATATACATATATTATTGTTCTTTAAAATACTTCAAGATCCTTATGTAAGGAACTTTCTCTTGTTGGAAATTTTGAATCTCTCTCCAGTATTCTGTCTTTATCAATTCATTGCATACTCAGTTCCATCATTCCCTTTCTAGAACTGCATCAACTTGTTTGATATGAAAAATTCTATCGGTGATCTGTCTTCATTTTTTGATGGCTTAAGTGGATTTTATCTTCTTTTCAATCAATTTTTCCAGTTGCAGAATCTTATCATCTAGTAACCATTACACGTAGGTGTGTCGCATCTATCATTGTTTAGATCAGGAGGATCTTTCTATATTTTGCATGTTATTCAAGAGGGAAACTGTATATGAAATATTATATTTGGTATAGAATTTCATTTACCTCATTGCTACATGATTCTGTATAGGTTTCTTAAATATTAGACCTTAGTCATTGTCTTTTCCAAAATTCCTTTAGTTATCTTTGATCTTTTTTCTTTTTTTTTTCTTTGCTGATACTGAAAATCTCAAGTTTTCTGAAGGTATCATTCTCTCTGTGCATACATGGGAGATGATGACATGTTTAGCTCAGATCTTAGTGATGACCAACTGAAGCTCAGACTTGGGCACATGGCTAACACACCCTGCCAGGTATATTATTTTTCTGTCTCCTGATTATCCTACCTTGACAGGTATACCAATTTTCTGTATCTCTTGCTTGCTTATCGATCTTTCCAATTAGAATTTAGAAGGGGCTTCCCATCTTTATTTGTTTGTGATCCTGTGTATTTCACTTTATCTAAGTATTGCTTCTTGCCATTTGGCACAATAACTATCTTTTCAGCAGAAGAGAATCTAAAGAAAAGTATGCACTTATAACCTGCTTTAACAACTTTTGATTTAGGTTTTAATTGCAAAATTTGGTGTAATCGATCTTTAATAGAATTCAAGAATTTCATGGAAAGGTGAAATTACTCAGAATAGCAGTATGTTTCACTTTTTAGACCTGATTATTGCTATTAATGGTGATGGTAAAAATTTTGACATGCTGCCCAGATTTGTCTAAAATATGTTTGCATTCTATATCTCATGACTCAAGTTGAATGGGGTGTCTCGTCTTTTAATCCTTGATCCTATGACTAGATCATGTAGAAAAAAAATAACTAACACCTTTAGGTTGTAAGATTTGTGCACTCACCCGTTTTTCTTCAAAAATAAATAAATAAATAAATAAGGGGAAATTTATTCCGGGTCCTCTAGGTAGCCCCTGAATTATTTCTATGTCCCTCGAACATCTGAATTTATTTTTAGGTCCCCATGTTAGTTGGGTATTATTTCTAGTTCCTTCCATCCAATGGAGTTATCTTTTACCCATTTTTTTCACTTTTGCCCTTACCTTCATCTTTTATTTGTGTCCCTCTTTCATTCTTCCATCCACACCAATGGCAGCCCTTACCCTCCATGTGCAGCCTCCCGTCACCCCTCCCTCCCCACACCCCCTCCCTCTGGTGACTCTTCACTCCGGCAGCTCCCTCCTTTCGTATTAACAATGTACTTAGACCTATAACAGTATACCCAGACTTGTTAACAATGTATCCAGAACTGTTAATAGTGTACATGGTTGGTGAAGGAGGGGTAAAAATGAAAATATTAATGGTGGACTTAATCTTTTATTTGTGTCCCTCTTTCATTCTTCCATCCACACCAATGGCAGCCCTTACCCTCCATGTGCAGCCTCCCGTCACCCCTCCCTCCCCACACCCCCTCCCTCTGGTGACTCTCTCACTCCGGCAGCTCCCTCCTTTCGTATTAAAGACCTATAACAGTATACCCAGACTTGTTAACAATGTATCCAGAACTGTTAATAGTGTGGTTGGTGAAGGAGGGGTAAAAATGAAAATATTAATGGTGGACTTAACGGCGGTTACTCAAAAGGACCTGGAAGTAATAGACTATGGGGTTTGGGGAACTAAAATTAAGTTCAAATGTTCCAGGGACCTAAAAATAATTTAGGTTCCCTGGAGGACCCATGATTAACTTACCCAATGAATAATAAAAGAGATTGGTGCATTCACATTGTTGGAACTGAGGGATATAATTGATTACCCGGTTTAATAAGCAAAGAATACTAAACACTATTTGCATCACAAATATCGCTGAAAATATGTGGTCGATGGATGATACAGTACTTCTCATCTCATACTTAACTGCTTTATAATAGGAAGCTACATATCTCTGGATTATGTGCATGATATCCAACATCCATGACATGTGTTCAGTTTTTGTTGGATGGATAATATGGTCTTTTTTGTGATCCTCATGTCAAAAAATCGATACTTGTAAAATCTTAGGGGTGATTTTATGGAAAAAGCAACACTTCTTTATTATAGTATCTTACTGCTCTACAAATCTTCAATCTTCAAAAAATAAACTATAGTATAGGTTGTGCTACTGTGATTTATGCTACCATGAAAAAGCTTGGTAGCCAAAGACTCTTCCCATGGAAAAATAAAAATAAAAAATATGGAAAAACAACAAATTGAAATGAAAAATACGGCGTAATCATTCAATTTTTGTCATTCATGGGGCATGTATCTTGAATGGTACTATATCCAAATGGGGATTCATATAACTAGCATGCTTGAAAGAGTTTGGATCAGCTTTGATGTTTTTGAAAATGTACGAAAAATATAGCATTTTGCACCGACGTGTCACATGGGCCTCCTATAAAAAGCTGTACTGTTCTTTGCTTGTTTTTTTTTCTTTTGTTATTTTCTTTTTCTATATCCAATTTTTTTCGTACTCCCTTAGGCATTTTATCAAACCCTATATTAGTGAGGATGGATTACCATATCATTGTCCACCCTAGGAGGAGGATAAAGCACACCAATAGGTGGTATTGGGGTGTTTGGTTGAAAATATAGATAAGTTCTTTCAAGAATTGAAGGTCCAGGTTTTTTGAGGTCATCAGGTGATTCCAGAGATTTTTTTTGCCTGGATTCAGTAAGGACGGTTATGGTTATTGAGTTGGGGTCCATTATGTGGAACATGCTTTATTGGGTACCTCCTCCCGTTTTCATATTGATTTTTGTACGAGGAAGTTTATCCTCCTGTCCCTGTAGCTATATGAGATTATTGTAGGCTATAACGGGTCTCTATCCCTCTACCCCCCCCCCCCCCCCCCCCCTCTCTCCCTCCCTCTCTCCCTCCCTCTCTCCCTCCATCAAAAAAAGGGAAAAAAAGAAAAAAACAAATCTTCAAATTTGTAGATGACTTTCGTATATGTATTGTAGATATCAGCTCCAAATAAATTGTCCATGATTTAGTAACAGTCTGTGCAAGTTTTATGAAAACTCAATTCATTTATTCCATGTGACAGATGATTATGCTTGTTCTTTGCTGCTCCATTCCCAATAAAAAGGAAAAGGTTTATCGGATGATAGCCTGGTTAAAATCATATCAAGTTATCTGTAGAAATTCCAACGCGGAATCTACCAGAAAAGCTATAAACACTACATCATTACATAGTGGGAAGTAAGGAAAAATTGATATGGGATCCCTACCCTTCCTATTATACAGTTTTCCTATGCAAAGAATTGTATGACAGTAAGAAATTTTCAACAAGAAATAATATCAAACAGTATCTGTATCTATCTATTGGCTTAATTTGCCTCCGTCTGCATGTACAGTCAGTTAAAGTTTTAAACTACCTGCAAATTTGTGCATAGCGCTTCCTCCCTCTCTCCCTCTGCATGAACAAATAAAACTGCGTTCTTTGCTGTCCACCTGTACCCAAATTTAGATTCACCTGTCTAACAATCCATAATCCATGGAGCTCCATATTCTATGCCACTGTAGTCAAATAGAACGCCCTGACCCTGAATATCAGCATGACTGAGGCATGTGATTTCCCACAGATTATCTTCTCGATGGCTGATGAGTATGTAACCTGAGTATGTTGATAAGAAGGCCCTTGTAGACAGGTAAGTTATATTATGTTCTTCCCCTTCTATGCACTGAGCATGAAATTTCTTTCTCATCCACTTATAGGGATAATAGTAAGCCATAAACCTTGGTGTGTAGTGATAAATTGAAACCATGTTTTAGTAATGAAGTTCATTCTTTTGCAGGCTCTGCAAGGCAATAGGAGGAGCAGAGAAGGTTGAGATAGAATGGGGAAACCATTCCCTCTCTAACAGGGTTGAAGAGCAGTGCAGGCAATTATAGACTTTGTTAAAAGAGATGGACCCAAAGGTTGGGATGATCCATGGAGCTAGTTATGTTTTTTTTTTTAACATTCTATGTTATTTATTCTTTGCAGTTTGTCAGTTGAGTTATTTCTCATTAAATGTGACATTGCTATATGTTTCCTGTTTTCAATTATTATTTTTGGTTGAATGATTCGCCAAGGAGCTGCTTTTGTTGGGCACTGGTGAAAGTTTAATATGATGGGATATGCTATCACAATATTGAATAAGTAGGTTTAACTGGAAAATATACATATAGAATATCTCTATGGATGTTTAAGAGATGTATATATATAGTATTTATTATTTATTTTGTTGAGGTTGGCTCATTCTGCAATCTGCATCAACACCCTTGGCCTTTGTTGGTCATAATGTGAAGTGCTAATCTATTCATCCCCTCTACTGGCTTGAGATATGATATGATTTCTCTTAAGCCTTTAAAAATGAGAATGATTCTTGCTAATAAGTTATTATTTAATTGTTTCCTAAAGTTTACTGAAAGTGTTTCACTAGCACCTCCATGGATCATGTCACTTTGGCTGCTGTTCAGGTCAGTAAAGTGCGACTTCTCTTTTATGATTTTTTTTTTCAGTTGTTTTATAGTTTGTAAAAGATGTAATTAAAACTCTTTCTTTTGTTGTTCTTTGTATGCACCTTTTAATATAAATACTAGTTTTTGCACGTGTCAAATGTAACTATGTCATTATTATATCATATGAATAC